>CM024761.1:51619549-51988762 GCA_014218235.1 Colocasia esculenta | reverse complement strand
GATTGGCTCTTGCTCTACCTTACTACTTCTAGACCTGACATTCAGTTTTGTGTGTGCTTATGTGCTAGATTCCAATCAAATCCTAAAGAAAGTCATATGCTTGCTGTGAAAAGAATTTTTAAATATCTTGCTGGAACATGTGACTTAGGAATTTGGTATCCTGCTGGTTGAAGTTAGAATTGTTTGCCTATTGTGATGCTGATTATGCTGGATGTAAGTTAGATAGAAAAAGCACAAGTGGCTTGTGTGTATTTCTAGGTGGGTGCCTTATTTCTTGGCTTCTAAGAAGCAACATTCAGTGGCTCTGTCAACAGCAGAAGCTGAATATGTTGCAGCAGGTAGATGTGGAACTCAGATTCTCTGGGTGAAACATCAACTTCTTGATTACAACCAAGATTAGGGTGTGTACCCATCCTATGTGATAACACAAGTGCAATCAATCTTTCTAAAAACCCCATTCAGCATTCTAGAACAAAAACACATTGAAATCAGGCATCATTTCTTGAGAGATGAGGTTGCCAAGAAATCTTTTGAACTCCATTTTATTGTAACTGAAAAACAAATTGCAGACATATTCACAAAACCCCTTCCTGAAAATAGATTCTCATTTAAGGAGAGAACTTGGTCTTTGTAAATGTCCATCTTCTGATCTCTCTTAAAGTTTGGGTTGAATGATGCTTTGTCTAAGGGGGAGTTCTTTGTATTTCATAACTCCTTGCTTCCTCAAGCTACATTGCTCATATCTCTCTCTATTCCAATTCCATTTCCCTTTTTACAATAAATTCTTCACTTCTGATTGGTTGAAACTTCTTGGTATATCAAATAGTGATTGGAGAAGGACAGGTTATGCTTGTCTAGACACCTTCACTATGCGTGAGAACATATCTCCGCCAAGTACTAAGAAGTCAATATGCAATAGTTGAGGGGGAGCTTTTATGTTCAAAGAGAATATCTTTTTCTGATTTCAAAACTTGCACAGTTTTAACCTTCATTTCTTTCTGATAATGAATTCTCAACTCTTATTGTATTGACATCTCTTGGTATATCAAATGGTGACTTGGAGAAGGACAGGTTATGCTTGTCTGGACACTTTCACTATGCGAGAGTATATGTCTCCGCCAAGTACAAGAAATGAATATACAATTGTTGAGAAGAAATCTTTGTTATCCAAAAAGAAACATTCTTTCTGATTTCAAAAAAAAAAAAAAAAAAAAAAATGCATATCTTTATTTTGATGAAAAATGATTGAAATCATCATCTCAGGGGGAGCTAGAAAATTCAACGTCATCTTTTTGCAAATTTCAGAACCCTTCTTGCATTTCATCAATTCCTTGCATGATGTCCTCATTCTAAATTCTAGAGTCTCAAAGTGAACCTTGAGTGATACATTATATTTTTACAATCAACTTTCCACTATGTCTCTCAATCCACAGAAACTCAGATCTCTTCCTAAACTAAATTACAATTATGTCTTGAACTTAAAACATTACCTTGTTGCAACTGATGGCTGGATGTATTTGAATTCTATCCTACAAACTCTCCAAAATCTTGTAAAATTCAACAGAGCAATGACATCTGTGCTGAGAAACTGCACACCTTCACAATGAATGAAGTGCTATGCATGTCATGAGGCATTCTTGTTAACTCTGTTCAAAGGGGATCCAAATTGAAAATAACCTCAAAATTTAAGCAATTATGTGCTATGCTTTTTGATGATGACTGAGTAACTGGGATATTGGCGTCTAAAAAACGTATATTTTCATGTCAAAAAGTCATCATTTACCCTTTGAGACTTGACAATGCTACATCTTGAGTATCCAGGGACTATGGTGTGTGTAAAAAGCACTAGTACTTGAGTGAAAGAGATTTACATCATTTGATAGTTTGTTAAAAGAACAAAAATATGAAAATTATGGAGATTGTTTAGAAAGAATCATCTTCCTCCTTCATCAAGTTGTTCTTAAGTTTGTGTTTTACTTTCAACACAACTGTGTTTAGTCTAGATGATATCTTTAACTCTTGAAAATTGAGAAACATGGCAGATTTTGGGTGATTGTAAGATACATTATATCCCTCAATTTATCATTTTGTTGATTCAAGTCTTTGAATGCTAATATCCTGTTGGAAATTGTATGAAATACTGAACTGTAATGAATTTTTGTAAAATACAGCAAATGAATTTTTAGGCCTCTTAAAAATCCTTCAAATGATAATTCCTCTCATTATACATCATTATAAAGATGTCCCCAAATTTCTCAAAATTTGGATAGAATGGAGCATTATCTTCACACTCGGCTGACAACTATCCATGACAGATAAAGTCAAGCATGAAGTCAATGGATAAGAGATTGTCAGATATTGAAATGCTTCTAGCTCCAATTCCTCCTTCTCCTCCATCTTCTGCCTAATGTACTTTTGTGATAATGTCAAAGGGGGAGAAGATTGAATGAATTGTAATGATCTTTTGAATGAAATGAATGACAAGAAATGGTTGTTGGCTTCAATACAAATTTTTTGTATTTGTGTGTGAATACTTGTTCAATGTTGACTTGTGTGCACAAATCTTCTAATTTCAAGTAACGTTGTATCTCACAAAAATATCATCAATTGTTACTGAACAATATCAAAAGGACATTGACAAGTATGAACAAAAGAAAAACAAAAAATTAATCAATAAAAATTGCTTAAAAATCACACTTCATCAAAACCACATTCAAATATGGATTTAATGTTGCCATCATCAAAAAGGGGGAGATTGTTGGGTTGAATGTCTAATTCATATCATTTCCCTCCTATTTTGATGATGACAAGAAGTGTTCTTAAAGCAATTTAATTGGAACATGTCAAAGCATCATACCTGAAAGTCATGCTCAAAAAGCATTTTTCAAACCACATTTATCATTTGTGGTAATGATAAATCATTTAACTAATGATATATGTGTTATTTTTCAGGTACAAACTTTTTATGCAAAAGATGTGTCGACACACCCATCAATGGTGTCGACACATCAACACAGACTCAAAGAGAAATTGTGCAAAAATGTCAAGAGTGTGTCGACACATGTCAGAGATGTGTGTCGACACGAGTGGCAGTTTTCCAGAGATCAAGGGTACCCAGGTCGACACACTCCAGGGCAGGTCGACACTAGACCCAGTTCCAGAACAGCCAGTTTGAGGAATTGGACACAGCAGGTCGACACACTCCCAGGGCAGGTCGACACTAGACCCAGTTCCCAGAACAACCAGTTTGAGGAATTGGGACAGCAGGTCGACACACTCAAGAGCAGGTCGACACGGGACCTTTCTCCAGAACAGATCTTCTATCTTTGGAACAGTGTGTCGACACATCACCAGGGCAGGTCGACACACTACGGAAACTTTTCATCCTAAGAGCCGATGGCTGCCACGTGTCCTTCTAGGGCGATCAGAATCTTCCTAGGGAAGCGTGCCCTTGTACCCCAAAAGGGTATCTTTGGAATCCTAAGGGTATAAAAGGCTCCTTTTGGCCTCCCTTCAAAGAGAGAGACCCGACTAAACTCTTAGAGCCTCCTGAAGAATTCCTGGCGGCCATAAGAGTTCGTGTCTCCCTCCTCTGCTTCCTGGAGTCTCCTGAACACCTCTTCTCACCAATTCAAGGTGTGAGAATTGTGGTTTGATCTTTAAAGAAGCCTCTGAAGCATCTCAAGGAAGTAGATCAGGTAGAAGTCATCGTTGGAGAAGAATTCAAGGAAGGTCCAACCTCCCAGATTGCAGAGCATCGTCTTGGACTTCATGTTTACAAGCTTCTTCCAATTCAAGCTTCTACAAGGGAGTACACTTGAAGAACGAAGTCATTCAATACCTTTTACTTTACTTTTGTTCTTCTGAGATATCTCTTGAGATTATGCAAGTGCTTCTGCATAATTCTCATTAGGTTCTCAAATTTCGACTAGATCTGTTGCTAGGAGATCTTGTCTTGAGTTGGTGTCTAGCAAGTCTATGTGTGAGCCTTGTGCTCAGATTGTTGTGAGCCGGTGCGCTCAGTGTTGAGTTGTCAAACTCAAGTGTGTGTGTGTTGAGCAGTCTTGCTCAGTTGTTCTAGAGTAGTCTTGCTCTAGAAGTGGTGTGAGTTGTAAGCTCTTCAGTGTTGGAGTTGTCAGGCTCCAGTGGGTGTGTTACCCAGTTGTGTTAGTGAATCCTCACGGGTTGTGAGGGGTGGATGTAGGAGTCACATGGGTGATTTCCGAACCACCTAAAAATCCTTGTGCATTTGTGTTCTGTGGTTTGACTGGTTCATCCGCTAGATGCTTGCATAGGACTCGTTTCTAATTCACTCAATCAACTTGATCTCATCTAAGTTTTTCAACTCACTCCAATCTAATCAGATCAGCAGCTTTTCACTGAAATTATTGCCTCTGATTCTAAATAGTTTTAAAATATTTAAGCTTCCGCAAAAGTGGCTAAGATCTATTCATCCCCCCCCTTCTAGATCTTTTCCACACATTTATTTCGATCCTTCAATTGGTATATAGGATCTCAGGCATGCCGTTACGCGCCAAAACTCGAGTTGTTGTGTAAGGATACCATCTTCCTTATAACCCACCACAGGGTACAGTCCCCCTGCTGGACAACTCAGCAACACCCGCAGGCAGGTCCACACCTGGACCTAGGCATGACTTGGCCAACCCGGCCTCCGCCACACCCTCATTCTCAAGTCCGCCCCAGGGTGAGACGGGCACGCGCACCTGCCTCGCAGCATGCCGCCCAACAATCTCCCCCCCAGCGGCCCCTGGGAATCGAACCCGCGACCTGCTCTGATACCAGGTATATAGGATCTCAGGCATTGCCGTTACGCCAAAACTCGAGTTGTTGTGTAAGGATACCATCCTTCCTTATAACCCACCACAGGGTACAGTCCCCCTGCTGGACAACTCAGCAACACCCGCAGGCAGGTCCACACCTGGACCTAGGCATGACTTGGCCAACCGGCCTCCGCCACACCCTCATTCTCAAGTCGCCCCAGGGTGAGACGCTGGCACGCGCACCTGCCTCGCAGCATGCCGCCCAACATCTTGGATATGAAGGAAGGTTTCCGTATTGAAGATCCTCTGCATCTGTCGACAGGTTCTGAGTATCTGTCGACAGATTGCAACAGATTTGCACAGACAGACTTCAGGTTGCTCTGGTCCGTGGCATCTGTCGACAGGCGAATCCATCTGTCGACAGGCAGAGACAGTTTTGCCAAACACAGAACTCTGGCATTTCTGTCTGCGACATCTGTCGACAGGTCTCTGAGAATCTGTCGACAGGTGCTCTCAGTACTCTTTAGTCTGATCACAACTGCGGCATCTGTCGACATATGCCTGGGGCTGTCGACAGGTACATGTATACTCTGTGATTGTGATCATTTTCTCATGATTGAAGGCTTGGTTATATGCATTTGTACCTGCATGAAAACATGTATAGTTAGGTATAATGTAGACATAGATAACCAAATAGTGTATCATCTTAATTGACATGTATGAAACCTCAATTCAACTCATTCATCATTAAAAACATTGTTTGACTTTCATTTATCACTTAGAGTGTGAATTCACTTAGTTTCAGAATATGAACCCAACAGGGAAATGATGGATCAACCTTGGATCGTGTGCCCACGTACCCAAGGGTACCTTTGGACTATTTGGGGTATAAATACCCTCCTTTGGTCATCCATCACATCAAAACCCTTCAGAGCCTCCCAGAAACCTGTTTTGGCGGCAAGAAGAGTTCACCTCTCTGCTCCTGCTCTCCTAGTGATTCCTCAAGCCAATTCTCATCTGTCCAAGCATGAGAAGTGGAGTTTGATCATTGAAGATGCAACTGGATCACTTCAAGGAAGCAGATCAAGTGGAAGCAATCGTTTGAGAAGACCTCAAGGAAGATCCCAAAGTTCAGAGTGCAGAGCATCGGCCAGGGATTTCAAGAACTCAAGTCTCTTCCGAATTTGATCTTCTACAAGGGAGTATAATTGAAGAGCAAGGATTTCTTATACAATTCTTCATGTACCTTTGTTCTCTGAGTCGTTGTGAGATTGTGCAAGAGTTGCTGCATAAGTCTCATGAATGAACTCTGTTAGACTAGATCTTTGCTAGAGGATCTAAGTCGTGTGTGTTTTTCTAGCAAGTTGTTTGTGAGCGATTGTGCTCAGTGGGTTTGAGTCGTGTATGTTGGCCCTTTATGTACGGTAGCAAGGTAACCTAGAGGGGGGGTGAATAGGTTTTTCTGAAATCTGAAATCAAAACGTGAACACTTAAAAGTTTGGTTAGTGTTAGTGTGATGAAGAGTGGCAGTGCGGAAGCAAAAGAACAATCACACAAAAGGACACAGGAATTTTATCCTGGTTCAGCCCTTCCCACATGGAAGTCCTACGTCCAGTCCCCAAGCAAACTCTTGGGATTTCACTAACCGAAGGTACAGTCCGCTTCAAGGACACTACAACACCCTGGATACCCCACCAGGTCTTCTTCTCTTTCCCGAGCAAGAAGGCAGCCCACTTCTTTTCTAGGCTCAGAAGCAAACCTACTTCTTTTACAGGTTCAGAAGTAAACCTCCTGGAACAACCCCAGTGCGGTTCTGCTAGACTTAAACCCCCAGCTAGGTCATGTTGGTACAAACCCCAACAAGGTTCTGCTAGACACTAACCTCTAGCTAGGTTACACACTGTATATAGTCCTACAGCTGGACAAAAATCTTTCCTAGAAAAGAAAGATCAGACTGAGAGCTATTACAAGATGAACACTCAGGACTTAGCTCACAGTCACAGACTCTCCCCCAAGATTACAATGAGCACAGGGAGAATGGAAGAGAAGAAGGCTTGAAGGCGATGAAGACTTCTGCTTTGAAAGCTTATGCAGATTTTTGGCTCGAGCTCTTCTCTCTTTCTCTGAGTGTTTGTGGCGTGAAGGTTCTTCCCACAGTTGTACACTCCTTGAAGGATTTTCAGGAAGGCTTTCCAATTTTCTTCTGCTAAGCTTCTTCTTTTATATGAGCAATTTGAATGGATCCGTTGGAGAGATCCGTTGGAGTTCTAGCCGTTGCTCATCTCCTCTTCATTTGTCTTAATCAGACTCTGATGGTCTTCGAGGTCTATACACATAGAAGAAAGTGTTATCATAAAAGAGTGTTTATGATAAACGATGCATAGTACTGTGCTTCTGCTAACATACTGAAAATAGTAGGTCATATCTTTTTCTGACAAGATTATGCATGCAGCTTTTTGTCAGAAGATATTTGACTTTTCATTTAAGCGCCAAAAACACTTTCAAAATATTCAAGAGAAATCTATGTGAATATGACTTATATAATCGTTGTTCATTTACAAGTAAATCGTTGTAAGTTTATGAACAAATCGATGTGAAAGACAAGTCGTTATGATCATTGAAGAAATCGTTATGAGCATGACTTATGAAATCGTTATGGGAACGATTTCTTAACAAATCGTTGTGAAGGCAAGTCGATGCGTTCACTTAAGAAATCATTACGGTCTAAAGAAATCGATGTGATCACTTATGAAATCGTTACGAGAATGAAATCGATATGAGGGCAAATCGTTGTGGCTATAAAAGGAATCGTTCTGAGATCGATTTCTTTAACAAATCGTTATGGCCACTTAGCGAATCGTTCTGAGATCACTTTCTTAACAAATCGTTATGGCCACTTAGCGAAGTCGTTGTAGCGCTTTAAAAAATCAATTAAAACAAAATCGTTGTAGCGCTTATTAATTTTGGCACTTAAACTGAAATCGATGTATATTGATTAAACATCGATTTTATCATTTTAGTGCGCCATATTGCATCAATGTGAGACTCAGCATTTTGCTATGAGATTGATGCGACACAGATGAAACAAAATATTCAACTTAAGTTACATCATAAATTTTATTATCACCAAAATACAAGAACAAATAGAGAGTGGTTCAACAGTGTACTCAAGGTGTTGTTGAGCAGTCTTGCTCAGGATTCTAAGTAGTCTTACTCTAGAGGTTGTGTGAGTTGTAAACTCAGGTTGTTGGAGTTGTCAGGCTCTAGTGGGTGTGGTGTACCCAGGTTGATTATATGAATTTAAACGATCCTATGCATGCATCTAACGAAAGGTAATTCAAACCACAATCAGACCAATGCACAGAGATTTTTAGGTGGTTCGGAAATCACACCATGTGATTCCTACATCCACCCCTCACATAGTGAGGATCCACTAATCACCTGGGTACACCACACCCACTGGAGCCTGACAACTCCAACAACCTGAGTTTACAACGCACACAACCTCTAGAGTAAGACTACTCTAGAATCCTGAGCAAGACTACTCAACAACACCTTGAGTACACGACTCAAACCCACTGAGCACAATGGCTCACAAACAACTTGCTAGAAAAACACACAAGACTTAGATCCTCTAGCAACAGATCTAGTCTAACAAGAGTTCATTCATGAGACTTATGTAGCAACTCTTGCACAATCTCACAACGACTCAGAAGAACAAAGGTACATGAAGAATTGTATAAAGAAATCCTTGCTCTTCAATTATACTCCCTTGTAGAAGATCGAATTGGGAAGAGACTTGAGTTCTTGAAATCCCTGGCCGATGCTCTGCACTCTGAACTTTGGGATCTTCCTGAGGTCTTCTCAAACGATTGCTTCCACTTGATCTGCTACCTTGAAGTGATCCAGTTGCATCTTCAATGATCAAACTCCACTTCTCATGCTTGGACAGATGAGAATTGGCTTGAGGAATCACCAGGAGAGCAGGAGCAGGGAGGTGAACTCTTCTTGCCACCAAAACAGGTTTCTGGGAGGCTCTGAAGGGTTCTAATGTGATAGATGACCAATAGGAGGGTATTTATACCCCAAATAGTCCAAATGTACCCTTGGGGTACGTGGGCACACGATCCAAGGTTGATCCATCATTTCCCTAGGGTGCCACGTGTCCAGGAGAAACTTTAAGTTAAAAAGTTTCCGGAGTGTGTCGACCTGCCCATAGGGTGTGTCGACACACTGTCCCAGACTGGGCAAAACAGTTCCCTGGGAGAGGCATCTAGTGTCGACCTGAGATAGTTCAGTGTCGACCTGCCGTAGTCAGCTGAAAAACAGGCCTTCTGGGAAGGCTCTCTAGTGTCGACCTGACTGCATTTGGTGTCGACCTGAGATAGAAGCCTGTTGTCTTGTTTCTCTGGGATCTGTCTCTAGTGTCGACCTGCCCTGGTCTAGTGTCGACACTAGTTGACCATTTCTTCATCTTTTGGCTTAGGGCTTGGAGCATTGTGTCGACACCATTGTGAGGTGTGTCGACACTACCCTTGCAATAAATGTTTGTCCCTGAGAAATAAACACATAAATCATTAGTCAAATGTATTATCATGAATATAAATGATAAATGTGTTTGGAACATGCTTTTTGAATATTATTATTTCAGGTGTGATGTATTTCACATGTTCCAAATGTTATGCATTAAAATCACAACTTGTCATCATCAAAATGTGAGGAGAAATGAATTATATTCACACTCAACCCAACAATCTCCCCCTTTTTGATGATGGCAACATTAAATTCATATGGAAGTGAAAATTTTCAATGAAATGTGAATTTAACATTTTGTTTAGTTATCACTCAGTTTGAAAAGCATTGATTTACTCTGAGTTATGTTTTATTTCCTTTTTGTTCACACTTGTCAAAAACCTTTGAACAAATTTTAGTAACATTTGAGAGTTGTATATGAAGGACACAATGTTACTAGAAATGAGCTATTTTCACACAAAGGTCAAGCAGCTTGACAAGCATTCATACATTCACATTCACATTCATTCAAAGAATTTTCAATCACATTGAAGACACAAAATTTTCTATTCATTTCATTCATGGATATGAACATACAATATTTCAAAAACACATTTCAAAAACATTACAATCTTTCTTTCTTCCTTCTTTCTTTCTTGCTATCTTCTCCCCCTTTGACATCATCAAAAGAAATGACATTAGGTGGAAGGAGGAGGAGGAGGAATGGGTAGCAAGATGGTCTCAATATCTGTCAATCTTTTCTCCATAGAAGTTAAACTGAACTTCATTTGAGCTTGGATAGTTGAGAGTCTGGTATGTAAGAGATTTTCCATTCTTTCTGAATTCTCTGACATGGTTGCTTGAAGTGCACTGAGGTCAGTTGAAACTGGCTGTGAAGATGAAGAAGAACCAGCTGACCAACCATGTCTGTGCAATGATTTAAATTCCTTTTTCAGATCAGACATTTCTTCATCAATATGAGCAGATAAGTTCTTCATGCTCTCCAAGTCGTCTGATTGTGGTTTGAATTTACCTTTCGTTAGATGCATGCATAGGATCGTTTGAATTCATCTAATCAACTTGTTCACCTCACCTCTTTTGCACAACTCACTCAATTTCTTTTCAGATCTGTGAATTCATTTTTCAAATTGTCTCTGATTCAAAAAGTTTTTCTAAATTGATTAAGCTTCCGCAATAGTTGGCATAGATCTATTCAACCCCCCCCCCCTCTAGATCTTGTCCACATCATTTCTCGATCCTTCACCAACTTCACTATCAGTTCTGTGTTTCTCTGAACCTTCCAGTTCAACAATTAGTGTAATCTTGTTTCCCAAATATATTTTGACATTATTTCTAATAAACTTTTCAATGATCAAATATTTTACTGATCCATCAAAATATCATTATTTTATTATTATTTTTCTGACAAGATAATCATATTATACTTAAACTATTCATCCAAAAAATGTTTAGATTATTTATGCAACTCTTTATTCAAACTGAGCTATCTGCTTCATGAAAATGATCCGGATTTTGTGGATATAGAAGAGATATTGCATTTATTGTATTTCAGGCGCATGGCATTTGACTGAGTACGCCTACCACTGATAGACCCATGCTTTACCTTTTTCATGCAACTGTTTGTCCTCTCTTTTCTGTCTGAAAGCATGCCTATACGAGGTTTCCATGCCTTTTTATTTTGCTCTATGACGCACCTACCTCAAAGGTATGGAGATACTCTTTCTTTTTGTCTTGTCTTTGTTGCAGACATTTATTGAAGCACGTTTTCAGCATGCTACCCTCACAGTACAATGAATGAGAAGTTGATCTTCTAGCTGTGAAGCTGCAACCCTCGTCTAAAGACATTGGAAAGAAGCAAGACAGAAGGACCCATGGACAACAAGCCTTACAAAAATCCAAAGGATCCTACAGCTCTCTTCAAACGGGCAAATTCCAACGGCCATCTTTCAAATGGCTATGTTCTGAAGCTATTTAAAAGAAGCTGAAGTTTGAAAGACGGACACACAGAGTTATGAAGTGCAATTCAACTCCAGTGAGCTAAATACTTACAATTTTCTCAAGCCAAGAAATCTCACAAGCCTTCTTGCAAGCCAAGTTGAGAGCTCCCCTTTTCATCAGAAATTCTCTAAAGCTCTCTAAGTTTTCTCAGAAGTCTTGTGTCTGGGTGGCAATTGTAATTGCTCATTCTCTGAAGTCCACCCTGCTCATTCAGATAGGATTTGAGTCTGATTTCTGATCTGTTAAAATCCTTCTGAATTAGTGTGTGTTTGTGCTCAACTCTGAGGCAAATACACAAGTGTCTCCTTATTGTTTTCTTGTGTAAATCCTGTAGAAGGTTGTTCTGCATTTCCCCTCCTGTGCTAAGAAGGCCTTTGTGTAAGGCAGTTGTTGTACCCCTATTTGGGAAGACTTGCTTGGGAGCAAGTGGGATTTTATTTCATCTCAAGGGTGAGAGAAGGCCAATTTATTAGCAGATTAGTGGAAATCTCAAGTGGTTGGCTTGAGGATTGGATGTAGGACTTCCATGTAGGAAGGGCCGAACCAGGATAAATCTTTGTGCATACTTGTGTGTTTGTTTCCGCCTAGTTCACACTTGAATCACACACACCACACTAAGTATAACAAATTTATTTAGTGTTGTGCAATTTTAGAAGCAAATTTTTAAAAGCAAGAAGTCCTATTCACCCCCCTCTAGGATATCTATTGTGTCATTTCGATCCAACATAAACATCTATTCCAAATTATTATGAGCAAAATGATTGTTTTAAGCCTATTTGAAAGTCTCTTTTCTGCTAGAGTAATTTTACATGAGACTCGATTGAGTCTATGAATCGATTCCTTATCGAGACTTGGTGGATAACTTTGAGTGATAATTGGTAGGACAAGTGGTACTCAGAAGCCTTCATAATGGATGTAATATTTGATGGGAGATATGAAGAATAATCAATATGAAATTCAGTGGTCATCAATCCAATAATCGATGGGAAAATATGGAGCGACAGTCGATATAAGTTTCAACAGCAATTGAAGCTTCAACTGAATCGCTAATCAAAATACACAGTCGGGACCGTTAATCCGTCTGCTAGTTGAAGTGCTAATCAATTTCCTTTAATCGGTGTGGAGAATAGTAATAATCTCACAACAACAAAAAGGGGTATTTTTGACCGCAAGCTTCCATCGAAAATCTGTCGGAAAACAAGCCTTCCGACCACTTTCCGGCGACTGGCCGTCAGAAACAATCTGTCGGAAAAAAAGTGTCAGAAATTACCGACGGAAAAGAAAATTCGTCGGTATTTATGACATAAATAATTGTCAAAAAAATCCGTTGAAAAATAAATCTTCCGACCAATTTATTGACGAAATAAATCCGTCGGTAATTCTGATGGAGAACTCAGTCAGAAAATCCGTCGGAACATCTGACACCATTGCCGACAGACAAGAGCTTCTGACAAAAATATCCATCGGTAAACCGTCGAAAAGTCTGACGGTTTTGCCGATGGATCGGAGAAAATTAGCCATCGGAAAATCCGTCGAAATAATCTTTTTAATGTTTTTTTAAAATACAATTCAATAACAACAATAAATTAAAAATTTGCTAAAAATAATATTCATAAGAATAACCACAATAAATAACAATTAACATAAAATCATCAATCATAACAAATATGAAACATCCACAATTGGTCAAATAACGGATGCACTATTTGGTTTACATAACAATTGCTAATTGAAGTAGCAAATGAGGGTGAACTAGGAATCTATATGGAATGAAACTGCTAATCGATAGGGAGTTGAACTTGTAATCAATAGGCAGATCGATATAACGATTGAAGCCAATCGATACAGAAATTGATCAATAATCGATAGGAGTGCTATACAACTAATCGATAGACAGTTGTCTTACTAATCGTTAGGGACTTGAACTGTTAATCGATAGGCAGACGTTCATCTAATTGTTAGGAACTTGGATTGTTAATCGATAAGTAGTTATTCTACTAATCAATAAGAAATTAAACTTCTAATCGTTAAGTAGTTGTTCTGCTAATCGATAGAAACTTAGACTGATAATCAATAAGTAGTTGTTCTGCTAATCTATTGGAACTTGAATTGCTAATCCAACAACATCAATGCTAATCGAAAAAATACTTAGGAAATTTTTGGATATGGACTTAAAGTGGTGTTGACTTATTCAGTTTAGGAATCGATCCTAATAAGTGAGAATTGATTTTCTTATGGTTTTCTATTTATTTATGCATTGAAAATCTTTTGGCGTTACATTAGTAATACAAGTTAAAAGGAGATATATACACATGTTACAATAGAAGTTATTAAAGAAAAGAGGTGGAAGATATGGGACAAGAGCATTTCAGATATTGCAAACAATAGGTGAGAGTTAATCGTCACTTTCTATCAAAGCAGAAAAGCAAAAAATAAGTTGACCCAACTTACGCTTAGGAGTTCGCTCTACCTAAGCCAAATCAAAAAGTTATTTTACCTAACATAAAATTATCCCGAGAGCTGGGTCGAATTAACTCTAATCTTTTATGTCAAAATGGTTGGAGTCCAGTTAATGCTTCCAGAATTGTTAGGGCCCAACCCAAGAAGGCCCACCACTAACACGCTAGCAGTTTTGTTTGCTGCATAGGCACGTTCTTTTCAAAGTAATGAATGTGGGTAAATATATCTATAAATTTTATTATTCTTAAAAGATATTTTATATGCAAAATACATTTATTTATTTCATAAGGTATCTACCTCCATACATGAAAATCTTGCTGCCAAAGTAGGGTAGATTACTTTGGGGTTAAGGGATCCCGATTAAACTTCCATGGATAGTCTAATCATGTGCTGGGATCCTCTCAGTGAAGGGGAGGACCCAACTCAGCACATAAGTGGAGGGGGGGGGGGAATTTAAAAAAAAACCGTTTCTCTGTAACTTTTTCAGATTTGAAATTGGGATTTTTTTTAAATATCCCCCACCCCCGTGATTGGTGACTATCCTCTCCTTCACCGATAGGATCTCAAAGTGGGGAAAAACTACATAAAGTTGAGGAGAGAGAGAGAGAGAGAGAGAGAGAGAGAGAGAGAGAGAGAGAGAGAGAGGAGATAGAGAGAGAGAGAGAGAGAGAGAGAGAGAGAGAGAGAGAGAGAGAGAGAGAGAGAGAGAGAGAGAGAGAATTTCCAGTCCGGAAAAAGAATAAAAAAAAATTTCCTCCCTTTTTTTCCCTCTCTCTTTTGATGCTCTCATACCACCGCTCGAGGGATGCTTGTTGGAGCACTCCACCTTCTTGCCCTTGCCGATCCGGCGACCGCCGCCGACATGGTGGCCTGCAGCCCCCGGAACATGTGCTCCATTGACGAGATCTCGTCGTCCACCCCGCCGTTCTTCGCCCCGGCCACCTCTCCCTCCCCCTTCCTCACCACCACCCCCCGGCAGAACTCCCTGATCCGATCCAGCCCCACAGCCACCTGGCCGGCCATATCCGCCATCCTGGCCTGCAACCCCACCTTCTCCTCTTGCACCTCTATCAGCCTCCTCTTCAGCGACCGGCACCCCTCCAGCTCCCTCAGCAACTGCTCCGACAGCATCCTGTTGTTATCGTCAGGGACCTCTCGCTGCAGGCGGCCGCCTCCGCAGCTTCCTCGCTGCCGCCGCCTGCTTTCCCCACCCTGTGCTCCTCGGCACACAGCTGCAACTTATGCATCAGCATCTCGTTCTGGGCCTTAAGGTCGTCGAGGTGCTCCTCCAAGTCGCGGAGCTTGTGGGCCTTCCGCTGCAGCTCCGCCGCCATGATCTCCTTCTCCTTCCCCAGGCTCGAGAACATCTTCTCCAGGCTCTTTTGGGCCGCCAGGCTCGCCGACACCTGCTTCCTCAGGCGCTGGTTCTCCTCCACGGCGACCTCCGGTGGCCGCCGATGCTGGTGCTCCCTCGATCCGTAGAGAACGCCGGAGGGGCAGACGCCAGTAACGCTGCCACGGCGGAGGTCAGTGTTGCAGCGGCACAGTTCGGCTTCCCGACGGCGCGTCGAGGCGTGTGACCTCTCGAGCCCGGACTTGACGTCGTCTAGGACGCAGAGAATGCCGGCGATGCTGTGCGGGGGCCTCCGCGCTGAGGCACCGCCGCCGCCGTTCCTGGCGGCGTCCTCGTAGTCTTGGACAAGTTTGAGCAGAAGCCTCACCTTTGCGGTGGCGCCTGAGACAATTCCATGAATGGCATGCATCATCAGTTTACAAGAGGATCAAAGAGCCCTTTGCATGAAGAACAGTCATGCCTATTAATCACCATGAATGCATGCAATTTATTCAAACATATCTATATGTCCATGCACCATTTAGCACATTTAAAATTGGAGGAAGATAACAGTACCGAGTCGTTATTACCATGCATACCCTACACGTAAGAATATATATGATGATGGTGAACCTACAAGTTAAATATGTTTCATCATGGTCCTTTGAGAAGGTTCATATATATGCGATACCTTGTAAAATGATTTCATGCATGCATCTATCCATAATGACTAAATGCACAATAATTGCTGCAGGTATTCCACCGAATCCACGTATCCACAATCTAATTACATCTTCTCCAATCGAGAGCAAAGGAATTATACATCCATGCATCTTCTTGATCTCAAATCACAAATGAGATCTAGGGAGGGTGAGAAATTAAGGAAAGGGAATTGAGAATTACCCACATAATCATATGTTGGAATGTGCCAACTTTAAGTACCCAAGGTTCATGGTGGAAGAAGGATAAAAAACTCCGACAAAATCTATTGTGATCATGCGACGATGAATGCACAATACAATACCTTCAAGTATGGATGAGTCGTCGACATGACGGGTGATACTGGTGACAGGTAGATCTGGCGACGAATTTGCCGGCTGCTTGCTCATTCTGTGCCTGCCAAGTGGTTCCCTTGAACTCTGCAATTATTATCAGACGCGAGGAAGGAGATCAAGACTAGCAAGGATGAAGAAATTAAAGACAGTCGAAAGGCTTCCAATTCCCAACGAGAAGAGTGGAGGAGGAGCAAGAGAAAGAATGGAGAGGAGGCTCTCTCTCTCTAGCTCTCTCTCCCCCCTCTTGTTGTTTCTCCTCTTCAAATGTGAGAAAAGAAAGGCACAGAAGGCGCACACATCTTTCTTTACCTTTCCTGGCGTCCTGATCTCATGCACCATGGTGTGGTGCTATGGGTTTTCCCCAGAGAAGCGTGGGAACATTTCAATATTAGTCCATCTGACCGGAGGCACTGCACCATCGCCGAGAGGAACATGCGAAGCTGTTCGTTTCAACCCCCTGTTTCCCCCATGTCTTCCTGCCCTCTCCGTCTCCTTCGCACCCCTTGCTTGGTGGGAGGCGCTATTCTTGGACACGAGAAAATATGATCGGAGAAGATCGAGGAACTCGCGTGGCCGATCACACTGATCTCTCTCCCTCCTGCTCAATCAGTCATCAAGAATAAACGGTTGAAGATATCTAGTACATAAACCCAGTTTGCGGAATTTTTTAAAGATGGTTTTGTAGCATGTTCATCGTAAAGTACTGGAAAGAAAAATACGTAAGATCGATGTTTCATTCTATGGTCGCCCCAATAAATATATAAGAGTGTAGATAGGAAACAGATATTTGATAATATTATTATTGATGAGATGGTACGATCAGGTGCGTATGTCATATCTATAAAAATTCATCGAGTGGATTTTACAAATTTCCAGGAAAAATGGATGAAGGAGAAGGATTTTAGTTCCTTTGTGTAATCACTTAGGATAGACACAATCTGCTGCCAAGAATTTATTTATCTTAAACTCTTGTAACCTTTGCACACTACAAGCTAGAAAAAATGATTTTTCTTACAGTAGGTTTTTGACGTTAAAATTATGACAATTATTTCAACGAAAATAATTTTGTGGATATAGTTGAGAGGTTTTTTAAGAAATAAAAATCTCGTTTCTAAGCTTTTCCATGGATTTTTTGACAATGAATTTTTCGATTAGTATGAATCCGTCGAAACGTGTCCATTTTTTTATAAAATTTTCAAGGGAATATTTTTCATCCGAAAATCGGGACGGACTTACCATAACAGATAAAATCCGTCAGGAAATTTTGTCCCTATTTCTGTTTTTTCTTATAATGTTGAATTGCTAATATAAAATTAGATTATGTATAATCTTTTGTACATGTCAAAGGTCAACTTATGTCAAACTATATCCCAAAATTTCTAGTTAAATGTCAGTCTTTTTGATAGGTAATGTGTAGGTAAAGATTAGAACTAAGTCAATAAAATTTATGTTAGATGTCTTAATTATGTACTGAACCACTCCTCCACACTTAGATGTATACTCTTTATACGGAATGTACCTAAACTTCTTTCCGACCGTCCTGAATATTTTCTATCTCCTTGTTGATTCAATTATTTCGGACATAATTATCTCTGTGTTTGTTGTGTGTTTCAATATCGTGGATTGATCAAGGAGTACTCGAAAGTCGAAAATGCATGATATTAATGCTGGTGACGAAATGATGGATGTTTCAATAACAGTTGTTTATAGAGATTATTGTATCACCTTAATCAAAATATTTATAGCAAAGAGAACGTATAATGTTATACATCCGTATGTACGAGAGTATAATATGAGGTGGAAAACCGTGTCCCATAGTGATTGGGTCATGTAAGACGCACTCTCTATATATAAGATGTATTTAATTAATACACTGTATTTTTTTATGTCAAACAATTATACTAAATAATTATATAACACGTATAAATAATGATTCAATGTACATAAATAGCATAAAAATATACACAAAAATATAACTATATACACAAACAATATAAAGTACGATGCATTAATTGAAAAATTGTGATGTATTAAATATATTTTGGGGGAACGCATGTGTCTCACACAAGGTTCGTCGTACTGCCCGGATCGGTCGTCCTGCATTCTCTGTGGGAAGGTACCGTACCGTACCGTACCGCTGAGATACGGTCGAATTCTCTGTGGGAAGGTACGGTACCATACCGTGGAAAAATGGCTTGTTTGATTGTTTTTCTAGTTTTGTGACTTGGTGAATATTTAAAATGAGCAAACTTCAAAAGAAGACTCTCATCCAAACTTAAGATAGACTCTCCATCTCTTCTCATGCATGGACTCTCTCTCTCTAACTCGAGATTGTACTCTCTCTCTCTCTCTTAAACACCATCCTAGGACTCTATAGGATAGAAAAAGACTGCCACCACGACCCATGGAGGCTCAGCTCACCAAGTCCTATCGCCCCAAAGCCAGAGGAGACGTCACTACAGCCTGAAAAAGGGCTAATATGCTCACGAGGTCTCATATCCTCTAGAACTATCAGCGATATCATTTCTTCTACAGCCTGAAAAAGGGCTAATATGCTCACGAGGTCTTCATCAAGTTCTTATACTCTCTTTAGGTTCGTCCTCAAAGTAGATCACCTCAATTGGTAGTATGTGCCCAAAGATATAGCAGATTATTCTTCACATTCTCTCTCATATCATGATCTACATATACAAGATTATCATGCCTTATACATCTCAAACGAGGGCACATCTCTTCGAGACTTTTTCTTGAAAGTTGTTCCCTGCGACTTCCTCTAAGAGCTCCAACTAGAATCACATCAAATGAAGGTATGTGGTTAAAGATTTAGTGAATTATTCTTGACATTCTCTCTCATATCGCGATCCAAACTAGCAATGAGTGCGACTTCTCTATAGCCTGAACGAGGGTGATCTAGTCCTTGGGCTCTTCATAAAAGTTGTTCATGATATGACCAATGTATTCCATCAGATCAACACCAATAATCCGAAAATAGAAACAAAACTGTAACGTCTTAAAATTTATAATAAATATTATATGATACTAAGAAATTAAAAGTGGTAGTAATTATATGTAAGACATGATCACTTATATAAACCATAATTATCTTTAATTTTAGAATATTTTATATTATTAATGTTATTCTGTTACTATCTTTGATTGGTGCAATTCAATGGGACGGCATTCGGTTCCAAAAATAAAGTCTATTTGAAGTCATCATAATTACTAAAAAAATATACTGATTCTAAAAATATAAAATATCAAGAATTTTGATGCTAGATGCTGAGATTAAGTCGACCTAATAATTTTTGAGACCATTTTTTACTTGAAAAAAAATTAATTAAAACAATTTAAGCTATAATTACTATAATTTGTATCATCTCTTAATTAGCTTATGTTGAAATTTTATCTCAATTAGACAACATTTAGATCCCTTAAGTACACACACTTTTGCCGCTGTAACGGCGAACCCTCTGTGTACTTCAACGGACGACATTTGGTTCCGAAAATAAAGTCAAATATGAAGTCATCATAAGTACTAGAAAATGTACTGATTCTAAAATATAAATATTAAGAATTATTGAACGATTAAATTTTGAGATTAAGTGAGCCTAATGATTTTTAGGACAATTTTTACTTGACAAAAGATTAATTTAAAAAATTAAACTAAAATTACTATAATTGATATCATCACTTAATTAGCCTATGTTTAAAATTGTATCTCAATTAGACAACATTTAGACCCTTAGATGTTGAGATTAAGTCGACTTAATGATTTTTGGGATAATTTTTACTTGACGACAAATTAATTTAAAAAATTAAACTAAAATTAGTATAATTTGTATCATATCTTAATTAGTTTATGTTTGAAATTTCACCTCAATTAGATACCATTTAGATCTCTTAAATGCATCAAATGTGAAAGGGTAAGGAAAAAAAACATATTAAAATGCCCTGTCGTGGACCAAACCGTACCGATCCACAGCGTGCCGCTGCGGTACGCTCGGGTCACCCCATTGGGGTGACCCGACCGTGCCATGGCATGGTGCCATTTGGCCAAACCGCACCGTATACCAACCGTGGTCTCACATGACCCAATCACTATGGATGCAACTTTTCAACCTCATACTATGCTCCAGCATAGCATTTCTCTTCTCTCTCTCTCTCTATATATATATATATCGGTTTAGATATATCTATTAAAATATGTTGCAGCCTTCTTCTATGTTTTATGGTCCTTCTAGAATCTTGAATGATGACTTTTTTTTGTAATTAGAAAACTAATGTATTAAAATATTCTTAAAAGTTATCTTGTAAATTTCTTTCATCTCTTGAAATGAGATGCATCATTGGTGTGTTACCCATGGTTCTAACCACATCTCACATAGGTAGGATAATTGACTCTAGTCAAGGCAGGTCAATCTAGATCATCCTATACTTAAGAACAACTTAGCTCTGATACCACAAACTGTCACGCGCCCGGCACGAAATATCGGAACGCAAGACAGTTGCAAATAAATGAGTACAGCGAGTACTAGACATCATACCATTGAATAAGAAAAACACTAAAGCATATTCTTCTCATTAATAATTTTCAATGTCTAGTTACAACCACTAATATTAAGCCATTCATAGGAACCAATTACATTGAATAAATACAAAAGACTACACTAAGACTTTATCATAATACTAAGACGCTAGGGTACTCTTGACTTCACTCTTGGTCATTCCCGTCCCCTTGAGTGTCAGGTTCATCCTCCGTCTTACTTGAGAACACAATGACAAATAATGCAGGGTGAGCGATAACGCCCAGTAGGACTTAAATCTTAGGATCAAGCAGACTTTAAATGATTAATGTATTAAAAAGGCAGAGTAACTAATCATAGAGCGAGAGAGTCAAGTAATGTAAGAGATAGCATGATAGCATGTGATTGAAATAGCACAAGTTTCCAAATATAGCACAAGCGTCGAGTATAGCACAAATAGCAGGATGGCCATAGCACAAATAGCACAAGGTATAGCAATCCACAACGTATATGGTATAGCACTTTGTGGTCAATAGGCAACGAGAGAGCATTGCACTTCCACTTTTGATTGTCATTTAGATAGTCGACATAGTAGCACTCCGAGTGTAATGCCAACACTCTAGTCATTTAACTCTCCATGGGTAAATAGCACTTTTAGGCGCACATCCCGGACAGATCGGGCCCTTATATATTGCCAGGCATTGGTTATATTGTTTATCTTTAGACAATCATCAATGGCCAATAGAGAGTACCAAGAAATAGATGAGGGTACTAGATGATAGATGAGATAGTAGAGAGAGTGTGAACAGATGAGCGAATCGAGTATAGATGAGAGCTACAGGTCATAGCACACGTAACGTCAAGTAACGGGGCAATAGTACCAGTTGCACACCACGCGCGATTGGTGTTTGCAGTCAGGTTAATTCACTACCTTCACTGTGGCCATGTTAAGCATAGGTCCAGAGGTCGGCATGATTTAAGATAAGCAAATTTCTAATAGCCATTTTGATTATATTGATCCCTAACATAGGTGTTAGGGTACAACCAGCTCGTTGACCATGTGGGAACCCATGGACAGAGGAGACTTATGGAGGCCTTGAACAAGGATTCACTAGTCCGACAGAAGGAGTATCTGATGGAGAGTCCGTACCAAGTTAAGAGAAGTGTGTATATAGAACAAGTGCCCACGTTCTAGAGGAATTCTAGAATAGTGGAGTGCAATGACCCCTCTTCATACCGGTATGATTATACCAATCCCCATCGGTATAAAGGGCGTCGTCACAGTTGGACATGTACCCACACTAGCCGATAGGTTGAAAAGTACGTGAATAGCAATTTACTACAGCGGAGTTTGAAATAAACAATTCGACTTTAGTACATCACCATCACATATTCCACAGTCTATATAGCAAAATAAGTTGCAAACCCCACATTGTTTCCTGATAATAGAATTACATTGTCCAAAAATAATTGTCCATTTCAACATATTGGTAAGCTGAGGAAAAGAAAAGTACAACTAAAATCTACTCCTCATAGCTACTCCTTCAATAGATCGACCTTCGCTACGCCTTCCTCCAAGTAGTAACACCTGTCTCACATGTACGCCGAAGCAAGGGAGTCCAAAGACTCGCAAGTAAAACAAGACTTAATCTCAAACATGCCACATTCACATTTACCTATTAAACACTAGGTATACACACTATCTTTCAAATTACAAGAAAAGACATGGATCATACTTTTAGCTATCAACACATTTCCAAATCATTTAACCATGCTTTGTTCTATCACATATTTCTAAATCATGGATGCTAATGTTATACACTTATGCATACTCTCTACACCTAACATGTAACGTGAAACATTCATCCACACATCAATCCATTTCATGGTGAAATTTTAGAACTAGACATGGAAGTTGACATAAGGAAATGAACAACTAACATGATGACTATTGACTCTTCGCATCTACTGTTCATAACGAAAGTTCACATTTCACTTACTGTTTTGATGTAAATAAACCTCATGTGCATGGTTTCATAGCTCTTAGCATGAATTGTAAAGTCTAGAACATAGACAAGTTGATTGGCAAATCTAAACAATTAAAACATGAAACTCTACACGATTTACTCATCACACCTAGCATGGAATCTAACTACTTTTTCCTATGTTTTTCACATTCCTAACCATACTTTACTTGCTGTTTTAACATGAATTAAATTTAATTGCATGGAATTAGATTTATTCGCACACAATCTCATTCATTAGGTAGCTTTTCATACTTATTGTCCGTATTACACGACTAATCATGGTCGAATATGTTTATTTACATGCACCATCACATGAATGGAAATAATTTACATGACATGATGCTATACATGATATTGCAATGATGCAAAACATGATATTGCGATGAAGGTAACTAATACATGAAATTTCGTGAACATGTCGCATTAACATATTAATAAGTCTTCACATGCAAGCACATTCTTATTAATACTAATTTTTCCCTTACTTAACTTTTCACATAACCCTCACATTACTTACTCTTCCATTTTCACATACCGCATATCAGGTCATTTGTACTCATCACATGTCACTTTTTGCATATCATCATGCACTTACTCATATTCCAATAATTTAAGGTGCCATGACACATAGTCCTAACTACCTATAGAGGACACAAACAAATGTCTCATACTCATAACTCATCGCATCTCATAACACATACTCATGTCACATAACTCATATCACATACTCACCACCTAGGCAATGTAGTGGTGAATCTTGGTAACTACGCAGACCGGGAGAAGCACTCTCCACCCTGTCTAGTGGTACTTGTCCACCTCCAGGTTTTCCCCAATGCCCTTGGGACAAACTTTTTACACATAGAGCTTTCCATAGGGACTTTTCTATGTACGGCTCTCGAGGCCTCTAGGGCAGCATGTCATTCTTGGCCCAATTATTATGCATTTACTTATTCGCATTTTTCTCTCATTATGCACACACTTTACATAAGTCACTTAATCACTTTACATACACTAGTGATCAATTATACATAACTTCAGTTAACCTAATCAAGATGCTACTACCAGTAGAGTTTAAACATTCAGTAATTTACACTAATCAGGTTGGATAAACACATTATTAATCAAAATAATGATAGCATGCTTTAAGGACTCATTTTCGCATGGAAATTTCACAACATAATCTATGATTATCTAAATCACACAAAAAATTGTCCACACACTGATTGCAGGGTTCAGATTACTCATACAAATTCTCACAATTTTCTAAATTACATAATTTTTGCAGAAATTAAAATACTCATTAGCATGCCACTCATAATTCAATTTATCATGCAAGTACAACATCAAATCCAGATCTAACATCATTTTATCATGGAAATTTTCCCTAAATTTATCGGACATCATGGGATTTACTCGAATTTAAAACAACCTCAAACATGATTTCTATTTCTGATGCAAAATCATAAAGAATTTCCAAGGTCAAGGAAAAATTTCAAGTTTTGCAGAGCATGGATTGACAGGTACACACATGGTCTACACAAATTAGGGCATTAAATTTCCTCGTGGATCAGGTAGACAACATTTTTAACGCAAACGGGGTCTCATCTAATATGCATTATAAATGTAATCATTTATACTATTTACAGAAAGTTCACCCTACTTCCACAACTCATTCTATTATTTGTATTACATAACACATCACATTTACATTATATCCTTATGCGTCAAATTCCGGGAAAATAATCATATATGGCAGAACAGTTCTCTATTCTGTCTAGATGAACTAGACGGCAAGGTATGGACGTTCACATGAGTTAACGGCAACCTCGTTTGCCGCCAGGGGGAGATCTTAACGGCAAGAGAGCTTGACGTTAAGTTCCTGTCTGTTCAGACACACAGACCGAACTCCAAAGATGGGTGAATGTGGGGTTCCAGGACTTGAGGAAAAATCCACAAAAATACTAAAACTCAAGGGGACATGTGGGGGATCAAGGTCTAGGTTTACTTGCCTCTCTAAAAACCTCCAAGGGGATCAAAATAGGCAGTGAAGCTCTCCTTGGGCAGTCCCAAGAAGCCTCCAAAATACCTTCACTCCGTCTTCTGTGGTGTTGTAGCTTCCAGTCCGAGGTCGGGGAAGCCTTCTCCTATGTCCAAGCTAGCTTCTAGTTGCTGTAGATCACCGGATGAAGCTCCAATCCGCTGGATCTGAGCTCTCAAGGTTCAAGTTTTCTCACAGGGCTTAGGGTTTCTCTCCTTCTTCTTGCAATGAGCCAAGAGAGGTCTTGTGGTTGCAAAAGGGTTTGTTTATAGGAGGGAGACGTCTTGTCTCATGCAGAGGTGATGTGAAGGGCTCAGAGCCGTTGGGGACATCTCCCCAATGGCTGAGCTTGCTTCTTCCGGAATTCTGGGGTCTGCAGCGCACTGAGATTCAGTGATATTAACGTCCACATACATGGCCGTTCATTTAGGTATTAACGTCCAACGATGTTGACGTTGACTATCATGGACGTCCACCATGTTGACGCCAACTGCTCTTCGGCCAGGTTCAAAACATGCAGAAAATCCATGCGTACGATGTATATATACATGCAATATGTATATGATATGATGAACACCCTACCACAAATGTAACATACAATATTTATAATCTAATTATACACATGCGCACATAAGTATAACTAGCTAATACGTACGTAGATATTTACATACATGCATTCACATACATGAATTCACACAACATAGATAGAGCAACAAAATTCGAGGGCCTTGCACCCTCTACATATGCATGCATGATATTTACACACAAGCACGATTCCACTCACACACACAACAAAATAAAAGGACGATTCGAGGGCCTTACAAAATTAGATAGGCAAATATCGCATGCGTAAGATAACGTACATATATATGCATACATGTATACACATATGTACTTCATATATTCACACACAATATCCATGAAATAGGTAGTATAGGATATTCTTCAATACTTAGATAGTACATGCATAACATGCATAGTATCATTCAAGTATTTTGGTTGCTCCACATACGACAGATCTGGCTGAATCTACACTGGCTCATGACTAAGCACATGAGATGGATCTCAGACATACTTCCTGAGCATAGAAACATGGAAAAATGGGATGAACACTAGCTAAAGCTGGGGTAAAGCTAACTCATATGCCACGCTGCCCAACCGTCTAAGAATCACATATGGGCTAATGAATCTAGGGCTCAACTTACTATGCCTGCCAAATCTGACAACACCTCGAGTAGGTGATATCTTCAAGAAGACATGATCACCCACCTCGAACTCCAAATCCTTCCTCCTGTTGTCGGCATAACTCTTCTGCCTATCATGTGCCGCAACAAGCCTCTTCCTGATAAGCTGGATCTTATCCGAAGTCTCCTAAACTAACTCCGGACCGATCAACTGCCTATCGCCAGTCTCCTCCCAACATAAAGGAGATCTGCACGGCCTTCCATACAATGCCTCAAAAGGAGCCATACCAATACTCGCATGAAAGCTATTGTGGTATGCGAACTCCACAAGAGGTAGATGACGCTTCCAATCATCCTTCCAATCCAGAACACACGCTCTCAAAATATCCTCGAGCGTCTGGATAGTCCTCTCGGACTGTCCATCTGTTTGGGGGTGAAACGCCGAACTGAGCTTCAGCTCCGAACCTAAAGCAACTTGAATATATATATATACATGCATAAGCTCAAGAGAAGTATAAAACTTATAGTAGACACAAGGAGCTACATATGCTATGCACACAACAAGTGAATACCCAACACACCATATAAAAGAATAAAATTCTGGGTCTAACATGGAGTGTCAATAAGGTATTACAAACATCGCATAAAATGAAGACAAGTTCATTTTAAAAATATGGCAATTTAAGTATATTATTGAAATAAATTATTAGATTTATTATGAGATATTTTCATGCCAAGTTAAGCCATATCGGATGGTTCAAAGTATGTGCACATGTGACAAGAGAATCATGAGGATGTAATTATCACGTGGATGACTTTTAATTAACTTATTAATTTATTCAAATTTAACCACTTCGTTTACTGGCCTTTAAGACAATTAACAAGTGTAAGAGATTAGTGTAGAAGGTCAAGACTTACAAAATTTCAGAATTTTGATGTAGAAAGCCAGAACGCGACGTACTCTTGTAAGGGTCGCGACAGGTCAAGTATAGAACGCGACATGGCCGTTCATGGGTCGCGACAGAGCTATCAGGTCAGGAATCCAGATCGTGATAGTACTGCCTGTCGCATTCAGAACACGACAGAGACCACGTCGTAATGGGCCCTGAGAACACGACCCATCGGGCTGTCACGTTCTTAGGTCCTGCGCCTGAGACCGAGCGTGAAAAGGATAGGTCTTGGATTGCGGTCCAAACCTTTCTTATTTTGACACAGGGTGCTTCAAAAACTCATAACTAATTGCTCAAGCGATGAAAATTCTTGAAACCAGTTCTAAACGAATCTAGACATGCAAGAGTACTTCCAATAAAAAGGAATTTGAAAACTATCATGGTCTCCACATGGTTCTAGCAAGTTAAACATGAAGTAACATGAACCTATGTACAGTAGAGATGAATGATTTAATTCACGAAGTAGGGTGAATGAAAATTAGGGGTTTTAGGGGCAAAAGACTCCTAACAATCATCAGTATCCCCAGTAAAAATTTTGTGACATGGGGATGAGTATGCATGAAGATCTAGAATTAATAAGAAGGGTCGGGTTCATGAAAGTTATAGAACTTCAAAAATCAAGAACAAAATATTGGCTCGATGGAAAATTATGAAACAAGAGGGGTTTTGTTCCTGATGGTTGGAACAATCTACAGACGAGTTTAATTGGATTTTTCTTGTCAGAACGCCTACCTTTGGCTCATTTCCATCTTCTAGGGCTAGAACTTGAAGAACGGGGTTGATGGCTTGAGAGGTCCTTATCCTCACGAGATCTCCCCTTCCTTGGCCTCTCCTTTAGGTCCAGCAAGCCCCAGCAACATGTTAGGGCCGACCATGGAGAGATTGGAGAGTATTTATGTCTCCTTTGTTTCAATTTCCTAATAGAACTCTAATCCCTATTAAATTCTGAGTTTTCTTTATTTAATTCCACCTTCCAAGCTTTCCACTTCCTATTTGGGTTAGGATGGGAGCTAAATTTGTGGCCAAGACATTAGGGTAGAGTTAGGAATCCAATTCCAACTCAAACTACTTATTTTAATACTTTATTACCCCTTTTATATTTTTGTAATATTTAAGTTACGAATTTAGGGTATTTGTCTATTATTCCACCTTTAAAAATTCCTAATTTGTCTCAATAAATTCTTGTGGGTCTATTTAACAAAGCCCATTACTCCTTTTCATTTAATGGGTTTTATTGAAATCTCTTTTCTTTGATTTTCTAATTAATTTACTAAATTTTCTTTTTTTATATTATTACATTTTTATTTTTTGAAAAATTCAGGTTGCTACAGCGATAATGCTCAGGAAGTCTGGACTTCTATTGCCTAGGCTTTGGCATCTCACTCTGGGGTGCGGGCTCATCAGCTGCGCACCTAACTTCAATCGCTCCGTCGTGGGACTTTTTGTTAGTTATGGGTGTCCTCAAGCCAATCATAACTTGTACAATCTTGTTCTTTGATAATAATAATAAGGCTATTATATTCATTATGTGTAATTCGTTTACCGTTTCATTATGAAGTCCATGAATATACGCAATGGATATTAATTATGATGAGATCATAACAATGAGATTAATATCCTTTAAACGTATATTCTTAATTGTTCCTAGTCGGAGGATATTCGAGAAGGACATCGGATATCCGGTTAGACTAGTACAGGTTGCACCTGCTCATATGATGAGGGTGACTGATCTCATAGTCACTTGTGTGGAGACACTAAGGTGAATCTGTAGGTGCTCATTGGGGAATGAGTTCACTGAACTGATCCGTTATAAATCGCTGGATGGTAATGTTACCTAACTGTCAACCAGCTAGATTCATTGTCACAGTGGCGTGATTGGTCCTTAGACCTGAGACACCAAGGACACCTTGTTGGTGGACTTCTAGGTTTTGACCTTGACTTATAGATCTCTAACCATGAGGTCTTAATCAGTTAAGTGTTCGGATCTAGCGGAATACCTTTGAAGGTGATTGTGTGGTCAATATGGGATCGCTCGCTCTCGGTAATAAGAGAGTGAATGCTCTAAGGAAAGATGCCTGATAGTCCCTAGCCAGGGCATGACTACTTATCAGAAAAGGAGTTTTCTGATATTGTTATGCGGCATCTAAACCAGGTGAGTGCACATATTAGGGTTTGACAGTTGACCATACCCTAAGTGCACTCGGGAGCATTGTGCGAGCGAAGGATTATAGTCACGTGGTAACTGATGACGGAAAAAGGTTCCTTGATTGGGTTGCTGAACCATAATGCTTTCTAGGATCAAGTGGTGTTGCTTGGCACCCAACTTGATTGGAAGCCCGATCAATTATCGTGAGACGATAATTGATTGTGTAATTAATTAATATGAGATATTAATTAATTACAATAAGTCAATAAAGAGTTATTGGGCTTAATGGGCAGAAAACTGGACTAGCACTTGGGCCTAGAGGGTCACACACAATAGAGTTTCGAGCAGACTGGGTAGGATGGTTGTTATAGACAATAATTGGGTTTTTGTGAAAAAACGCAGTGTCTATAAGTATTAGCAGAGAGTCAAACCCTGGGCCAAGCTCCAGGCTCTCTCCCTGGCCGCCCCACTCCTCTCTCTCTCCAGGGCGCCCCCACCTCTTCTCTCTTCTCTCTCTGGCACATGGTGGAGTTGAGATCCGGGAGACGCGTGGAGACCGAGGAGATCTCGTCTGCGTCCGAGCTCGCGTGGATACGTCTAGAGGCCGGACACTTGAACGGCTTGAAGCACCAGCGCCTCCAGTGCCACTTCCTCCCCGGATTCAGGAGTTTCGCAACCCCGCAAAGGTAAAGATCGGATCTTCCTGCGCGCGGGTTCACGGTTTTTGTTCGATCCGACCACCGGCAACGATATCTAATGGAGGGAATCGCGTTTCCGCTGCGCTCTGTACGAAACCTTTCAGTGGTATCAGAGCCAGGTTGCTGGCTTGGTCGGTATCGGCGTCGTATGATCGTCATTTCATGCGTTTTTCGTCGGTTCGCGTTATGCATGAATCGCCAATTTTACTTCGCTCTTGGGTCGCACATGAGATGTGCACTTTGTGTTTGGTACATGGAATCGTTCCTGGTACCAAGGGCTTCCCGAAGAACCTCTTGTGGCGTGTTTGGCCCTCTGTAGAGGCCACACGACCCTTGCAATAAGCCGCCGCCATGCATCTTGGACAGTCCAAGATAAGGGGCGTTTTTTATTTTGGGGTTTTTCGGGGGGTTTCTGGGTTGGTAGGGGCGGAGGGCGGCGGCTTCCGGCACCGCGGCGTCCGCGCCCCACCGCGCTGCGCCGGTGGGGGGCGGCGGCTAGGGTTCCCCAGCCGCCGCGGGCCCTGTCGGGCGGCGGGGTGACCCGCGCGGGTCCCCCGCGGGCCGCGCGCGGGTCCGCCCGCGGGTAAGTCGCGGGCGGACCCCCGCGGGTCCCGGGCGGCCGGATCCGGATCCGGTCCGCCCCCTTCCCCCCCCCCCCCCCTTTTCCTATTTTTAATGTTTTTAATTTGTTTAAAATCATTTAAATGGTTTTAAAATCCCAAAAAATTATGAAAAATTGTTTTTAAGAGTTTTAAAAATGTTTTAACTCTCTGTAAATTATTTTTCATATGTATGACCCATTGCTTAATTAGTTTAAGGAAAATCTAAAATTGTTTTAGTTATTTCCTACCATCTAATTGAAGCATGTTAATTAATTAAGAATGTGATTCTTGTGAAATTAATTAACTGTAATTTTGGCGGATTCATGCAGTTATAGTGAATGACATTTATCTAATGTTGATTAGATGTTATCCATGTTAGCTAAATTGTTTAGTTAAATGGTTTTCAAAATATAGTTATTATATTTTTGAAATAAAAGATATTTCAGAAGTAATTATGTGATGATTGCTTATTGATGCATGTGATGTGTTGATGTGTGGATGGATGATCATGGACTTAGATGTCATGTGATGATGTTTATGGTTAATGGCATGTGATGTAATTTATGAGGACTGCGTGCCTCCCTCTCTCCCTCTATTAAATCCGGGTTGTACATTCTATCTCCCTCCTGTTATGTACTCCCCTCGACTTGTTCAAGGTTTCTTATTATTATCTGATGTACATTTATGGGCCTGCGAGCCCAATTTAAATATTACTTGTAATTATAAGAAGCAAATTGGCGGAGATGGAGGAGAGTACCATGCAGGACCTTCATGGAGATAGAGTTACATCAAGCAAATGCATTCGATGCGGGGCTGCCATTTATTCACCGTGTTTGTGGATTACCAACTGGCTCTGGTAATGCCACTCTAGGTTAAAGTCCATGATCATCCATCGTTTTTCTTCATATATATGATATATGTGGAATGTGCTATGTATATATAATTAAATATATGATATTCCAAATTCTATATATCAATAGCACGCAGATATAGAGACCAAGATAAAATATATCAAAATCCCTCCTTGTTTAAATTTTAAGCCGTAGCGTAATCATTAAGAATGAATTACGTGGCCCTCCATCATTATAGTTTTAGGATTGCCATTAGATCGGGCAAGTTTGTTGTGCTATCCACAAGGCTTGCCAAATCTGATGACAGACTAAAACTATGGCATAGTGATGCCTTAAACGGGATAGAGGACCGGTGTAGCTTTGTTGTGCTATCCACAAGGGCTACATCAAATCTATGCTCGTTACGTAATGATGGTACTGCTTAGACTGGGTTTAATGACTTGTTGTGCTATCCACAAGGTCATTAAAATTCAGGGGCCAAAATAAGATCGGATATTGCAAGAGTTGCAAGTGTCAAGAGTTGACCGCTTTCAGATCATAGTATGGTTTGTTGTGCTATCCACAAGATCATGCTATGAGTCTGTAAGATTCCGATCCCCACTAGGAGACCGTCGGAGTCTCCCATTCTGTATATCTGAGGGTTATACAGTCTGTCGAAAAATAGTGGGAGCTAATCTTGATTAAAGTCCTAATCTAGATTTAATTATTATTATGAACATCTGCTAATTGTGTTTACATTTCCTTTATAGGAAAAATGTCGTCAGGTAACCCACTCCGTGGCATACTGGATGCCAACAGATTGACAGGCCCGAACTACTCGGATTGGCTCAGAAACCTAAAGATTGTCCTCAGGTCTGAGTGCATTGCCTATGTCCTGGAGGGTGAGATCCCAGCTGAACCACCCCTGGATGCACCTGAAGGGGAAACGCTTGAGTTTGCGAAGTGGAAGGAGAATTCCACTCTGGCCCAATGCTACATGCTTGTCTCAATGAGCAATGAGTTGCAAAAGCAGCATGAGAACATGGATGCTAGATCCATCATGCAGCACTTGCAGGAGCTCTTTGAAGAGCAGAGCAGGGTGGAGAGATATGAGATATCCAAGGCCCTGTTCAGAGCTCGCATGGCAGAGGGGTTTAGTACAATCTCATGTGCTGAAGATGATAGAGTGGATTGAGAGGCTCGAAGGGCTTGGTTTTCCTCTTGACAAGGAACTAAGCACGGACCTCATTCTCCAGTCACTTCCAGATTCATATTCCCAGTTCATTGTGAACTTCACAATGAACAAGATTGAGGTGAGTTTAGCTGAGATGCTCAACATGCTGAAGACTGCTGAGGGCAACCTTAAGAAGGAAAACCCACTGTTCTCATGGTTGGAAAGTCCAACAAGAAGAGGAGAGCAGGGCAAGCCTTTAAGAAAGGCAATGCAAAGAAGCAGTCTAGGCAGAAACAAAAGAAGGACATAAGCAAAGGAGAAGAAAAGGGCGAGTGCTTCCTGCAAGAAAAAGGGGCACTGGAAAAGAAATTGCAAGGAATATCTTGCAATGAAGGCTCAGGAGAAGCAGAAGCTTGGCGAAGCTTCAGGTATCTATATGATAGATCTTCACTTGTCTATTAGAGATTCTACATCTTGGGTTTTAGACACTGGATGTGCTTCTCATATCTGCAATGATGTGCAGGTGCTGACAAGTAGAAGGAAGCTGAGCAAGGGCGAGGTGAACTTGAGGCTTGGAAACGGCACAAGTGTTGGTGCACACACTGTGGGGACAGTGAAGCTCAAGTTACCTTCTGGAGATTTGCTTTTATTAGATGATTGCTACTATGTGCATAGTATCATTAAGAACATTATTTCTGTTTCTTGTTTAGACAGAATTGGATAAATGTTTACCATTGAGAACAATAGTTGTTCAGTTTATTTAAGAAATAAACTAGTTGCTTTAGGAAGTTTGGTGAATGGTTTGTATCTGCTTGATGTCTCTTACGAAAATCTCCATGTTGATGTTTCTCCTAAGAGAAGTAAGAATAGTGTGAACACTGCCTACTTATGGCATTGTAGGCTTGGTCACATTGGCGAGAATAGGCTTCAAAAGTTGCATAAGAATGGATACTTAGATCCATTTGATTATGAATCATATGCAACTTGTGAATCATGTTTAATGGGTAAGTTGACCAAATCTCCATTTAGTGGACATGGAGATAGGGCCAAGGACATATTGGAACTAATACATTCGGATGTATGTGGTCCAATGTCTACCCAAGCCAAGGGTGGCTGCTCATACTTCATTACATTCACGGATAACTATTCAAGGTTCGGATTTGTTTACTTAATGAAGCACAAATCTGAAGCCTTTGGGAAATTCCAAGAATTTAAGAATGAAGTTGAGAAACAAACTGGAAAGAGTATTAAAATCCTACGGTCAGACTGAGGAGGTGAATACTTAAGTACAGAGTTCACACAATTCTTAAAGGACAATGGTATCCTTTCTCAATGGACTCCTCCCTATACACCACAGATGAATGGTGTATCGGAAAGGAGAAATCGTACCTTGTTGGACATGGTGCGATCCATGATGAGCCGTTCACAGTTACCAGTTTCCTTATGGGGATATGCGCTAGAGTCAGCGGCATATCTGCTGAACAGGGTTCCCAGTAAATCTGTGTCTTCCACTCCATATGAGATATGGAAGGGTAGAAAGCCTGATTTTAAACATGTTAAAATCTGGGGCTGTCCTGCCCATGTAAAGAAACACGACCCAGATAAACTGGACTCCAGAACTGATAAGTGCAGGTTTGTTGGATACCCAAAAGAAACATTTGGGTACTACTTTTACCATTCTGGTGAACAAAGAGTGTTTGTTGCCAGGAGAGCTGTCTTCTTGGAAGAGGAGTACCTTACCCAAGAGGACAGTGGGAGTAAGGTAGATCTAGAAGAGGTTCTAGATCCACAGACTGTGCAAAGTCCACCAGTTGAAACATCAGTTCCGGAACCTGTTCAGGAATATACACACATTCAGCGTAGGTCTGGTAGAGTACCTAGACAGCCTGAAAGATATGTTGGACATATTAGTGAAGGCATGTCTTATAATGAGGATGATGATCCAAAGACCTACCAAGAGACTGTTGATTGTCCTCAGTCAGGGAAATGGCGAGATGCCATGAATTCTGAGATGCAGTCCATGTACACCAACCAAGTTTGGAACTTGGTAGACTTGCCTGAAGGTATTGTACCTATTGGGTGTAAGTGGATCTTTAAGAGAAAGATCGGTGCAGATGGACAGATCGACAATTATAAGGCAAGGTTGGTGGCAAAGGGGTATCGTCAAAGGCAAGGAATTGACTATGACGAAACTTTCTCACCAGTTGCTATGATAAAGTCGATCAGAATTCTTCTTGCCATTGCTGCATACTTTGATTACGAGATCTGGCAGATGGATGTAAAAACCGCTTTCCTCAATGGAAACATTGAGGAAGAAGTGTATATGATACAGCCTGAGGGTTTTACATCCAAAGAGTGTCCAGATAAAGTATGCAGGCTTCAAAGGTCCATCTATGGATTGAAGCAATCTTCTCGTAGTTGGAACATAAGGTTTGATGAGGATATCAAATCTTATTACTTCATTAAGAATGAAGATGAACCATGTGTGTATAAGAAAATCAGTGGGAGTGCTATTACTTTTCTCATACTTTACGTTGATGACATGTTACTCATTGGGAATGATGTAGGGATGTTATCATCAGTAAAGGTTTGGTTGTCAAAGAACTTCTCCATGAAGGATTTGGGAGAAGCATCCTACGTATTGGGAATACGTATCTGTAGAGATAGATCCAAGAGGATGCTTGGCTTAACCCAATCAATGTACATAGATACCATTGTCAAAAGGTTTGGCATGGAAAATTCCAAGAGAGGTCTCATACCTATGAGACATGGGATTAATCTCTCTAAGGAGCAGTCTCCTAAGACTCCTGAAGAGAGGGCAGTCATGGATAGAGTCCCCTATGCTTCGGCTATAGGGTCTATCATGTATACAATGCTATGTACAAGGCCTGATGTGGCATTTGCTCTATGTGTTACGAGCAGATATCAGGCAAATCCAGGTGAAACGCACTGGATGGCAGTGAAATGTATCCTTAAGTACTTGAGAAGGACTGAGGATATATTTCTGGTTTATGGAGGAGGGGACTTAAAACTTCGGGCATACACTGACTCGAGTTTCCAGTCAGATCCAGATGATAGCAAGTCTACATCAGGGTTTGTGTTCACCTTAAACGGAGGTGCAGTGAGCTGGAAGAGTTCCAAGCAAGAAACCACTGCAGACTTGACGACAGAGGCTGAGTACATTGCTGCAGCTGAAGCCACCAAGGAGCAGTGTGGATGAAGAAGTTCATCACCGACCTTGGTGTGGTGCCGGGTGACTCTGATCCGATCCCATTGCTGTGTGACAACAATGGGGCCATTGCACAAGCGAAAGAGCCGCGGTCTCATCAGAAGTCAAAGCACATTCTGAGGCGATTTCACCTGATCAGGGAGATTATCACTAGATGAGATGTACTGGTGGAAAGAGTTCCTTCAGTTGACAACATTGCAGATCCACTGACGAAGCCTTTGACTCAAATCGTGTTTGAGCGCCACCTAGAGTCTATGGGTTTAAGACATAAAGGTGATTGACTTTAGTCCAATTGGGAGATTGTTAGTTATGGGTGTCCTCAAGCCAATCATAACTTGTACAATCTTGTTCTTTGATAATAATAATAAGGCTTTTATATTCATTATGTGTAATTCGTTTACCGTTTCATTATGAAGTCCATGAATATACACAATGGATATTAATTATGATGAGATCATAACAATGAGATTAATATCCTTTAAATGTATATTCTTAATTGTTCCTAGTCGGAGGATATTCGAGAAGGACATCGGATATCCGGTTAGACTAGTACAGGTTGCACCTGCTCATATGATGAGGGTGACTGATCTCATAGTCACTTGTGTGGAGACACTAAGGTGAATCTGTAGGTGCTCATTGGGGAATGAGTTCACTGAACTGATCCGTTATGAATCGCTGGATGGTAATGTTACCTAACTGTCAACCAGCTAGATTCATTGTCACAGTGGCGTGACTGGTCCTTAGACCTGAGACACCAAGGACACCTTGTTGGTGGACTTCTAGGTTTTGACCTTGACTTATAGATCTCTAACCATGAGGTCTTAATCAGTTAAGTGTTCGGATCTAGCGGAATACCTTGAAGGTGATTGTGTGGTCAATATGGGATCGCTCGCTCTCGGTAATAAGAGAGTGAATGCTCTAAGGAAAGATGCCTGATAGTCCCTGGCCAGGGCATGACTACTTATCAGAAAAGGAGTTTTCTGATATTGTTATGCGGCATCTAAACCAGGTGAGTGCACATATTAGGGTTTGACAGTTGACCATGCCCTAAATGCACTCGGGAGCATTGTGCGAGCGAAGGATTATAGTCACGTGGTAACTGATGACAGAAAAAGGTTCCTTGATTGGGTTGCTGAACCCCAATGCTTTCCAGGATCAAGTGGTGTTGCTTGGCACCCAACTTGATTGGAAGCCCAATCAATTATCGTGAGACGATAATTGATTGTGTAATTAATTAATATGAGATATTAATTAATTGTAATAAGTCAATAAAGAGTTATTGGGCTTAATGGGCAGAAAACTGGACTAGCACTTGGGCCTAGAGGGTCAAACGAAATAGAGTTTCGAGCAGACTGGGCAGGATGGTTGTTATAGACAATAATTGGGTTTTTTTGAAAAACCACAGTGTCTATAAGTATTAGCAGAGAGTCAAACCCTGGGCCAAGCTCCAGGCTCTCTCCCTGGCCGCCCCACTCCTCTCTCTCTCCAGGGCACGCCCACCACTTCTCTCTTCTCTCTCTGGCACATGGTGGAGTTGAGATCCGGGAGACGCGTGGAGACCGAGGAGATCCCGTCTGCGTCCGGAGCTTGCGTGGATATGTGAGACCCCAAAATTTTTTTGTCATTTTATAATGTGCATGCGATAATTTCATGTCATAAATATAGTGTACGTATTAAAAATATTACATACTATAACTATTAAATTGTTCATGCGCATATATGTGTATGTATATTATTTTCGTGAATATAAGTAATTAGCTAGTTTTATAATGATGTACTTATTTAAATACCAGGTATGTTGTACTTAATTATATTTGTACGCATATAGATGTATAAAACTAATGTGGTACATTTGATATTTACTTATTGAAATAATAATTACTTGATTATAACATGTATGATATCTATATAATAGTGTGTGTATTACATTTATATTGATGTTCGTGCTAAATACATGCAACTATGGTGTATATGCATATATGTGTATGTTACTTTGTGTATATTATTTTAATTGAGAATAATGTAAGTTATATTTATAAATGATGTGTAATACATATAATTTATGTAATTAGTGTAAAAATATTTAATTATGTTCATACTATATTTTTAGAGCTTCGATCTATGTTAAATCGGACGAAAACATGATTTTTGGCTGTCTGGCACTGTTGACCGCCAGACCTTGACGTCAACCTCAGTCTGACCGCCAGACCTTGACGTCAACCCCATTCTGACCACCAGACCTTGACGTCAACCTGCCAGTTAACTACAACCAATGTTGACGTCAATATCCTTCTGCGTAACGGTTCCAGATTCGTTAATGCTCGCAATATGACTTGTTCCAGTTTAGGAAACCCTTCCTAAATCCTTGGTAACCTACCCTAGTGCGTACCCAACCCATCTAACTTTATAAAAACCCGTTATTTGGCCGTACCAAGCCTTTTTGGTGATTGTGGAACCCTATTATTCCCTGTGAGAAAATCTGATTTTCCCGAGCTTTGATCCAACGATTGGAGGACTTTCTGGGAGATCTACCACGACTGGAGCGTAGTACAACCATCCAAGAAGCATCCCCAACCCCGAGGAACGTTCTACGTCGACGGGAGAAGAAGATCCAAGGAGTTTCCGAGCACCCTCTTGTTTTGACCGAAGAGGGCTTCAACGGCATAGATTTGATCTTCTAGGATTTTATTAAAGGCAAGTAACCTTTGTACATCCTTCCTATACATGTCCCTTAGGTCCTAGAATTTTTGTGAATTTTTCCTCGCGTCCTGGACCCTCAAACTTTCCCGTACATGTGAGTATGTATGTGCAGATTTCTGTCTGGAAGTTGAAGTCAACATCCCTTGCCGTCAAGTTCATCAGTTAACGGCAAGAGATGTGGACGTTAACTTAGTTGGCGGCCAGGGGTATGCAGTCAAGTTCTTCAGTGACCAGGAAATTGCTATTTAATCCTATTAAATGCATTTAATTGATTTTTCGACATGTGTGCAGCCTGAAAATTTTATGTAAGGTAAAAGTTGATTGTTAGGTCATGTCATGAGGATATCATGAATTTTCTTGATTTATGTAAATTATGAAAATTCTGGAGAGTGAATTATGAGCATAAGATAATGATGTTAAATCCATGAAAATAGGATGTTTGTGAGTTCAGATTTGGTAAATTTTCTGTAATGCTATGGTGATTTCATGAACTCAGTGACACTGTCATATTAGATTATTTTATTGAAATTTCTGTTTAAGAGAATTTAGTGATAATTGCATCTGTACAGTGATTTAATTGTTATAAATAAGTTTCTATTTAGAAAATTCTGAAAATTTGAGCATATGTTCTAATTACTGTCCTTAATTCGTGATAAAAATTTTGTGAATTTCTGATGACAGTAGGTAATTTCATGAGTTTAATTGTGAAAATAGCCATATTAAGCATGTTAGAATTAATCGTGTGCAAATAAGAGGTTAGTAGCATGTTAATGTTTTGTTTTGAGTAATTTACCATTGTTAACAGTAAAGTGAAACTCTGTAAATGCAAATGTGAGTATTATGCAAGTGAATGTAAATTTGGAATGAAATTTGTGCATATGAATGAGTAATAAACTGATGAGAATGATAATGTGATTAAGATAAAATGTGTGCCAAGGGTGACACTACTACCATAGGGGTCTGAGAGCTATACCATAGAAAAGTCCCTATGGGAGGCTCAATGTTATGAGATAAATCCTAAGGGCATTAGGATAAAATCCTGGAGGTGGACAAGTACCGCTGGTTAGGGTGGAGAGAGCTTTCCCGGTTCTGCGCAGTTACCTAGATTTGTCACCGCATTGCCTAGGTGATGAATATGTGAAAGTGAGTGCTAAGTGCTAAGTGATGAGTACTCAGTGCTAAATGTGATCGTTTTCCTCTACTTGGTGGTTAGGACTATGTGTCATGGCAATTTAAGAGATTAAATATGATCTTAGTACAAAGTGATAAATGTGAATGAAAGAGTAAGTGCAATGAAAGAAGTGTAAATTGATATGTAAGGAAGAGTAAAAGATAGCAAAAGTACTAACTTTATGTGAAAACCAATGTACCATTACATGTGTATTTAATTATGCCATTCATGTGTTAATACCATCATGGTTGTAGTAACATGCTTAGTACCATATTTAATGTTATGTAATATGGTTTAATAATTTTCATATGATGGTATGTATGAATATGTGCATGTAAAAATGAAAAGAAATGCGATGTGAAAGAGCGAGTATGTAAAATTGACAAAAGAATAAGATAACATGAGAATGAGTGTCAATCCATATGATTAAGTTTAATTCATGTCAAAACAGCAAGTTAAATGAATTTATAATCTTGATAATCACATGAAACAATGTCCAAATTCTATGATAAAAATTGCTACTTGTTTAGTATGTAGTTCCATGCTTAAATTGTAGATGTTTGCCATTCGATTTGGAATATGTTCTAGATCTTCAATTCGTGTTTAATATAGGTGATATCGTGGTGAATTATTTAAGTTAAAACAGCAAATGAAATGTGCAAATAAATGAGAAAAAGTGCATGTGAAAAATAAATAGAGATCATGTTAGGTTGCTACCTACTTTACATAAAATTGCCTGTTCTAATTGGTAATGTTGTTACATGATAAAGGAAAGGTTTAGATCGATAAATCATGTTACATGATAGGTGGTTAAAAGTGCATATGTTCATATCATGCATGTGTTAATTGGATTATACTCAACTAGTTTAGAAAGATTACTATCATGTTATGAAATTGCTAGAAAACATGTGCAGGTGACATAAGGGTATGATAAATTTGACCTTTAAACAGCAAGTTAGATGTACGATAAAGTGATATGAATACATGAGAAATTGACTAAATATCATGCTAAAAGTATTCACCATCCTGTATATAACCTTGTGTTTAAATTTGATTGAATTCTGCCATGATATAATAAAAATTTGAAGCATGTGTTATAGAATATATCATGTGTAGAAATCTTGTGTATATGTAGGTTATTTTATGATCTAATATGAGCATGTGTTATATGTAGAATGTGTTTGGGAGATACATGTGTTATTATTCTTAGAAAGCTTGTATTATGTGAATTGTTGTGACGAGTATGATGTGTATGAGTTTTATTATTGTTGGTGGTTAAAGGTGTACGAGATATGTATGAGTTTGATGTTTTAGATTACTTGCTGAGTCTTGTAAGACTCATACTTGCTTCGGCGTACAGGTGTGACAGGTTATCCCGTAGCGGAGAAGTTTAGAGGAGATTGGAGCAGCATTCAAGAAGTAGTACTTGAAGATTTTTATTTTCAATAAGCTATTTATTTTATATCTGGAATAATGTCATTCATATGGACAATGTAATGAGCAATACATTTTCTTTCAAATTGTAATAATGTGGACTCTAGTACTTTCTTTTGCTATATAGACTGTGAAATGTGTGATGGTGATGGAATAAAGTAAAGTATTTCTTTCATTTCCGCTGTACTCTTATTGTATTCATGGACATATCAACCTTATCGCTTAGTGTTGGGTTACTATCCCACTGTGATGATGCTCTTTATACCGATGGGGTTGGTATAATCGTACCGGTATGAGGAGGGTCGTCACAGGATACGTCTAGAGGCCGGACACTTGAACGTCTTGAAGCACCAGCGCCTCCAGCGCCACTTCCTCCCCGGATTCGGGAGTTTCGCAACCCCGCAAAGGTAAAGATCGGATCTTCCTGTGCGAGGGTTCACGGTTTTTGTTCGATCCGACCACCGGCAACGATATCTAATGGAGGGAATCACGTTTCCGCTGCGCCCGATCGATTCCTTACACTTTTACCATCACCGAGTTCATGCAAAAAGTTAAAGGTATTATAGCCTTGCCATCATTGGTGAACCTGTTCATGAACAAGACTTAATCATGTATGTCCTTGCGTGTCTTGGTTCTGCCTACAATATCTTTATTCCTTCTGTCACCACCTGCATTCGAGGTGTGAAACTTGAAGACTTGCATGCAATGCTCCTCGTCTATGAGAGTTTTATGCAACACTGTGAGCACTCTGAAGAGGCAGACTTCCCATCCACCAAATTTGCACTGGGTAATCGTGCTCCTGATGATATGTCATGTCGTGGCTTCACTCGCAGGGGCGGTCGCTCAGGACTAGGGCATCGGCGCGGCCGAGGATGTGGACGTAGGCCATTCTGTCAAATCTGCTTCATCGCCGGCCAACACTATGCTCATGAGTGCCCAGAGCACTTTAACCAGCACTTCGTGGGTGGGCCTCAATCTCAAGCTCATCAGGCTTCTGCTATGACAACAACACCTCTACTTTTGGGGCCTCCCATTAATGCCCTCACTTCTACCACTGGTCACCTTGCTCCGTCGACAACTTGGTATCCAGATTCGGGTGCCACACATCACGTCACACTTGACTATAGTCAGCTTCTGACAGCTTCTCCGTACCTCGGGACAGACATAGTGCACGTTGGTAACGATACAGTTTTGCGTATTTAGAACCTTGGATATGCAATGCTCTCTTCTCTTTCCTATCCACTTTTCTTACAAAATATTCTCCATGTCCCTGCTATAACTCGCAATCTTCTGTCTTTCCATCGCATGGCTAAAGATAATGATGTTTTCTTTGAATTTCATCCCACCTTTTGCCATCTGAAGGATTGACGGTCGGGGAAGGTTTTGACTCATGGGGCTCTTGATCATGGCCTCTATCGTCTACCTCTGTCACCACGCCAATTTGTTGAGCACAAGACCACTGTGTCATCTAAGTCTGCTCTTGCTGGCGAACTATCCTCCACCACCTGGCATGCTCGCTTAGGTCATCCAGCTTTGCGGACTATGCATCGTGTTATGTCCACTTATGGTTTTCCCTCTTTTTTCTCTTCCTCTTCCCCTTGCCATGCTTGTCTGTAGGCTAAGTCTCATTAGCTTCCTTTCTCTACTTCTGACTCGCATTCAAAGGGTCCTTTAGATCTAATACACTTGAATGTCTGGGGAACTGCCCCAATTGTATCCCATTCTGGCCATCGCTATTATGTCATTTTCATTGATGATTATAATCGCTTTACATGGCTTTTTCCCTTACATCTCAAATCCGATGTGTGTGCCATTTTTCTACGCTTTCAACATCATGTGGAGAGACTCTTCAATCGCAAAATTAACGTATTCCACTCTGATTGGGGTGGCGAATTCCAAGCGATGCGTACTCACCTTGATTCTATCGACATCTGACATCGGGTCTCTTGTCCCCACACCCCTCAACAGAATGGAGCAGCAAAGGGGAAACATCGTCATATCATTGAATCTGCTTTGGCTATGATGCTTCATGCTTCCATACCCCAGCGGTATTAGGATGAGGCCCCTATAGCAGCCGTTTATCTCATTAATTGTCACCCAACCCCGCTGCTTTGTATGGATACTCCTTACCATGCACTCTTTCATCAATACCCCGATCCCACATTTCTTCAGGTCTTTGGGTGTGCATGTTATCCTTAGCTTCGCCCCTATGCCCCTAACAAACTAAGTCCCCATTCTGAGCATTGTGTTTTCCTTGGTTATAGCTCAAACCACTTGGGGCATCGTTGTCTCAACCCGCGCACTGGTCGGATTTATATCTCCCGTGATTTGCTCTTTCATGAGAATGAATTTCCCTTTGCAGCTCCTTCAGGAACGCCACCTCTGCCTGGTCTCCTTGGATCAGCACCTACTGGTATGGTCACCATTCCCAAGGATGTCTCGAGGCCACCTGCACTTGCTGCTACCCCTTGTGCTGCACCCACGTCTGCTTCCACCACCGGAGAGCCCCATCCAGCTCTCCCTTTACTGCAGCCCGCGCCAGCTACACCGCCCCCTCGGCCCTCTACTCCAAAGTCGCCTCGACAAGGGCAAGAAGTCTCTACGCCAACTGATGACCTGACACCTTCCCTGGGCGGTGGTCTATCTTCTAGTTCTTCGCAGGATTGACCTTTGCGGATGCACTCCATGCGTGACCTTTATGTAGCTACTCCACAACATCCTGACAAGGATCTTATGCCTGTATCTTTTCTTGCATCAGTACATGCAGAACCCACCGGCTTTACCCAGGCAGTCAAGGATCCGGCCTGGCGTGCTGCCATGGCTACAGATTTTGATGCCCTCCTGTGCAATGGCACATGTGATCTTGTCACTCATGATACTCAGATGAATGTTCTCGGATGCAAGTGGGTCTTCAAGAACAAGAAACATGCTGATGGGACCACTGAGCGCCACAAAGCTAGACTCGTGGCCAAAGGCTTTCGACAACAACCCGGGGTAGATTGCTTTGATAGCTTCAGCCTTGTTGTCAAAATCACAACAGTCCACTTACTGTTGGCCATCGCCATCAGCTCCGGTTGGTCCCTTTGGCAGCTCGACGTGTCCAATGCTTTTCTCCATGGCGACCTGGAAGAGACCGTGTTTATGGAGCAACCCCCTGGTTTTGTTCATCCTCAGTTGCCAGACCATGTCTGTCAACTATCCGGTCACTTTATGGTCTATGTTAAGCACCTCAGACATGGTTCAAACACCTCAGCAACTGGCTTCTTGCTCATAGTTTTCGTGGCTCCAAGACTGATACATCTTTTTTCTTTCGGTGTCAAGCGCAATCCCAAATTATCGTCTTGTCACCGGAAATGATTCAGGGGGCATCTCTTCTCTTATATCCTCTCTTGCGAAGCCTTTGTTGCTACCCAAACCAAGTATATCCTTGATATTCTTCAACGTACTCGGATGACTAATGCGCGGCCTCTTGATAATTACATAATTATTGATGATAATCATGATATTTTATTATCTAATGGTCATTACTTTGACATTAATCTATTACTATTTTATTACAAAAATGATAATTTGATTAAATCCTTGTATGTGCTTTGTTTGCAGGATAATGAACCACTCAACAAGGATTTGCTAATGGACCAAGATGGATTAAGTGATAATGAGGAGAGATTCTAATTAAAACATTTTTTCCTTTTCCTCTCTCTCTTTCTTTTCAATTTTCAAAATTTTCTCTCATTTTAAAATCCCTCTCTATTTTCAAAACCTTTCCCCTTAATTCTCTCTTCTTTCCTGTCTTCTTTCTATCCATACTTTAAAGACTCTCTTTCTCTCAAACTCTCTCATTCCCTTCCACTCGCCTTCTCTCTCTCTCTCTCTCTCTTTTTCCCCTCTTCACGGATCTTCTCTCTCTTTCCCCTCTTCTCCAATCTCTTCTTCTTCTTCCTCTTCCTCTGTCTCCCTCTCTTTCTCTCGCCCGGTCGCTTTCTGCTCGCTCAGCCCCTACCGCTCCAGGCCACCAGTGCCAGCAGCCTCTGCTGCATCGCCCACGCACGTCGCCCCCGCGTGCCAACGCCCGCGTTCGCCCCCGCACGCGCCTGCCCGCGCGCCACGCCTGCACGCTCCGCCTGTCGCGTCGCTTTCTCCTTTCATCTCTACGTGCATCCATGCACATAGAGGAAGCGGTGCGCCCCCTCTCTCTCTCTTCTCTCTCGCTGTCTCTCTTCTCTCTCCTCTCTTCCGTCTCTCTCTCTCTCTCTCTCTCTCTCTCTCTCTCTCTCTCGATAGATTATTTTAGTTTACTTCTGTATTGTGTTAAACTCTTACTTTTATTATGATAATGTTAGTTACTATTTGTTAATTAGTATTTCCTCTCTCCATCTTCTAATATCTGTTTATTTAGTTTAAATTAATTTTGGTCAGATTAGTTTTACGCTTTACTTCTAAAATTCTAAACTCATTTTTTTCTAATCTAAAAGTCAAGGTTTTCAAAATTAAAAATCTTCTTCTCCGTGGATGCGATTTTGTTCTCACCACTTAACTATTGTTGAAATATTTAGTGTAATCCGATTAATTCTAGATTGTTAGTCACGTGTTTAACGACGCATTTGTTGGCTATCAATTTTTGGCGCCATTGCCGGGGAGTTAGATTTTTAGATTTGATAATCTTGGTTTCTTTTGTATATATTCATGCTAACATTTTCCTCCCTTTTGTAGGTGACCAATAAAAAAAAACTAAAAAAAAAACCTTGAAAATGGTAAAAAGGAAAACCTGTCAGAAATCTGTCGTTGAAAGCAGAATCTGTAAGTAAAAGATTCTGTTTTGGAAAAAAAATTGAAACAAATTGCAGAAAAATCAGAAGGAAAAAATGGTCATTTCGAGGTAAGCTTCCTTATCTCTAACCTTTTCCATTCATTTTATTTTCAAAAAGAACGAGGGATTGCGTTGGAGGTAAGTACCATTAAAACCCTCTTGATTTAGTTTCATTTTCTTAGTTGTCATACTTAGATAATTAAAAAAAATAAAAAAATCTCTCTTGTGCTTGTTAGATACATTAATTTAAAAAAAATCATCATCACTTGCACCAAATAAAAAAGATGTCATGTCAAGATTAAAAACATTCATCTTTAGGACATGCATCATTTAAACTTTCATCTTTAGGTGTTTTTCTTTTTAAAAAGTTTTCTTTCTTGTCGAAGATTGCGGGAGGCAAGGTAAGAATCTCAACTTTCTAAAAAGCATGATCATGCATTGCCATGCTTGCATAGAAGCCCTTGCTTGACACATCATGTCTAAAACATCTTAAGCGCAATCCCATTAATAAGATAAGCTGGGGATTTCATCACCCTTCCTTGGCCCAAAAACAACCACCTTTGCACTCACTAACCCAAGCCCAATAAAAGTAGAAACTTGACCTAGGGTTTGCTTTAAGACTTAGGCCCACTTGGGCCCACTATCAAGTTTGGAGACTGGTGTCTAAGGCTAGAGGTTCATAGGCAAACACCTATGTAGCAACTCTGATTTTTAAATTATGATAAATAATATTAAATAAAATAAAATAAGAAATTAATTGAATAAATGTAATAAATAGATTAAATTAGAATAAAGAGGGAATAAATTGAATAAAAGGGAATTAAATCAAAGCCCATTAAGCCAAATTAAAAGATGGGTTATATTAGTGGTCCAAACATAAAAGAATGGGCTCAATTGTGAAGAGCCCTTCTTTGGATGGAGTTAATTAAGCTAATTTCGTACCTAAAATAGTAATAAATGGAAAAGGGTTAGGATAATCACTAATTTGGCCATAATTATCCTAAAAAGGAGTCCTTAACCCATCCTAACCCCTTGGCCACAAAATTAGACCTCTCTCCTATCCTATTAGGTGGATAAATGCTAGGAAATAGGGAGAGAAATGAGGAAATTCAGAGTTTGGATGGAGGAGAAGAGTTTTATGTAATTAGGACTCTTAAGGAACCCCAATTCGTCTCTACCAACCCCTAGAACACTGTTGGAGCTCTAGGGAATGGGGAGAGGAGGCTGAGGATGAGGAGCAAGGAGAAGAAGGATTTGGAGCTAGGAGGATCTCATCTTCTTCTTCATGATAAACCCTAGGAATCTTTACAGCGTGAAAAGGTAGGCAATCTCTCAAGCCAAAACCAATTAAACTTGACCCTAGGTAGACCTTGATCCCCTCTATCAAAGCCCCATGTTTGCCCTAATTTTCGTCGCTCCATGAAAGAGTATTAAATGTTCTAATCCCCATCATCACCATGTACCCGAACCTACTTGATTGCTTCCAATCCATAAATGTACTCAATGTCATGCCTTGCAATTTTTATCATAGATACTGCATGATGTTAGGGTTTGAATGATTCTATTTTGCCCAATTTTCATCATGCATCCTTTGCTAATTATATCGAAATCCATAATTATGCATGTTTTAGGTCACCAAAAAGTAACCTAATTAAAACATGCCCATTACTTCTCTATTTTCTAATTACTCATGCTTGTTGATACATCTACGTGTCTAGTTTCGTTTAAAACTAGTTTCATAATTCTTGGACTTGTATACGATTTATTATGGACTTTTAAATGAACCTATATCAAGCCATGGAAAGATGGACCCAACCCAAAAAGGGGTTGATTCCCCTTTCTGGGCTCGGGCCGCCTTCTGAAATCGCGACGGCTCGACCCGTCGCGATCTCAAAAGGGTCGCGACAGGGTGGATCGTCACGTCTTGAATGCGACGGCCCGTCCCGTCGTGGTTTCCCTCGGCTCACACAGACCAGCCCGGTTCAGCAGAACGCGACCGGCCTCTATGTCGTGACTTGAAACGCGACGGGGGTCCCTGTCGCGATTTCAAAATGTCGGCCAGAACCCTAATTTACTCATATACCCCTGTTATCTTTCCATTTAAGCCATGTTTAACATTAATTATACATTGTTATGAACAGTAATAATCAATTATACACTGTTATGAACAGTAATAATATGTTTATTAATATTGGGTATTAATTACATGAAATCCAATAATTTAAAAGCTATGTGTACGATTATCCTTACTCTCATAATTTCTTCACACTTGCACCCACTAAACATTATTAATTGCCATGAGACCTTATTAAATTACCTAATAATCTATCTGGCAATTAAGTGTAATTATTCACTTAAATTTCCCTATTATTTTAATAACACTTGTCTTCATTTTATTCGCGTGCTTTGTACATCATTATCGCGTCCCTCTGCCATCAAGCACTCAAGGCAAGACAGACAACGTTTCGTACACACTTCCTTCTTGACTTGGACCACCTCTCCGTTGGGAATACTCCTAATAGGATCAGGGACTCTTTGTCAAGGCCTCCTTAAGTCTTCTTGGCTTTGACGGATGTCTATTAGTGACGAGCTGGTTGTACCCTTAAAACCCTAAACACCCTAGGGATCAGCACGATCCAACGGCCTTAGTGTGTTTCCTTCTTACATTGGGATCACGTCGGACCTCTGATCTGTGTCATGGCACAGGTAGTGGGCGGATGTGACTTCTACCGGACTGCCGGCACACGACCTAGTGCTATGCAATTGTTACTATTGCCTGTTTATCATGGTTTTACGATTTTGATCCTATCTTATCTACTATCTCTATACTCTTATCTGTTCACGTTCTCTCTACACTCTCTCATCTATTCGTCAATTACTCTCAACTATTCTTAGTACTCTATTGGCCATCCACTTGATTGTCTAAGATAACAAACATGACTATGCTAGCCAACATTATAAGGGCCTGATCTAGTCCTGGAAGGAGCGCCCGAAAGGCTGTTAACTCGCGAGGGTTTAATGATCAGGGTGTTTGGCATGCACCTAACGCATGACTCTCAAAATTTAATCTATGACAATCATTCATGATATATATTACTTGAACTCGTGGTCAAAAGAATATCGACCAACACTTGCTATCGTGACTAGTGCACTGTTGTGCAACTTTACTTGCTATCTCGTTATATGGCCAATCCATTATCATACTTATGGTGCTATACTCTCATGAAAGTGCTATTGTTTCACGTTATCATGCTACATCGCTCTCTTGACTTTACATGACTATACTCTCTAGTTATCCTGCCTTATAAGTTATTAATCACTCAAACATGCCTGTTTACATGAGATATTAAGTCCTACTGAGCGTTATCGCTCACCCTGCCCTATTTGTTATATGTGTTTTAGGTGAGTCTGATGGAGACGACCACACTCAAGAGGAAGGGAATGAGGAGGAGCAGGAGTGACCCCATGTTTCGGAAACCCGTGTTTTTAGTAGTTAGTTAGTCATTAGTTAGTCAATGTGTATTAGTTTGGAGTTGAATAAAGTACTATGGGCCCTAGTTTTGGCTCTGATTAGTGATTGTAATAGTTAGTTGATGAAGTTGGATTTCATTTGTCTTTATTCCAAAGGTGTAATGGTTGGATGTTTATTTATCGCTCTGTACTATTTAAATAACTGTAATTTTGCTCCGATATTCCGCGTCGGGGCGTTATAGTTTTGTGGTATCAGATCCTAGGTTGTTCTTAAGTATAGGATGATCTAGGTTTGACCTGCCTCGACTTAGAGTCTAATTCCATACCTATGTGAGAGATGGGTAGAACCATGGGTAATAAGTTAAAATAAACTCACACACACACAAACATAATGCGACCTCAATATCTTACATTAAAATTTTCTTTTAAAGGAACTTAAGACATTAGAAATGGCAGTAAAGCGTGCACAACTCCGTGACATGCAACAAACCATCTAGGAACTCACTCGAGCTCTACTTCAAGCTGCTGGAGGCGGTGGTAACTGTGGAGCTGGAGATCTGGACAGGAATTTCCGCAACTTAAACCCGCCTCGTTTTAGTGGGACCGTTGATCCCGACGAGGCAGAAAACTGGCTGAAGAAGATAGAATGCATCTTTCGTGTAATGCAATGTGTGTATGGTGATAAGTTATTGTTGGGAACCTTTCAATTAGAAAGAGACGCCTGTGCGTGGTGGGAGTCTATGGAGGCCACCAAGGCGGATGCACAATTTACTTGGGATGAATTCAAGGAGCAATTCAACTCCAAATACTTTTCTGAAAGAGTTCAAGAGAGGAAGACCTCTGAATTTTCTGCACTGAAGTAGAGGCACCTTACCGTCGTTGAATATGAAGTGCAATTCTGCCGATTGGCACGCTATGCCAATCATCTTGTCAGCATGGAAAAAATGAAGGCGAGACGATTTCTCAATGGGCTCAAACCCCGTTATATCACCCAGCTTGCTCCATTAGACATCCAAGTCTATGCTGACATGGTCAAGAAGGCCCAACTGCTTGAGGATGCAACCGATCTGACTGATCGCATCAAGGGCAGGATCATCAAGAAAGAACAAACACCGAGTTCATCAAGCCGACCTACCAATGGCAGGAAGCGACCTTTTAACATCACCGGGGGGCAGAATCAAGAAAGGAAGCCTAAGATACCTACTCCCTCAACCACCAACAAGACAAACCACGAGCATTGTGACAAACCTGGCCACACTACCTGTAAGGCCCTCGAATTTTGTCATTTTATTTTGTCGCGTGTTGAGTCATGCTTGTGTAGAACATTATGTATGCATACGTAGATATCTATGTATATAATATCTTGGTGTACTTATGTATTCATGTGTATATTTAGTTGTAAATAATGTTCATTTGCATGGTGTAGTTAGTGTGTACGTTATACTTCATACATTGCATGTATATATATAGCGTGGATATGGCTTTCTGCATGGTTTCATGCCCTGGCCGAGGAGCAAGTTGACGACAACATGGATGGACGTTCATGTTAAGTAAACGTCCATGTCGATGGACGCCAAAAGGTAGGTAGACGGCCATGTATGTGGACATCTATCTCTCTGAATTTCTGTGCGCAACAGATACAGAAATCCCAGATTTGCCTTGCTCTCTGATTGGGGAGCTGTCTCCCAACGGCTCTCCCATCTCTTCAACACAAAACCCCAAGGCATTGCTTACAAAAATAGCCCTCTTTGTGACTGGAAGAGCTCTCTTGGCTCTTGGCAAGGAGAAACCCTAGCTGTGAGAAAAAGAGAGAAAAACCAGAACTTTGTGGGCTTTGATCCGGCGACTAGAGGCTCCTTCTGGCAATCTACTACAACTGGAGGGGAGTCTGAACGTTGGGGAAAGCTTCTCCAACGCCGGGTTGCACTCTACATCAACCTAGAACTTGGAGCAAGGAGATCTTGGAGGCTTCTTGGCACTGCCCAAGGAGAGCTTCCTCAACCATTTCGATCCCCTTGGAGATTTTTCCAGAGGCAAGTAACCCATCCCTATTGTTCATACATATGTCTAGTAGGTCTTAGGCATTTTTCTGGAATTTTATTCGAGTCCTTGAACCCCACATTCCTCGATCTTTGGAGTTCAATCTGTGTTTTGCACAGACAGGAACTTAACGACAAGATCTCATGCCGTTAAGATCCTAGGTTGGCGGCAGGCGATACTGCCGTTAACATCTGTGAACGACCATCCCTTGCCGTTTAGTTCTTCAGGATAGAACAGTGAACTGTTCTTCCTTATATGACTATTTTCGGGTTTTCTACACATGAGGATATATTTTAAATTGTATATGTTACGTAATATAGATAGTGAAGAGTGTTGTGACATTTCTGTGAATTTTCTGTAAATAGTGTTAAATGTTAAATGTATTTGAAATGCATGTTAGACAAGATCTTGGACATGGTAGCTTCTTGTTCATATAATCCATGAGAAATTTGAATGCCATAAAATTTTTGGATGATGTGTATGAATGTCAGTCCATGTCCTGAAACATTGGGAATTTCCCATGGCCATGCAATTAGTTGTAATTTCTGTACTGAAAAATAGGGAGCATGTGTAGGATGTTTTAAATTTTCAGTAAATTGTACGTTGCATAATAAATTTGGGGAAAATTTCTGTGATGATGTGAAGGTTGGACACAGATTTGTGAACTGTTAGTTTCAACCATGACATTGTGATTCCATGATAAATTGATTTATGAATAGCATGCGAATGAGTGTTCTATTTTCTGTAAATTCCGTATAGCTCAGAAAAATATGAGAATTTGTATGTATGATCTGAAACATGCAAACAGCATGTGGTTAAAAGTTCATGTGATTTGGGCAACAATAGATGATATTGTGAAATTATCATGAAGAAATGAGTTATTAAAGCTTGCTTAATGTGATTATAGATGGTTAATGAGTTTCAACATGATTATGGTAAATTTCTGAATGTTAATGTTTGTTAAAAGTAGCATCATGTTAGGGAAAACTGATCCATGTGCGTACTGGTGAAAATGGAAGCCAAGTGTTAAATTGCGTGAAATTGTGTGTGTGTTAAATCGGAAAATGTGTAAAATGTGTCGTGTGTGACACTGCTTCGATAGAGGGCTGCGGAACCATACCGTGGTAAAGTCCCCACGGGAAGGTTCAATGTGTTTGATATCCTAAGGGCATTAGGATGAAATCCTTGAGGTGGACAAGTACCACTAGTTCGGGTGGAGAATACTTCTCCCGGTCTGCGCAGTACCAAGATTCGTCACTGTGTTGCGTAGATGGTGTCTATGTGTTATGTGAATGTGTTATGTGTGTCCTTCTAGTGGTGGTTTGGACTATGTGTCACGACATTAAATGAGAACAATGTGATTGTGTACAAGTGAAGTTGTGTAATGTGCATGTGAATATGTGACTATGTAAAGATGTGAAACCAATGTGATAGCATGTGAAAATGTGAAAACTAATATGGTAGTGTTAGATCCATGTCAAAACAGCAAACTTATTGTGTTTACAATTGTGATGTGCATGTGGAAAAGTACGTAGAATCCATGTTAGGAATGCTCTTCCTTTATGTGTAAAATTCCATGTCTCAATTGCTATCATGTTGCAACGTAGATATAAATTTAGCTATCATGTGAGTAAATGTATAGAAAGCATGCGGTAAAGTATATTATTGTGTAATGACATAAACCATGTATCATGTGCTATGAAATTGGTAGAAGCATCATGATAGGCTTTCTTAAAGATTGTTAAACCATGTTGCATGTATTGATTGACGTAATTGAGAGTAAAATGTGCGCATGATGTGTGTATGTATAATGTGTATGGATTACTTGTTGAGTCTTTTAGACTCACTCTTGCTTCGGCGTACAGGTTTAGCAGGTGACCCTACTTCATTGGAGGAGATCGTTGAGAGCGATTCCGAGCGAGGAGAGTAGATTGTTATGGAGCCACCGACATTGTACTTTCTTTTCCATAGTATGAAATTTGAGACGTGTGTAATTGTGGAAGAACAATGTAATTTGGATCTAGAATTTCATTATGTGGACTTTAGTTTCTTTTAATTGCTATATGGGCTGTGTATGTTTAATGTGGATGATGAAATAATAATGATAGTTAATTCCTCTATTTCCGCTGTTCTATGCCTATATTTGTGTACATCTCAATCTAGTGGTAGTGTTGGGTAAATGTCCCACTGTAACGATGTTCATTATATCGACGTGGATTGGTATAATCGTACCGGTATATGGAGGGTCGTCACAGAGATTGGTATCAGAGCGAGGATTGAGATTGTACATAAATATATATAAGTCATCATCTTCATTATATGCTAAGTCCTTATAGAATTGTCCACATATGTAGAAATGATTAATAATCAATGAAAGAAAGATAAGAGAGTGGTTAGGAACTAAATAACGTAGTTTCTAATAGTGATTAAAATTAATTGCAGCATATGGCTTCACGCGGTTGATGTGGCGGTGTGCCTACTCGTGATGGCGAGCAGAGGAGAGATGAGCCTAGGCGTGAGGACCAGGGTGAGCAGCAGGCCCCAGCACCCCAGGGTCATGTGCTTCCGCCTCCACCACCATTAGATTATGGAGTGTTCATGCAGGGTCTAGTGCAAGCCATGCAGACGCAGGCCCACACCCAGGCTACACTCCAGGCTCAGTTGGAGGCTCAGACTAAGGTTATAATAATAAGATAAAGAGTAGTCTGTTTTATTTAATTGCATGATGTTATGTTGAATATGTGTTGCTTGCTGTTTGTTGTAGCAGGCTCAGATTCCAGTTCCCCAGGCTCAGGACCATGGTGGACCCTCCATCATGGAAAGGTTCAAGAGGATGTTGCCACCCTCTTTTAAGGGGTTTGTGACCCATTGCTAGCTGAGAGCTGGATGAGGGAGATCGAGAAGATCTTCTGGTCTATTAGGTGTGCGGACGATGACAAGCTTACTTTAGCCACCTATATGCTACAGGAGAGAGCCTATGTGTGGTGGGCTTCCTTACTGCGTACCCGGTTCGAGGACGGTGCTATTGATGTTGCTTGGGACGAGTTCGTAAAGCTCTTCCTGGCCAAGTTCGTCCCCGAGCATGTCCAGGATAGGATGGAGCAGGAGATTCTTTCTTTGACTCAGGGCTCCATGACTGTACTCGAGTACGAGGCCAGTTTTGCTGAGTTATCTAAGTATGCACCTCACATAGTAGCTGATGAGCACAGGAAGGCAAAGAAGTTTGTGATGGACCTTAAGCCATCACTGAGGACGAGGCTAGTGGCGTTTGATCATCGTACCTTGGACGAGGCCCTTAGCGCTGCTTGTAGGCAGGAGGGTGAAATGGAGCAGTACCTCGAGGAGAAGAAAGCTTTGCAAAAGAGGCCTGCAGCTCCTTTCCAATAGTAGGATAAAAAGAAGGCAGTGTACCAAACACCGCAGTGCCCAGTGGTAGCCAGCAATACTCAGGTACCTTCTCAATGTTCCCCTGGTGTGAAGAAGGAGTGTCCCCATTGCGGGAGGGCACACGGTGGTATGGAGTGTTGGATGGTAGCGGGAAAATGCTTGAAGTGCGGGAGCAGCGACCACAAGATCAAGGATTGTCCGAGACTTCAGCAGGGAGTCCAGCGTGGAGCGCCAGCCCCCGCAGCGGCAGCACCAGCTACAGGAAGACCAAGACGGCCTCGAGCCCAAGCTCGAGTGTTTGCTCTAGGACGAGAGGATGCCGAGCAGGCAGAGCATGTCACCGAAGGCACGATTTTATTTCTAGGTGTGCACGCTCGGGTTTTGTTTGATACGGGTGCCACTCACTCGTTCATTTTCGAGCGGTTTGCTAGGCAGTTGGCTATAGAGTCTGAGGATTTAGAAGTCCCTTTGTCTGTACACACACCTGCGGATACGGTATCGACTAGGAGGTTCATTCCATCGTTACCTGTGTGCATTGAGGATAGGGTTCTAGATGGGTGTTTCTTCTTGCTAAAGATGAAGGACTTTGATGCTATTCTTTGTCTGGATTGGCTAGAGGAGCACTATGCGTTAGTAGATTGTCGTGGGAAGAGGATTGTTTTCCACATTCCTGGTGAGGACGAGTTCTCTCATCCATTGCCAAGGAACTTGGCGGAAAGTTGGTCATCTCTGCCATGAAGGCGATGCGCATGGTAAACAAGGGTTGTGACGCTTTTCTTGCCAGCGTAGTGTTAGTACCTGATGCTGATGAGTCACCTACTCTTACAGAGATCGTTGTAGTGCAGGATTTTCCAGACGTCTTTCCCGATGATTTGTCCTGATTGCCACCGGATAGAGAGATAGAGTTCACCATAGAGTTGCTTCCGGGCACCTCTCCTATCTCGAAGGCTCTATATCGGATGGCACCTGCGGAGTTAGCCGAATTAAGGAGGCAGTTGCAAGAATTGCTAGATAAGGGATTTATCCGCCCTAGTGTTTCCCCTTGGGGTGCACCTGTATTGTTCGTAAGGAAGAAGGATGGATCACTTAGGTTATGCATTGATTATAGAAAGCTTAACCAAGTGACAGTGAAGAACAGGTATCCCTTACCTCGTATTGATGATTTGTTGACCAACTGCAAGATGCATCAGTCTTTTCCAAGATTGATTTGCAGTCTGGTTATCATCAGTTGATGATTAGGAGTGAGGATGTGTCCAAGACGGCGTTTAGAACCCGTTATGGACATTATGAGTTTTTGGTCCTTCCTTTCGGATTGACCAATGCCCCTGCAGCGTTCATGGATCTCATGAACAGGGTATTTAGGCCGTACTTAGATAGATTTGTTGTAGTATTTATCGATGATGTGTTGGTCTACTCTCCGGATGAGGCCACACACCATCAGCATTTGAGGGTAGTGTTAGAAGTTCTTCGTGAGCACAAGCTGTATGCAAAATTCAGCAAGTGCGATTTTTGGTTGCGCGAGGTTCATTTCCATGGAAATGTTATCTCCGGTGCTGGTGTAGCAGTTGATCAAGCAAAGGTCCAGGCAGTTATGGATTGGGAGATCCCGAAGACCCCTTCGGAGATTCGGACTTTTTTTGGTTTTGCAGGTTACTATTGGCGATTTATTGAGGGATTTTCATCCATCGCCGCCCCATTGACTCAGCTGACCAGAAAGGGGGTGAAGTTAATTTGTGTGGTCTGAGACATGTGAGAGTAGCATTCAATTATTGAAGACTAAGCTTACTTCCGCTCCAGGATTGGTATTACCTAGTGGTGCTGAAGGTTTTGCCATTTATACGGATGCATCTCTGATTGGCTTAGGCTGTGTGCTAATACAGCAGGGAAGGGTAGTGGCGTATGCTTCTCGCCAATTGAAGGAGCATGAGCGAAACTATCCAACTCATGATTTGGAGCTTGCGGCAGTGGTTCATGCACTAAAGATCTGGAGGCACTATCTTTATGGTGTCAGATTTGAGGTGTTCACTAACCATAAAGCTTGAAGTATCTCTTCTCCCAGAAGGAATTAATCCTATGGCAGAGGAGATGGATTGAGTTCCTCAAGGGCTATGACTTCGATCTTCAATATCATCCAGGGAAGGCGAATGTCGTAGCTGATGCTCTTAGCAAGAGGAGGTCTTCGCTCCAGCAGGATTGGAAGATGTTGGAGGATGCGACGTGTACGATGACTGAGTTAAAGCCCTTGTGTCAGGCTTTTGTAGCTCAGTTGTCCCTTAGGTCTTCGGTGTTGGATGAGGTGATCGAGCAGTAGAAGGCCGACCCTAGACTCCAAGAGTTAGTGGGCAAGGCAGGCATTGCTCGTGATGAGGATGGCGTGATTAGATTCCACCACTGAGTGTGTGTTCCTGATGTGGTAGATGTCCGTGAGCATGTATTAGCAGAAGCTTATAGGTCGAGATTCTATATTCATCCGGGTAACACTAAGATGTACCAGGATTTGAAGAGGTCTTTTTGGTGGTCTGGCATGAAGAGGGATGTAGCAGATTATGTATCCAGGTGTTTAGTATGCCAGCAAGTGAAAGCCGAGCGGCAGCGACCATCTGGTCATATGCAGAAGATGGAAATCCCAGTATGGAAGTGGGAAGCTGTCACTATGGATTTTGTTTCAGGCTTGCCTCAATCTAGACAGGGTAATGACTCGATTTGGGTAGTCGTATATAGATTCTCGAAGACTGTGCATTTCTTGCCTATGAAGAAGAAGCAGTCGGTTGAGAGTCTGGCTAGGTTCTATGTTAGTAGCATCATTAGATTGCATGGTGTGCCGAAGTCGATCATTTCGGATCGAGATCCGAGATTTACTTCGAGACTGTGGAAGGGTCTTCAGGATGCTTTAGGTTAAGAGCTGAAGCTCAGTTCGGCGTTTCATCCTCAGACAGATGGACAGTCCGAGAGGACTATCCAGATGCTCAAGATATGTTAAGAGCGTGTGTTCTGGATTGGAAGGATGATTGGGAGCGCAATTTACCTCTAGTGGAGTTCGCATATAAGAACAACTTTCATGCGAGTATTGGTATGGCTCCATTCGAGGCGTTGTATGTTAGACCCTGTAGATCTCCTTTATGTTGGGAGGAGACAGGTGATAGGCAGCTGATCGGTCTGGAGTTAGGTCAAGGGACTTCGGATAAGGTCCAGTTGATTAGGAAGAGGCTTGTTGCGACACAGGATAGGCAGAAGAGTTATGCCGACAACAGGAGGAAGGATTTGGAGTTTGGAGTGGGTGAGCATGTCTTTTTGACGATTTCACCTACTCGAGGTGTTGTCAAGTTTGGCAGGCATAGCAAATTATGTCCTAGATTCATTGGCCCGTATGAGATTCTCAGACGTTTAGGTAGTGTGGCTTATGAGCTAGCTTTACCCCCGGCTTTAGCTAGCGTTCATCCCGTTTTCCACGTGTCTATGCTCAAGAGATATGTTTGAGATCCGTCTCATGTTATTAGTCATGAGCTAGTGGAGATCCAGCCAGATCTGTCGTATGTGGAGCAACCAGTAGCTATTCTTGACCGGAAAGTTCAGCATCTCCGGAACAAGAGTATTGCGTCGGTGAAAGTTTTATGGCGGAAGTTTTCACGAGAGGAGGCTACTTGGGAGCTTGAGGATGCGATGAGGAAGAAGTATCCCCATTTGTTTGAGTAGTGTTGTTTAAACTTCGAGGATGAAGTGTCTTTAAGGGGGAGAGGGTGTAAGGCCCTCGAATTTTGTCATTTTATTTTGCCGCGTGTTGAGTCATGCTTGTGTAGAACATTATGTATGCATACGTAGATATCTACGTATATAATATCTTGGTGTACTTATGTATTCATGTGTATATTTAGTTGTAAATAATGTTCATTTGCATGGTGTAGTTAGTGTGTACGTTATACTTCATACATTGCATGTATATATATAGCGTGGATATGGCTTTCTGCATGGTTTCATACCGTGGCCGAGGAGCAAGTTGACGACAACATGGATGGACGTTCATGTTAAGTAAATGTCCATGTCGATGGACGCCAAAAGGTAGGTAGACGGCCATGTATGTGGACATCTATCTCTCTGAATTTCTGTGCGCAACAGATCCAGAAATCCCGGATTTGCCTTGCTCTCTGATTGGGGAGCTGTCTCCCAACGGCTCTCCCATCTCTTCAACTCAAAACCCAAGGCATTGCTTATAAAAATAGCCCTCTTTGTGACTAGAAGAGCTCTCTTGGCTCTTGGCAAGGAGAAACCCTAGCTGTGAGAAAAAGAGAGAAAAACCAGAACTTTAGGGGCTTTGATCCGGTGACTGGAGGCTCCTTCCGACGATCTACTGCAACTGGAGGGGAGTCTAAACGTTGTGGAAAGCTTCTCCAACGCCGGGTTGCAGTCTACATCAACCTAGAACCCGAAGCAAGGATATCTTCGAGGCTTCTTGGCACTGCCCAAGGAGAGCTTCCTCAACCATTTCGATTCCCTTGGAGATTTTTCCAGAGGCAAGTAACCCATCCCCATTGTTCATACATATGTCTAGTAGGTCTTAGGCATTTTTCAGGAATTTTATTCGAGTCCTGGAACCCCACATTCCTCGATCTTTGTAGTTCAGTCTGTGTTTTGCACAGACAGAAACTTAACGGCAAGATCTCATGCCGTTAAGATCCTAGGTTGGCGGCAGGCGATACTGCCGTTAACATCTGTGAACGACCATCCCTTGCCGTTTAGTTCTTCAGGATAGAACAGTGAACTGTTCTTCCTTATATGACTATTTTCGGGTTTTCTACACATGAGGATATATTGTAAATTGTATATGTTACGTAATATAGATAGTGAAGAGTGTTGTGACATTTCTGTGAATTTTCTGTAAATAGTGTTAAATGATAAATGTATTTGAAATGCATGTTAGACAAGATCTTGGACATGGTAGCTTCCTGTTCATATAATCCATGAGGAATTTGAATGCCATAAAATTTTTGGATGATGTGTATGAATGTCAGTCCATGTTCTGAAACATTGGGAACTTTCCCATGGCCATGCAATTAGTTGTAATTTCTGTACTGAAAAATAGGGAGCATGTGTAGGATGTTTTAAATTTTCAGTAAATTGTAGGTTGCATAATAAATTTGGGGAAAATTTCTGTGATGATGTGAAGGTTGGACACAGATTTGTGAACTGTTAGTTTCAACCATGACATTGTGATTCCAAGATAAATTGATTTATGAATAGCATGCGAATGAGTGTTCTATTTTCTGTAAATTCCGTATAGCTCAGAAAAATATGAGAATTTGCATGTATGATCTGAAACCTACAAACAACATGTGGTTAAAATTTCATGTGATTTTGGAAACAATAGATGATATTGTGAAATTTTCATGAAGAAATGAGTTATTAAAGCATGCTTAATGTGATTATAGATGGTTAATGAGTTTCAACATGATTATGGTAAATTTCTGAATGTTAAAGTTCCGTTAGCAGTAGCATCATGTTAGGGAAAACTGAACCATGTGCATATTGGTGAAAATGGAAGCTAAGTGCTAAATTGCGTGAAATTGTGTGTGTGTTAAATCGGAAAATGTGTAAAATGTGTCGTGTGTGACACTGCTTCCATAGAGGGCTGTGGAACCGTACCGTGGTAAAGTCCCCATGGGAATGTTCAATGTGTTTGATATCCTAAGGGCATTAGGATGAAATCCTGGAGGTGGACAAGTACCACTGGTTAGGGTGGAGAATACTTCTCCCGGTCCGTGCAGTACCAAGATTCATCACTGTGTTGCCTAGGTGGCGTCTATGTGTTATGTGAATGTGTTACGTGTGTCCTTCTAGTGGTGGTTTGGACTATGTGTCACGGCATTAAATGAGAACAATGTGATTGTGTACAAGTGAAGTTGTGTAATGTGCATGTGAATATGTGACTACGTGAAGATGTGAAACCAATGTGATAGCATGTGAAAATGTGAAAATTGATATGGTAGTGTTAGATCCATGTCAAAATAGCAAGCTTATTGTGTTTACAATTGTGATGTGCTTGTGGAAATGTACGTAGAATCCATGTTACGAACGCTCATCCTTTATGTGTAAAATTTCATGTCTCAATTGCTATAATGTTGCAACGTAGATATAAATTTAGCTATCATGTGAGTAAATGTATAGAAAGCATGCGGTAAAGTATATTATTGTGGAATGACATGAACCATGTATCATGCGCTATGAAATTGGTAGAAGTATCATGATAGGCTTTCTTAAAGATTGTTCAAACCATGTTGCATGTATTGATAGATGTAATTGAGAGAAAAATGTGTGCATGATGTGTGTATGTATAATGTGTATGGATTACTTGTTGAGTCTTTTAGACTCACTCTTGCTTCGGCGTACAAGTTTAGCAGGTGACCCTACTTCCTTGGAGGAGATCGTTGAGAGCGATTCCGAGTGAGGAGAGTAGATTGTTGTGGAGCCACCGACATTGTACTTTCTTTTCCATAGTATGAAATTTTGAAGAATTTTCTAAACACATGCACAGTGAATTTGAGTTGAGTCTTATGGGAGAATTACAATTCTTTCTTGGTTTACAGGTCAAACAACTTGAGGATGGAATCCTTATCAATCAAGCCAAATATAACAAAGAGTTGCTCAAAAGATTCAATTTTGAACAAGCCAAACCAGCAACAACTCCCATGTGCACAAGCATCAAACTTTATAAAGATGAAAAAGGTAAATCGGTTGATGCAAAACAATACAGAGATATGATTGGATCTCTCCTATATCATACTACAAGTAGGCCAGATATTCAATTTAGTGTATGTCTTTGTGCTAGATTTCAGTCTAGTCCAAAGGAAAGTCACTTGCTTACAGTTAAGAGAATTTTCAGATATCTCTGTAGGACTTGTGATTTGGGTTTACGGTTTCCAGCTGGATGTCAGGTTCATTTGATTTCATATTCTGATGCTGATTATGCTAGATGTAAACTTGATAGGAAGAGCACTAGTGGATATTGTCAGTTCTTAGGAAATTGCATGATATCATGGGCATCCAAAAAGCAACACTCAGTTGCACTCTCTACTGCTGAAGCAGAATATGTTGTTGCAGGAAGTTGTGCAGCTCAAGTGTTGTGGATAAAAAATCAATTACTTGACTATAATATTGTCATTGGATGTTCATCTATCATGTGTGACAATACTAGTGCAATCAATCTTTCGAAAAACCCAATCCAACATTCCAGAACAAAACACATTGAGATTAGGCATCACTTTCTTAGGGATGAAGTTACAAATAAAAACATTGAATTAGAATTCATCCCCACTGAAAAATAAATTGCAGACATCTTTATAAAACCATTGGCTGAAGATAGGTTCACATCTTTACGAAGAGAACTTGGAATTTGCAATATGGAATAAAAACTGAAAAATAAACTGATCTCTTATGCAAAGATTATGAGGTATATCAAATGGTAATTAGTGGAAGAACAAGTTATGCTTGTTTGAAAACTATCATTATGTGTTGAGGGAAATCCTCCGCCTAGTACCCATGATCTATCATGTGTAAGAATCAATTTCTTTTAAATTATTTTTTTAAAAAAAAGGGATAACTTGAAAATTGAAAAATGAAAATTTCTTCTATGTTGTGAATGCTATTCTTGAAACATGCTTGTCCTTCAATGATTGTTTGCTGAAATTTGATTGCTAAGATTGAATATGCATTGCTTGAATGTTGAATGTTTCTTTGATGCACAAATTGAGGGGGAGCATTACTATTTGAGAAGTAAAGGTGAGCTTTGAGATTTAACTTCAACGGAATCAGATTTGCACATGATGTTGTTGTAATTAGTCAAATAAAATGCTGAGGATATGTGAGCTTTTGTGAATCTTCTGAGCTGTAAGTAAATTTCTCAGTCAATCATGTCAACACATGTTCCTTCTTGTACCAACATTATTCTTGAAAGACGTTTCTCAATTCTTCAATCTAAACTTCATCCAATTCAATTGCTCATTTCAATCATTCTTTCATTGAAGAAGGATTTCCTTATTTTTGATGAAAAATAAATGAAATCAATAATTCAGAGGGAGCTAAGGACTTCATTGACAATTTCTCTCATAAAACAAAAATTGATCCAGTGTGTTGAAAAAATGTCTAATACATGAGATGTTCATCATTTTTTTTCTGAAGGATACCAGGATTGACCATTTAATTGCTATGACATATCCCTTTCAGTCAATATTCTTTTATATTATGAAATTCTAAAGTAACTTGATTCCTTGAATGGAATTATGTTCAACTGTGTATTGACTTTACACATTTCTTTTAAGACTGATGAGGGATAAAGTTGTCTCAATTGTCTCAATGTTCATTTCCAAAATTTTCTTTTGACAGAGCAATGACATATACACTGAGAAACTGCAAACCTTCACAAAAAGTGAAGAGCCATATATGTCATGAAGTGTTTTGTTATCTCTATTCTAAGGGGTAAAATCAAAATGATAAAAACCAATGTTAACTGAGTAACTCGAAATATTGGCGTCTGATAAACGTATATTTCCATGTAAAAATGTTTTCATTCACCCCTTAAAGCAAGATAATTAGTAAATCATTAGTAACCAGGGACTTTGGTGTGTAAAAAGCATGTGTACCTGAGTGACAAAGATTTACTACATTTGAATGCCCATTGTCTGAAAATTACAGAAAATTCAATCAATTTAAACGAAAAATTTAAGAATGAACAACTTGAACTTGAATCAAGTCTTCTGAGAATGTTTAATTTCAATAATAATTGTCTTAATCCTGAAGGAATCACCTTACTTTGGATTAGTAAATTATAACATATTGCAATTGACTGTATAGAATATATTATGTCAATTAAACTGTTATCCCAGTGCCTCAGAAAGTTTTAATGATCAACTTCTGCTAGACATTTTTTCAGTTCAGTGAATTTATAATGGTATTTTGATGGGAAAATGGAAATGAATTCCTTATCACATTAAAAATCCTTGAATAAATGACTTTAGATATTTTACATCATAATAAAGAAATTCCTTCACAATTTTCTCAAAAATTCAGTGATTCATGTCAAAGTGTGTCGACACTTCCTCTCTCTGTGTCGACACCAGAGTATCTGTCAGGTCGACACACTCTCCTTCGGTGTCGACACACCTGGACTTGACCGCCGGATCTTGTTTAGGGTAAATGAGCTAGGGGGCGTCGAAACCCCTTTTTATATACCCTATATCCCATGTCGACCCTACCATTTCCACTTTCCACCCTATTCGAATTCCTCCCTCCTTCCACCCCCCAAGAAACTGATCCCCTATGTTCACGTCTCCTCTTCTTCAGCCATCCACCCTTTCTCTCTTCTCTTTCTTCCCTCCATCATGGCTCCCAAGCAGACTCCCAGGAGAGGGGCAAAGGCCAGGGCGGCTGCAAAGGGCATCGTCATTGAAGAACCTCAACTGGAGAGAAGGAGCAAGGTTCGGCATGATCCATCGAAAAGAAAGGGTGAGGTTACTCCTTCCGGAACTCCATCTAAGAGGGGAAGGTTGTCTCCTCTGAGTAAAGACAAGTCTCCAATGTCCTCCTGCTACCCTAGAAGGAAGCTTCTCCCTGATTCTGACACATCCGTTGAAGAAGAGTCCTCCTCAGAATCCGATGAAGAACAGTCACATTATGAGCCTGATGAATCATTTGGAAACCTTGTAGTCACGCCCTCTAAGGTTGTTTCTGAAGGGAGAGCCATTCTTAAACCTTGGGCTGTGGACTTAACTGATCAGAGTTTAGCTAATGCTTTTCTAGATTTCATCTCCTTTTTTACATTTCAAGGTTGGTTGAAGTTCATTCCTAACTTCAGAATCTTCTACCCTCGATTGGTACAAGAATTCTATTTGAACCTAGTGGATATGTCAGATGGTTTTCAATCAGAAGTGAAAGGTGTCTCCATACTCCTTACTCCTGAATTAGCTTCTACATTATTTGAGTTTCCTAATGATGGTGAAGATTACAGTGAATTAGAATTTGATCTTCAGGAGGCATACACTCTCTTGACTTGTCGTCCACATGACAAGACAAATTCAAGGCAAACACATGTTACTAGATTCAACACAAACACTTTTCCTCCAGTACTTAGATTGGTACATCACATTCTGACCACCATTATCACACCTCAAGGTGGTGGCAGAAATAGGATGACAGATATTCAGAGATTTGTGATGTATTGTATGAAGAAGAGCATTAAAGTCAATTTGAATCTGATAATGACACAAATCATGTCTGAAACAAACAGAAGAGACCTTCTGTAGTAACCCGAATTTTCAAGAAATTATTTTTTTAAAAAAAAATTTACATAATATTAAAATCTTGATAATTGGAAAATCAAATAAAAGAAAACTAATTAATTAGAAAATCAAAGAAAAGAGAAATAAATAAAACCCATCAAATGAACATAAGTAATGAGCTTTTGTTAAATGGGCCCATTAGAAAGTAGTGGGCTAAAATAGAGGTTTTAAAAAAGGGGATAATAGAAAAATATCCAAAATTTGTAACTAAAATATTACTTAAATCAAAAGAGGGTATTTAATGCATTTAAATAAGTGGTTTGAGATGGATTTGGAATCATAAACCTACCTCAATTGCTTGGCCACGAAATCCCCTCTCTCTCAACCCAATTAGGAGATCTCTTGCTTTAAATGGGGAGAGCAAAATAGGAAATTCGGAATTAAATAGGAATTAGACTTAAACTAGGAAAGGGAAAGAGGAGAAGCTTAAATACTCTTCTAAACCTCTCATGGCCGGCCCTAGCTCATGCCAAGAGGTTGCTGGACCAAGAATAAAGGCCAAGAGGAGGAGAATTCATGGAGAAGAGAAATCTCCCAAGTTCGTTCCCGAGTTCTTCAAGTTCTTGCTCTAGAGAAGAGAAACGATTAAACGTAGGCATTCTCACGAGCATAAATCATGAAAATTTTTCTGTAGGATGTTCATCTGTCAGGAAGAAAAGCCCTTTAGTTTCATAATTTTCCATCGAGCAAATCTCTAGTTCTAAATTTTCAAAATTCGGTGAACTTCATGACCCCGAACCCTCTTCTTAAATACATATCTTCATGTATACTCGTCCTCATGCCATGAGATTTTTACTGTAAGGACTGATGGATGTTAGGATTCTTTAGCCCTTGAAAGCCCTAAATTCCATGCACCATGTCTTGCGAATTAAGTCTTCCATCTCAACTGTTTCCAATATTCTATCCTCCATGTTTGATCTGATTAAACCATGTCGAAACCATGACTGTTTCTAATTCCTAATTACTGGGAATACTATTGCATGTATGGATTCGTTTGCAACTTGTTTCATGATTTTTCGTCACGTGTACAATTATTTCTATATTTTTGAATCCCTCTGTGTCAAGAAGGAAAACTCTTGGACCGCAATCCAAGACATGTCTGCTTCCTGTCAGACTCGAGCACAGACCACCAGAACGCGATGGCCCGATAGGCGACGTTCAGTGGTCTGGTTGCAACAGTCTTCCAGTCACGTCCTGAACGCGACAGGCATCACCGTCGCGATCGCTGTGCCTGGCCTGACCGACTCGTCGCGACCCATACATGCCCCTGTCGAGATCTGACTACCTGTCATGGCCGACCCGTCGCGATCCATCGAAACACCTATCGCGATCTACCCTGTACCCATCGCGAGCCTTACTGGGCTGCGTCGCGTTCACAAGATTTTGTAGAAAAACCCCTGATTTGAAATGCTCTAATTGTTTATTGTGCTTATACCCTTTAATCCCAGTTATACCGCAGTAATTTCACTTAATATACATTGAACATTTCTATGTGATTTAAAATACATACACACGACTAATTTCCATCTATGATTTCGTATCACATGCACACACTTTGAAACCATCCAAATATGGCCTAATCGGCGTGAACATGTTACATAATATATAAGGTAATTTATGTAATTAAATTGCCTCGTGCTTAATTTCTACTTGTGTACATTTTCCCGTGATGTTTTGGAACACCTATGATGACGCTCCACTGTTCTAGAACTCCTCTAGAACGTCGAGCACTTGTTTCTATATATACACACTCTCTTGACTTGGACGAACTCTTCGTTGGATATTCCTTCTGCCGAACTAGTGAGTCTTGTTCAAGACCTTCGTAAGTCTCCTGTGTCCATGGGTTCCCACATGGTCGACGAGCCGGTTGTACCCTAACACCTATGATACCCCTTTAGGGATCGATATGATCCAAATGGCTATTAGAAGCTCGCTCTTATCTTGAATCACGGCGGACCTCTAAACCTGTGCTTAACATGGCCAGTGGTAGGGTCGTGAATTCCACCTAACTGCCAACACCGAGTGCGCATGTTGTGCAACTGTTACTATCGTCTATTTACTCGACATGTTACGTGCAATGTCTACTAGCTCTCGTCTATACTCTCCTCGCTCATGTATTCACATTCACTCTGCCATTTCGTCTATTCATCTAGTGCTCACATCTAATTCTTGGTACTCTACATTGGCCATTGACTGATTGTCTAAAGATAAACAATATAACCAATGCCAGCGCAATGGGGCCCGATCTGGTCCTGGGGAGAGCGCCCGAAAGTGCCATTTGCCCATGGGAGTTAAATGATCAGGATGTCAGCATTACATCCAAGTTCCATAGTATCTAGATTAATCTAATGACAATCAAAAGTGTTATATTCTCTCGTTGTCTGTTGACAACAAAAATGTTATGCTATACTCGTTGTGCTATTGCTATACTTTGTGCTATTGTGCTATGGCCATCTTACTATTCGTGCTATAATTGACGTTCATGCTATATTTGAAATGTTGTGCTATTTCGTTCACATGCTATCCTGCTATCTTTTACTTGACTCTCTCGCTCTATCATTAGTTACCCTGCCTTTTAACACATTAATCATTTAAAGCTTGCTTGACTATTGAGATTTAAGTCCTACTGGGCGTTATCGCTCACCCTGCGTTATTTGTTGTTGTGTTCTCAGGTGAGACCGAGGATGAACTATACACTCAAGAGGATGGGAACGACCAGGAGTGACGTCACGAGTGCCTTAGTGTCCTAGTACTATGATAGAGTCCTAGTTTAGTCCCTTGCTTTATTTCAATGTAATTGGGCCCAATAGATTGGCTCTGATATTAGTGGTTGTAAGTAGACATTTGAAAGATCATTAATGAATGAATTTGTTTTAGTATTTATTCTTATTCAATGGTTTGATGTCTAGTCCTCGCTCTATACCCGTTTACTTGCAACTGCCTCGCGTTCTGATATTCCGCGTCAGGGCGTGACACCTTCACAGGTCATTGCCCTATGCTGCACATCTTATTGCTGTCTTCAAACATTTTGAGGTCTCTCTTGCAAATGAAACAGTACAGAAAATTCCTCAGAATATCATCTATTGCTTGCATCATTTACAGAAGTTCGTGAGATTTCGAGTTGAGGGAGATCAAGATAGAAGAGGACCCATTGCAGACCCACAGCCTTCAGCAGAGCATGTAGAAGAACACCATGTTCCAGAGGTTGATGTACCTCCAGCTAGCCCAGTTGAACAACCACACATTGAGGTTGAGATTCCTATCGAGACACCAGCCCCACCTACACCTTATGCATCTCCTCCTCAATCGAATTTGCTTGTTCCTTCACATTTTTTTCCTCAATACCATGGTTCAGCTTCCACTTCCTCTGGTGGATTTTCTATTCCACCTGAGCTCTACAAATTCCTCCAAGCTCAGTTTGATACTTTCAACTCCTCCATTAGAGAAATACCTGATAGATTTGACCTCCGTATTCAGAGGCTGGAAAATTTTGTAAATGGACAGTTTGTAAGACAACAAGAAGCAGCTGACCATGCTACTCGCAGATTGAACAGACTGATTGGTACTTTGGGTGATGCTTGCACACAACTTCAGGATCTACAGCTCAAAACTTAGGGAGTTCTAGACATAATTTTGGCCAACACTCAACGAGGACTTTTCTCTAGCCAAGAGGCTGTAAATCAAGTGTCAAAAAGTCGCTTATATTTTGCTCACTTAGTTGAAGACATGGATAGGATGAGAACCAATATTGCTCATATTTACCAAGAGATATCAGACTTCAGGACTGATTTCACCCATTTTCAGCATCATGGCACAGCTCCTAGCTCATCATCTACTTCTCAACACCAAACTCAAAGTTTAGGGATCTTCCAAGAAAATATGTATGAGAATCATCAGAGAATGGAAGATCTTCTGCACACAAGATTGTCAACCATGCAAACTCAAATGAGAAAATCATGCTATACATGTTTGAATTCTGCACACCACTGAAAATGTGAAAATCATGCTATACATGTTTCATTTATATCTCACATTGCTTTCCTTCATTTGTAGCTCATTTAAAAGAAGAAAACATCCAGTGGTGTCGACACAATGATCCAGTGGTGTTGACACTAGACCACTGTCCCAACAGCCTATGTGTGAAGATGTACCAGTGGTGTCGACACAACACCCTGTGGTGTCGACACTAGTTGTCTGTCCCAGAAGCTTGTTTCCGAGCCAGGAACCTGTGTGTTGACACATAGTTGTGTAGTGTCGACACAGTTCGGATGATTCTCCATATCTGAACTTACCAAGTCACGTGGATGATTTTGGTAAAGGGGTTTTGGGCGGGAATTTCTATGCTCCCAATTCCCAAGATATTTTGTGGAACCCTAGGGCTATAAATACCCCTTATCCACTTGGTTTTCAAGAACGATCAATCCAGATACACATCTGCTCTTCAAGACTCCAGAATATTCCCGCTATTTCTGAAGAAGGCTTCATCCTGGCAAATTGCTCCCAGATCTGAAGGAATCAAAGTCTTGAGCATCTTGGATGATCCATTTGAAGAAGAATTTCGAGCCATCAGAGTCTTCTTCCTGGAGCTGAAGCAGAAGAACTGATCTCTACTTTTGAAGCAGAAATAGGGACCTTCGAACCAGTCTTCTTCAACTTTGGGTTTCAATTGATCTGAGTGGTTCTTCATCTCAAACTCACTCTATTGAAGTGTGTGTTGTGAAATTGGTGCAATCCTTGTGCACAATTTCGTGTGTGTGATTGAATCTGAGATTTACATATCTCAGAGTGTGTGTGTTGTTCAGTGTGTTTTCTGAACTGGCGAGATAAGCCATTTTGTGTGTGTGTGTGGATGGTGGATGTAGGATACATAGTTGTGTAATCCGAACCACCTTAAATCTCTGTGTCTCTATGGTTTGCTTGCTAATTGCGTTAGATGTTTGATAGACTCTCTAGTTCTTCAACATCTATTCTATTCAACTTGTTCAAAATTGTGATTAAATTCTAAATCTAAGCATCTAATCAAGTAAATTTCAATGTCTGGTGAAATCTATTCAACCCCCCCCCTTCTAGATTTCTTTATAGCAGTAATTCTGCAACATTTCATTCATGAGGCTTCAACTGCCTAGAAGAATATGCTATCACCTTCTCATTCTGCATTAACACGCAGCCTAGACCGATTCCAGATACATCAGTGTAGACTAAGAATCCTTCGCCCTCGATTGGTAACGCGAGGACAGGTGCATAAGTCAACAATTGCTTAAGTGTCTGAAAGCTCTTTCCACACTCTTTGCTCCAGACATAAGGGTTCTCTTTTCGCGTAAGGTGAGTAAGAGTTACAGCTATCTTGGAGAAGTCTTTTATGAACCGTCTGTAGTATCCAGCCAATCCAAGAAAACTTCTGATCTTAGTAACATTGGTCGGTCTCTCCAAGTTGAGTACGGTTTCTACCTTGGAAGGATCGACAGCGATAGCATCCTTGGTTATAACGTGACCTAGAAATGACATCTCCTTAAGCCAAAATTCACACTTGCTCAATTTGGCGTAGAGCTTGTTGTCCAGCAAGATTTGCATAGCGATCCTCAGATGCTCCTCATACTCTTCCTTGGTCTTGGAGTATATGAGAATATCATCAATAAAGACCACGACGAACTTGTCGAGGTATGGCTGATAGATGCTGTTCATTAATTACATGAAAGCTGTAGGAGCATTGGTTAGGCCAAAAGACATGACTACAAATTCATAATGATCGTACCTGCTCCTGAAAGTTGTTTTGTAGATGTCTGCGTCTTTAATCCTCATCTGATGATATCCCAATCTAAGGTCAATCTTAGAAAAGTATTTAGCTCCTGATATCTGATCAAATAATTCATCAACACAAGGCAAATGGTATTTTTTCTTGATAGTGAGATTATTCAACTGCCTGTAGTCGATGCATAATATCATAGATCCATCCTTCTTCTTGACGAACAGCACTTGTGCTCCCAAGGAGAAGTACTTGGTCTAATAAAACCCTTTTCCAGCAACTCCATTAATTGTTCCTTTAACCCTTTCAATTCAGCGGGGGACATCCTGTAGGGTTGGCGTGAAACCGGTGCGGCTCCTGGTATGAGATCAATTGAGAAATTGACATCTTTTTCAGGTGGTATGCATGGCATCTCATCGGGAAATACATCGGGGTATTCTTGCACTATATAGATGTCTGATAACTTAACTGTTTTCTTTTCAACAATTATGGCGGCAAGAAACGCCACACTCCCTTTCCTTATCATGTTCTGTGCTTTGATGGAAATGACGAGAGACAAGTGCCTCTTGTGTCTACGTCCCGTGAAGGTCAGTTTAGGGAATTCACTAAAAGAAATTTTCCCTCTCCTACAATCCACGATAGCCCCATACGTGGTAGCCAATCGACTCCCAATATGACATCGTAGCCCTCCATGGGAATACAAATCAAGTCTGCTCTCAGATTGAGTTCCCCAATCTTAACATCAGCTAATGGAAAATATTTATTCAATTGAGCCTTTTCTCCCAGTGGTGTAGTAATAGGCAATTCAAATTCCATGGATGTGGGGTTTTCATTTAATGTATCAGCAAATGCTTGTGATATAAATGAATGTGTTGCACCAGTGTCAAACAAAACAAATGCTGATTGAGAAAAGACAGGTAGAGTACCTTCCAGAACTCCACCTTCCTCGTTGGTTTCAACCTCTTGCAGAGCCTGTAGTCGGCTGGGCTTTCTCTGTCCCGAAGGATGCTTCTTGTTTTCTTTCAGTAGAGGGCAGTCGGGTATACAGTGCTCTCGACTACCACAATGAAGGCATGCGCCTACCTTCCTCCAACAATCCTCTACAGTGTGACCCAGCTTGTCACAGTGCTTGCATCTAGGTTTGTTGTTCGGAGCAGTAGGGGTGGGGACTTTGGGCTTCCGCTCTTGGATTGGCCTGTCAGTGATACTTAACGGCCTTTTCTTGTTGTTAGTGGGCTTGCTCGGTGCTCCAGATGTTAGCTCCTTCTTGACCATTCTACCTTTGATGCGCTCGGTGAGTTCGGTCGCATCCTTCAGACATTGTGCCTTCTTAACCATCTTCGGATAAGTCTGAATATCAAATGGTGCCAGTTGTGTGATATAAGCGGGTCTGAGCCCATTGAGGAATCTCTTCGCCTTCATCCTCTCAGTGCTCACCATATGATTGGCATATCGTGCCAACCTGGAGAACTGAGCTTCATACTCAGCAACGGTAAGGCTCCTCTGCTTCAGTGCTATGAATTCAGTGGCTTTCCTTTCTTGGACCCGTTCAGAAAAGTACTTGGAGTTGAAGTGTTCCTTGAACTCATTCCATGTGAATTGTCCATCTGCCCTTGTTGCTTCGATGGACTCCTACCATGCACGGGCGTCCCATTCCAGCTGGAATGTGGCAAGTAAAAGCTTATCTCCATCCACACATTGCATAATGCAGAAGATACGCTCAATCTCCTTGAGCTAGTTTTCAGCCTCATCAGGGTCAGTGGTCCCACTAAAGCGAGGCGGATTCAAATTGCAGAAGTTCCGATGTAACTCTCCAGCTCCTCGGTTATTGTTGTTATTAGCTCCAGCAGCCTAGAGCAATGCTTGAGTAAGCTGTTGAATTGTGTGCTGCATGTCACGGAGTTGTGCACGCTCTGCTGCCATTGCTAGTGCTTTAAGTTCCTTCAAAATAGAATTTAAATGTAAGATATTGAGTTTGCACTAAGTTTGTGCGTGTGTGAGTTGATTTTATCTTATTACCCTTGGTTCTACCCAAGTCACATTGGTACAAAATTTTAGACTCTAAGTCAAGGCAGGTCAAACCTAGATCATCCTATACTTAAGAATAACTTAGGCTCTGATACCACAAAACTGTAATGCCCCGATGCGAAATATCGGAGCGATGATACAGTTATTAAATAGGACAGAACGATAAAATAAATGGCAAACCATTGCTCAATTGGAATAATATAAAATAACTCCAATTTCATTAATAATCCATCAACGAACTATTACATCATTCCATCAGAGCCATAACACTACTAGAAAAAGCGGTTTTATCGACGAATATTTCCGACAGAATTTGTCCGTCGGAAATACCGATTTCCGACCGATTTCTGACTGATTTCCGACGCAATAATCGGAGTTTCCGACCGACTTCTGACGAAATTCTTTTCCGTCGGTAATTTTCTGACCAACTATTTCCGACGGCTATTTCCGACAAGTTTCTGACGGAAAGCTGTCGGAAACGGATTTTCTGACGGATTACCGACGGATTTCCGACGGAAAGCATCCGTCAGAAACGCCGCATTTTCTTGTGGTGTAACTAGGGCCCAAAGTACTTTATTCAAATTCAAACTAATACATGCTAACTGATTGACTACTAAACTAACTAACTACTATGCCATGATAGCTGATCGGGTCACTCCTGAGCAACATCCTTATTAGTCCCATCCTCGTGAGTGTGGTCATATCCATCCGACTCACCTGAACACATGAATAAAATACGCAGGATGAGTGAATAACACCTAGTAGGACTTAATATCTCATGAGAACAAGCATGCTTTAAATAATTAATGTATTAAATGGCAGGGTAACGAAAGAGTATAGTCGTGTAGAGCAACTAACGATAGCAAGAGAGCGATAGCACTGGTATAGTGAAAATAGCAAACGATAATGATAATAGCATGGCCATGTAACGATAATAGCACTTGTATAGAACTTGAATAGATAGCACTTTGATTGTCAACGATTAATTGTTATAGTATTAAATGGCACTGGATGCATGCCGTACACATCCTGATCATGTAACCCTTGCAAGGAAATAGCACTCTTCGGGAGCTCTCCCCAGGACCAGACTGGGCCCTATTGCACTGGCATATAGCACTTGCTATTTTAGACAATCAATCGTATGGCCAAATAGAGTACCAAGAAGAGGTTAGAATAATAGATGAAGTAGATGAGAGTACAGAGTGAAAGTGAACAGATGAGAGTAACGAGATAGTAGATGAGATAGGGGTATAACCTTAAAACAACGTCAAACCACGATAGTAACAGTTGCACAACACCAGGTAAGGTACCGACAGTCTGGTAGAAGTCACCACCACCCATTATCTGTGCTCTGAACATAGGCTAGATGGTCCGGCGTGATCACGAGGTATGAAGGAAACACTAAGGCTGTTTGGATCGTACTGATCCCTAGGGGTGTAATGGGTTTTAAAGGTACAACCAGCTCGTCGGCTAAGGACGTGCGCCAAAGCCAAGAAGACTTACGGAGAACTTGACAAGGATTCCCTGGTCCAGTCAGGAGTCTTCCTGGTGGAGAGGTGGTCCATGCCAAGAGAGTGTGTGGAAACTAGGGTACGTAGTGCCTCAAGTGCTCGAAGGCCGAGGGAAACGGTAACAGTGTCATAAACGCGCGAGTAAAACAAAGACAAGTGCAATTATTTAAACTAGGGAATTTAGTAATTTATTTCTCTAAATTACCAGATACATTATTGCGTAATTTAATGGGGTTTAATGACAAACATGATTGTTAAGTGTGTGTAAGTGTAAGAAATCAAGAGAGCATAATGGATTGTGTACATAGCTTTTAAATTAATTAGATTTATATAATTATTGCCCATTAATAATTATTCAGATCAAATTATTCATAACAGTGGTTAATTGAGGCTAAACAATGGCTAAATAGTAATTAGAGTAGGGGTATATATGAAATTTTAGGTTCTGGCTGTCTTTCTGAGAACGCAACGGGGGTGCGGCCTGGCGCGACAAGCGAACCGGCCAGCCTGGCCCGGTTTGATGGTGAGAACGCGACGGCACGGGCCATGGCGTTCAGATCGCGATGGTCTGGCCGACCGCGACCCCTCTGAGGTCACGACGAGTCAGGCCATCGCAACTTCAGAGGTGCGGCCCGACCCAGAAAAGGGGTTTTCCCCTCTTTGGGGTTCGGTCCTTCCCTTCCAATCATGCTATAGGGTACTTCAAATATCTATATAAAATCGCACAGTGATCTAAAAATTTTGAAACTAGTTTTATTGGAAAGAGGACATAGTGATCTATCACTAGTAATGATTAATTAGATAACAATCATGTATAGGGCATGCTTTGACTAGGTTACTTTTTGTTAACCTAAATAAGCATAGTCAAAGTTCAACGAATTAATTAGCGATGGATACATGATGAAAATTAGGGAAACTAGAGGCGTTTGAAAGGTAGTATCATGTAGTATTTAAGAGAATAAATTCAGGGCACGAGATCATGTATAAATGAGGATTGAACAAAAACATGATGGTTCAGGCACAACATGTTAACAGAAGTTTGGGCATTTAATTCGCCCTCATGGAAGAATAAAATAAAAGGGAAATCAGAGGGCTTTCAAAGGGGATCATGAAGACTACATAGGGTAATTTTTACACGATTTAAGCTTGAGAGATTGCCTACCTTTCGTTGAAGTAAAGAAAAACCCTAGTTGGTGATGAAAATGAGAAATACCTCTCTTAGATCAAAGTCCTCCTTCCTTGTTTCTTCATCCTCCAGCCTTCTTCTCAACCTCCAAAGTCCCAGCAACGATCTAGGGTTTGGTTGGGGATGAGTTGAGAGAGTTTTGATGGGTTTCAGAGTCCTTAACACCTAAAACTCCTCTCTTCTCCTCCAACTCCGAAAATTCATATTTATCACCTATGTTTCCACCATTGATCCACCTAATGGGTAAGGAAGAGAGCTAAATTCATGGCCAAAGGGTTAGGATAGGATAATGGCTTTTTATTTGGATAAATATGGGTTATTAGTATTTATCTTAACCCTTTACTGTTTAACATTTATTTTTAATGCGAATTTCACCTAATTAGCTCCCATCTCACGATGGGCTCTCCACATTTGGGCTCACTCTATCATGTTTGGTCCCTTAATATAACCAATTCCTAATTTTGGTTAATGGGCATTCATTTAATTCACTTAAATTCTATTTATTCCCTTTTTATTCTAATTAAATCTATTTATCTTATTTATTAAATTGAAAATTTTATTTTATTTGAATTTAAAAATCAAGGTTGCTACAATAAGCTTAGCTGAATTTTAACTGGGTCCCCAAAGCTGATTGCAAGCTTTTCCAAAGCCTAGCAATAAACCTAGAATCTCTATCAGAAATGATGGACATAGGAATTCCATGCAATCTGACTATTTTTTTGACATACAATTGAGCCATGTTTTCCAATGATTGGGTCTTGGTGAAAGCAAGAAAATGTGGCAACATGGTGAATCTGTCGACAATGACCCAAATGGCATCGTGCTTCCTTCTGGTCCGAGGCAACCCTGATACAAAATGCATATTCATTTGATCCCACTTTCATTTTGGAATTTCAATCTTTTGCATCAAATTAGTTGGTCTTTGGTGCTCAGCCTTAACTAGCTGGCAAGTCAAACATTTACTCACCATCTCTGCAATGTCTTTCTTCATACCTTGCCACCAAAACTACTTTTTCAGATCTCTGTACATCTTGGTGCTGTCAGGGTGAACTGAATACATTGATTTGTGCCCTTCTGATAATAACATCAACCTGGTTTCTTCATCCTTTGTCACACATATCCGACCCTAAAATTTGATTACCCCCAAGTCATCTCTAACAAAACCTGGCCTACTTAATAATCCCTGCAATATATGATCCTTCAACTAGGCCTCCCTAATTTGGCCCAGAAGTGCGGATCCCACCTTCAAACCAGCAAGCCTAAAACTCCTTACTTCCTGACCAGGGGAGTGAGCAATCAATTCATCCATCTCTCCCCAATGTTGATGCAATTGCAAAGCCATAAGCATATTCCTACTTAGAGCATAAGCCACAACATTAGCCTTTCTTGGGTGGTAATTCACTGATAAGTCGAAATCCTTCAGTAACTCTAACCATCTGTGTTGCCTCAAATTTAGATCATTCTAAGAGAAGATGTACTTCAAACTCTTATGATCAGTGAAGAATTCAAATTGCTCTCCATAAAGATAGTAACATCAAACCTTATGTGCATGCACAATGGCTGCCAGCCTTAAATCATGAGTTGGATAGTTCTTCTCATGGTCTTTTAGTTTACTGGAGGCATAAGCCACTACCCTGCCATACTGCATCAAGACACAACTGATTCCCTTTAAAGATGCGACAATGTAAAGTACAAAACCTCCTGAGCCCTGGGGTAAAGTGAGCACAGGCACTGAGGTGAGCTTCTCTTTCAATGTCTGAAAACTGAACTCGCAATCATTGGCCCACACATAAGGTGCTCCTTTTCTAGTCAATTGAGTAATGGACAACGTCAATGAAGAGAATACTTCTATAAATCTCTAAAAATACCCATGTAAGACCTGGCCCCCTTGGGCCCTTTGGCCCCGTCCTAAGGGTCGCGACAGGCGCTCTGGTCGCGACATGGTCATGCAAGAGTGGCCTGCCGCGACGGGCTTGGTGACGCGCCGCACCCAGCCGTCGCATTCTTGTCGCGATGGGGGTGGCCGTCGTGTCCTTATCACAGTGTCTAACGACGTCGCTACTGCTTTTCTGACAGACGTGACCACGGTCCTATCTGTCAGAATGGTCGTGTCGGTGATAATTGCATAATTGTTATGAATAATCGTGCCAATTGATTGACAAATAATTGATAATTTCATAAGTTCTGTTATCATTTCATTACAAGTGCAGAAATTGATTAAGTCTCTACTGTGTTGTATTTGCAGGATTAATGGGCCAAGAAATGAAGTGTCAAATGGGCCAATAAATTTGATTAGACCAAGAGAGAATAATGAGAGACTCTATTTTTTAAAATATTTCCTCTCTCTCTTTCTTTTCAAAAATACTTTCTCATTTTTAAAATCTCTCCCCTATTTTCAAAAAATCTTTCTTTCCTTTAAACTCTCCCCCCTTCCTCTCTAATACTTTATAAAAACTCTCTCTTTCTCTCTCTCATGCCATTATTCTCTTTCCCACCTTCTCTCTCTCCCTCTCTCCTCCGATCCCTTTCCTCCTTCTCTTTCTTCTTCCTCCTCTCCTCTTCTTCTCTTCTCTCTCTCTCGGCTCCGGACAGCAGCAGCACCCCTGCGCGGCCCTGCCCGGCCGCCCGCCTGGCCCTGCGCGCGCCCCGCGCGCGCCCCTGCTCGCCCCCGCGCCCGCGCCTCGCCCCGTGCCCTCGCCCCCGCTCGCCCGACCGCTCACCCCCGCGCCCCCGCTCGCCCAGGCCGCGCCACGCGCCCCCCGCGCCCCACCCACGTTGCATGCATGCAACGTGGGCCGCGCCGCGCTGCCCTCTCTCTCCTCTCTCCTCTCTCTCGTCTCTCTCTTCTCTCTCTCCTCTCGCCGCCTCTCTCTTCTCTCTCCGCTCTATCTCTTTTCTCTCTTCTCTCTCCGCTCTCTCTCTTCTATCTCTCTCCCTTCTCTCTCCTCTTTCTCGTCTCTCTCTCTCTCTCTCTTCTATCGCTCTCTCTCTCTCTTCTTTCTCTTTTCTTTCTTCTCTCTTTTCTCTCTCCTTCCATCTCTCTTATTCTCTCTCTTATTCTCTATATTTCAGTGTACTTGTTAATGGCTTAAGATTAGAATACACTCTTTGTGTTAATCATTTTGTTATTGTTTAATAGATTATAGTTTTAAGTTGTATCTTGTGTTCTCTCATTCCCTCTCTATCTCTCTCTTTATTTATTTACTTAGCTTAGATTTATTTAACGCAACTTAGTTTAAACATCACCACGTTATTTTTCTAACTAAAAACTCAACGTTTTCAACTCTAAAATCTAGTTCTCCGTGGATTCGACTCGGCTCTCACCACTTAACTATTGTCAAAATAATTAGTGTAGGCCGATTATTTGAGATTGTTAGTCACGTTTGTAACGACGCATTCGTGGGCTATCAATTTTTGGCGCCGTTGCCGGGGAATTAGATTTTTAGTTTTGATAATTTTGTTTTTTTTTGTATATATTCAAGCTAACATTTTCTTTCTTTTTGTAGGCATCAAATAAAAAGTGAAAAAAATCCGAAAATTGCATGAAAAGTCAAAAAAAAAAGGGTATGTGAGGTGAGTTTCCTTCTCTCACTCTTTCCATTTGTTTTCATTTCCAAAAGAACGAGGGATTGCGTTGAAGGTAAGTACCATTAAAACCCTCTTGATTGAGTTTCCTTTCTTAGTTGCCATGTTTAGACAATTAAAAAAAAAATCAAAAAATTCAATCACTTGAATCCAATAAAAGATGTCATGTCAAGATTAGAAACTTTCCATCTTTAGGACATGCATCATTTAGATTTCCATCTTTAGGTAAGTTTCCTTTTTGAAAAGTTTCCTTTCTTGTCGAAGATTGCGGGAGGCAAGGTGAGAATCTCAATTTCTTAAATCATGATCATGCATTGCCATGCTTGCATAGAACCCCTTGCTTGATTTTGTGGTGTGCACATCATTTCTAAAATAATTTAAGGGCAATTTCCTTAACAAGATAAGGTGGGGATTTGATCACCCTTCCTTAGCCCACAAACCACAACTTCCTGCATCTTTTGCATTCCCAAGCCCAATAAAGGCAGTAGACATTGAACCTAGGGTTCACAATGAGATTTTGGTCCACCTAGTCCCACTATCAAGTTTTGGAAACTGGTGTCTAAGGCTAGAGGTTAAGTGGCAAATGCCTAAGCGGGAAAGTGGTTCTCTAATTAGGTCCCTACGGAAGTAGGGGGAGCCTCCCACTACCCCATCTCTTACCTCGCCAGTGGACATACATGTTAGTGGACTTAGGTTAGGTTTAAGTCACTTTGTGAGAAAGCTTACTTTTAGATCCCAGATCCCTAGGTCATTTAGGTTAATTGTTTGCAACTTATTTGTCTCTGCCTAAAAAAAAAAAATTCTAAAATTGCAATAAAAAAAAGAGAGAGAAAAAGTCTCATCTTTCTCATTCACAATCATATGTGGGCCAACCCAGCACATCATATAGGCCATGGCCCAAACCAATTTTCATCTTTCATTCAACGTGGCCCAGCCTACTTTGAAAATACACATTTCTTGTCAGCTCACTATGAAAGTACATTCTCTGGGGTGGCCCAACTATCAGATTTTACCCAAGATCAGGCCCACCATACTAATTTGTTCCATAATGTGCCATCTTTCACCCAAGCAGAAACACATTATTTTCAAGGGCCTTACACCTCCACTCCTTACCCAAAAGATGAACAATATGTCCCTCCTACAGAATTGAGTTGGCTTTACCAAGATCCACAAGGGGAAATTCAAGGACCCTTTCTTGGTGCTGAAATCATCTCATGGTTCAATGAAGGATTTTTTGGCATTGATCTGCCGGTGTGCTTAACAAATGCTCCTGAAGGCACACCCTTCCAACCACTCGGAGAAGTAATGCCACACTTAACACTTAGAGATCAACCTATTCTGGCCCAAGCCCAAAGCCCACCTATCCACAACTTTCAACATTGGGCCCAATGCCAAATTGATATTCATGACAAAAGCCATCATGAGGGACATGTATATCCACAGTCCACTTATACTTCTCCCCCACAATCAGGCATATTTGATGATCAATTTGGGCAATTTATGCAAAAATTCTATGATAACCAACAAATCTTTGAGCAAACATTCACCCAACAACAACAAGAATTGGAGCAATCCTTTGTCAAAACTGACCTCTTGATTACTCAACTGATGGAAATCAGAAGGAGGCAAGATAGTCAGTCACCATGCCAACCCATTGACAATCATGCACATCATTATCTTGATTGTGACCAACAATTTGACTCTCAAATTCCATCCACAACTTCTCAGTCCAACATGATTGTGGACACACCCACTTGGAAAATGAGAGATAATATTAATGAGTCAAATCAAGAGGAGATGGGTGCCACTGAAAATCAATCCATTGTCTTGGCCCAACTTGAAACTGACCATCAAGAAGACTCCACCCATAATGTCATATTTGAGGAAAGCTCTAATGAGTTAATTGAACTCAAGTTGGGGGGAGAGGAAAAAGAATGTCATCTAGATGTTAGGCCCAAGTTTGATGTGACATTATTTCAAGTGGGTGACGAAGAAGAAGTGAGTGTGGAGAAAGAGCTGGGTGTAATTATCAATCATTCTTATTGGGTAAGAGATGAATTAGCAATTTTGCCTAAAGTCCACATTGATTGGGTCTCTCTTAATGTTGAGAAAGACATAGAACTCCTACCTCTCCCTGATCTTGGAAAATCCAACATGTTTATGGACATGCTATCACTAGCTGATTGGTCAACTACACTTGAACCTTTTAAGCATCCTTGTGTTGAAAGTCATATCCATTTCATTCCAGATCATGCTACTATTTTTGACACAAGTCAGCCTGTGGAGTTTAAACAATCCTCTGAGCATTCAACTCAATCTGACCTAACATCATGAAAGAGGATCTGAAAATGGAAGTTGTGGGTGAAAATGGAGAAAATAATAAAGTCCAAATTGAAGTGCTCAACACATATAAAGATCTTAGGTGTGCAAATGAAAATTTCTTAATTGAAGATATGATCTTGAGTGCCTTAATTTCTCTATCACTTACTGATCTTCAAGGTATGGGTGGACCACTTGACCCACCATGGCTGGTGATGCCTTACAAAGAAAAAATTTGGTGTCAATTGATTGGGGGTGTTACGTGACCCTGTTACCCCCATATGTCTGGCTGAAGACATTAAACTTAGCGCTTGTTGGGAGGCAACCCAATATTTTTAGGAAAATTGATTTCTATTGATTTTGTTTTTATTTTGTGTCTTAGGTGTTTGATGGCCACTATCCTTTGATAAAGCTAGTATGCAACCACCCGCATGTGATCATCAGGTTGCATCTCTCCTTTCTTAACTTACATTGGCTTTATTCTATTGTCATTACTTTTATGCCATTGAGGACAATGTCATTTAAGTTGGGGGGAGAGACAAATTGTATTTCAAATTTTTGTCCCTAATATTGTGCTTCATGCACTTCATATTTCATGCAAGAATTTTTTGTATACTTCTAGCTTGACTCATATTGTGTACTTGTGAAGGTGGTGAGTTGAAGGGGTGATTTAACTAGTTATGTTTTTAACATCTTCCTCAGAATACATTTGAAATTTCATCAACACAATAAAGTATTATTAGGAGTTATTCAAATGGATGATGAGAATTTTACCTAACATTCAGGTTGATTGATTTATATTCTACACTCCTATTGACGACCAATCGTGGGGAAAAAGCTACTTGCCTACAAATAAATGTGAAAATGTGTGTAGTAGTGAAAAAAAGAAACATGGAAAATGCCCCTGATCTTAGTAACCGGGCCTGTGGCTCCTAAGGTAAGAGTTGAGGCTCGCGTCAAACGGTGAAGGGAAGTGCAGCACCATGTAAATGAAAAGAAAAAAAAAGAGTATGAAAATAAAAAGAATTAGGCAGAGTGAAAGCTACCTGTAATTCGAGGATCGAATTTAAGGAGTGTAGAGTTGATATCATCCTTGAGTGATAAGTAAAAAGCCCATGCATTCTCTTTTTGATGCTCAAACATTGAACAAAAATTATGAAATTTTGTGTGTATCTTGAGGAACTGTCTAATGACATAACTGACATATTTGCCATTGACACTCTCGATTGGAACTTGAAATACTTATGACCAAGTATTCTCATTCTTACTTTCTTGTCATGAAGTATGATGTTTTAAACTCTTGTTTGTCCCAATTATTTACTTATGTGCATTGCTAAGGGACTAGCAATGAGTAAGTTGGGGGTGTGATAATTGCATAATTGTTATGAATAATCGTGCCAATTGATTGACAAATAATTGATAATTTCATAAGTTCTGTTATCATTTCATTACAAGTGCAGAAATTGATTAAGTCTCTACTGTGTTGTATTTGCAGGATTAATGGGCCAAGAAATGAAGTGTCAAATAGGCCAATAAATTTGATTAGACCAAGAGAGAATAATGAGAGACTCTATTTTTTAAAATATTTCCTCTCTCTCTTTCTTTTCAAAAATACTTTCTCATTTTTAAAATCTCTCCCCTATTTTCCAAAAATCTTTCTTTCCTTTAAACTCTCCCCCCTCCCTCTCTAATCCTTTATAAAAACTCTCTCTTTCTCTCTCTCATGCCATTATTCTCTTTCCCACCTTCTCTCTCTCCCTCTCTCCTCCGATCCCTTTCATCCTTCTCTTTCTTCTTCCTCCTCTCCTCTTCTTCTCTCTCTCTCTCCCGGCTCCGGACAGCAGCAAGCAGCAGCAGCACCCCTGCGCGGCCCGCCTGGCCGCCCGCCTGGCCCGCGCGTGCCCCGTGTGCGCCCCTGCTCGCCCCCGCGCCCACGCCTCACCCCGTGCCCACGCCCCCGCTCGCCCGGCCGCTCACCCCCGCGCCCCCGCTCGCCCAGGCCGCGCCACGCGCCCCCCTGCGCGGCCCCCGCGCGCCCCACCCACGTTGCATGCATGCAACGTGGGCCGCGCTGCGCTGCCCTCTCTCTCCTCTCTCCTCTCTCTCGTCTCTCTCTTCTCTCTCTCCTCTCGCTGCCTCTCTCTTCTCTCTCCGCTCTATCTCTTTTCTATCTTCTCTCTCCGCTCTCTCTCTTCTATCTCTCTCCCTTCTCTCTCCTCTTTCTCGTCTCTCTCTTCTCTCTCCTCTCTCTCTTCTATCACTCTCTCTCTCTATCTTCTTTCTCTCTTCTTTCTTCTCTCTTTTCTCTCTCCTTCCATCTCTCTTATTCTCTCTCTTATTCTCTATATTTCAGTGTACTTGTTAATGGCTTAAGATTAGAATACACTCTTTGTGTTAATCATTTTGTTATTGTTTAATAGATTATAGTTTTAAGTTGTATCTTGTGTTCTCCCATTCCCTCTCTATCTCTCTCTTTATTTATTTACTTAGCTTAGATTTATTTAACACAACTTAGTTTAAACATCACCACGTTATTTTTCTAACTAAAAACTCAACGTTTTCAACTCTAAAATCTAGTTCTCCGTGGATTCGACTCGGCTCTCACCACTTAAATATTGTCAAAATAATTAGTGTAGGCCGATTATTTGAGATTGTTAGTCACGTTTGTAACGACGCATTCGTGGGCTATCAGTCGGGTGGCAGGAACGTACAACGTTGACGCGACCTGGCCAGCCATCGCGTTTGCTTTCCACAGTCTTCTAGGTTTGATTGCTTTTGGGATCGCGCCGGGGGTGGCCGTCGCGATAGGGTCGCGACGCCTACGGGCATCGCGACAATGGTGTTGTCGCGTCGGGTCGACCCGTCGCGTTTTGGGGGCCGTCGGTTTAAAACCGAAGGCGCGCACCATTCTCCCCCTCTCGCCCTCTCTCTTCCCCTCCTTCCCCCTTCTTTCCCTCTTGAGCTCCCTTGTGGTTTCTCGCCCGTTCTTCTTGCTCGTGGTGCTCGTGCTAAAGTGGTGGCATCCCGTTCGTGCAGGGGACGTGGTCGTGGTGCTTGGATCGAGGAGGGGTGGTCATTCCTACGTGAAGGCCCCGAACGGGTCGGCTCTTCTTGTGGAGGTAGGGACCCTTGATCCTCTCGCCCTAAGCATGCTCCCCTCCCTCTAGAGATGGTGTTTCCTCGTGGTTTGGGGTTGTGGGAGTGTGAGGATCATGCTCGTGCTTGAGTGAGGTTTCCATTGAGCGTAGATTCTCGTGAATCCATGGTTATGGGGTTTTAAGGGTGCTTGAGTGATTTACAGCTTTCATACATGTTGCACATGCTCCCCTCCCCCTGGTGGAAATGTGTGTATCATGTTTTTGGGGTGGTTCCCTGGAGGACTGCTCCGGAACCCCCCTTGGCTGAAGACGCGACCACTATAGAGGTCACGATCTTGTCACGATAGCCTGGCCGATCGCGACATGATCGCGACGCTCTCGGGCGTCGCGACGTGATCGCATCGGCTAGGGCCGCTGCGACATTGTCGCGACAGGGTAGGGCGTCGCAACAAGGTCGCGATGTCTCGATGTGTCGCGACTACAACCGAGAGATAGGTTATGGTCTTGTGAAGTACCGTGCTTTGTTAAGTCTTCGCCGTTTCTGCTTCTTTTAGTATACCCGTGGCAACTGTGCTAGTTCCCTAGTACGGTCCTACACTAGTCGTCGCTCGGTGCTCGGCACTTGAGGGCTTGTCCCGTAGAGAGGTTGTTACCATTGCCTGGGACCCCCATCCTCGGGAGCCTGTTGAGGGAGTACTCCGGGCTACGAGCGTGCTCGAGTTGGCAGCCAAGTAGGCGGACTATGGAGAAGAGGGGAAAACAGTGGTTAGGATAGCGGCGTTGAGTCATTTGTAGAGCCCTCGTGGTTGGTCTGGGATGCCGAGGACGGTTTAGGAGTTGTACAAGGTGCACACCAGCCAGTCCTGTTTCTCACTGCCTCACTCCTTGTGGCCCCGAAACCACTTGAGGAGGTCAGGCGTGGGACCGTAGTGCGGCCAGACTACGGCAGTTACTGTGGTGTACTTTGTGTCCTACCTAGCTCTAACGCGACGTAGGGGTCAGGACCTGGGTCGAGGATAAGACGTCAGTGGACGTACCTGACCGGTTGACTAGTGGTAGTGATTTCCGTAGCTAGTGTTTCTTGTCTTGGTAGTGTTTCCCCCTGTCTGTGTTTACTAGCCGTGTGGTGGTCATGACGAGCAGTCGTACGGAGTTTTCGACCGTGTACTACTTCCATATCTTTGCTAGTTAGTAGCTTTGCTTCCACACGTTCTTTCGTAGGTAGAAGATATAACTGCTGCTATTTAATTGATACATATTCTTCTGCCTTTTAGAGCCAGTAGGAGATTGGTAGTCCCTACTGAGCTTCTGTTTTGAAGCTCATCCCTCCTTTTTCCTAGGTTAGACTTCTCAACAGTGGCAGGGCGTGCATCGGGTAGAGGAGACGGGGAGGTAGTCGTGGTCCCCATAGCTAGTAGTGGTCTACCCCCTCGCAGTGTATGTCACCCTCGGGGTATGCCCCTAAGGGATTTGTTAACCCCTGCTTTTACTTGTACTAGTTGTGTTGTGTTGGGACTGTACTTAGAGTGGCACACAACGGTCTCACTCTTCTTTCTGTTTCCGCGTGTGCGCTTCTAGCTTGGTAGTTGATGTTTACTTTCTCTACATATCCTGTTAGATTTATATTATAGCCCTTCCAGGTCTCTGGATCCGTGGGTGGCGACTGTAAAAATCGGGTTCGCGGCATGGGCCGAGGGTCGGGTTCTCGGGGTCATTACAGTTGGTATCAAAGCGAGAGTCTGACAGGACTTGTAGAGGATCTAAACTGCAACAGGAAGTCCCAAAAGTAGTACAAGTACACTGCTAGCCGCCCGAGTTAGTATTGTTAACCTTGCTGGTTGTGTGCCGTGTAGGATATGGCTCTGCGTAGGCATAGGCAAGCCAGAGAGTTGATTGAACAGCAGGATGAGTTGGATATGCCCGCACAGGGGCAGGTCCAGGAGGTGGTGTCAGCAGAGGAGTCAGTGGCACAGCCTCTGGGAGTAGCGAGTAGCGGCAGCAGTAGCGACAGGTGGGCAGCAGTAACAGGAGTACCAGCCTCAGCCGCAGTAGTGCGCATACTAGTTTCCCTTTGCAGAGCAATTCTTCAGGAACTTGTACCAGGGAGGATGGCAGCCTGGGTAGGTAGCAGCAGGAGGCCAGCCTCCGGTACCTCCCCCAGCAGCACCAGAGCAGCAAGCAGATCTAGAGGAGGAGCAGCCAGCAGTTCGACAGGCGTCGGGTTCTGGGAGCACCCGGGCCGATCAGAGAAGGATGGCAGTCATGGAGGACAGGACCGCCCTCTTGGAGAGGCTCTTATGTCTCTGGCCACCGATGTTCTTCGGTGAGTATGATCCAGAGAAGGCAGAGAGCTGGACGCACGAGTTGGAGTGCACGTTCGAGACCATAGACTGCACCAAGGAGGACCAGGTCAGACTAGCGGTGTATCAGCTCAAGGGAGCAGCCCACGAGTGGCGGAGAATTCAGAAACAGACTCACTTCCAGGGGCAGCATTTGGATCAGATCTCTTGGCTGCAGTTTTTGGAGCTCTTTCACTGCGAGTACTTCCCCAACTACGCTTGACGTGAGAGACGGGACCAGTTCCACGAGTTGGTGTAGGGCGATCTCTCAGTTACTCAGTACCACCAGAAGTTCATCCAGTTGTTGAGGCATGTTCCTCATGTAGCAGGCAGTGAGCAGGCTTGTGCGGAGAGGTTCATCGTAGGACTGAGGCCAAAATTGAGGTGGGGTGTGACGGCTCACATGTGGACCACCTTAGGAGAGGCCGTAGCTAAGGCCACTGCCATGAAGAGAGAGACCTGCAGCCCCAGCAGCAGCAACAACTAGGAGGAGCCTCTTCCAGGTCCTCGCTGTACTAGCGTCCCGCAGGTAGTCGTGGTAGTGCAACTTCTTCTTTGGGCTCAGGCAGTTCCGAGATTCACTCAAAGTTCAGGCAGTTGTCCACTCGCGGGGGTGGACAGAGTCGGCAGCGGAAGCGGCAATCGAGGATTGCGAAGCAATCAGTCCAGTAGGGAGCTGAGCAGGGCAGACAGGAGGCAGTTTGCTACACTTGTGGGTTACCAGGCCACTTCCAGAGGGATTGCCGGATGGGGCAAGTCCAACAACCACAACAGCCAATGCAGTACGCACAGCAGCTACCGCAGTACCAATTCCCTCCCCAGCAGCAAGCACCCCGTCAGTAGCAGTAGGGGTAGTACCAGCAGCAGCCACATCCGTTTTCGTAGTTCCAGTGGCCTCAGCAGTTCTAGCCATACCAGTAGCAGCAGCAGTTTCCCCTGCACCAGCAGCCGCCGCAGCAGCAGTAGCCCCAGTAGGCGCTACAGCATGGGCGTGGTCGCAGTCGTGTGATGGCACTCACCAGGGAGCAGGCCGAGGCATCAAACCTGGTTATAGGTACCTTGCCTATCCTTGTAGAGCTGCCCGTGTTCTGGTTGACCCCGGTGCTTCTCTCTATTTTGCTTCCGAGGAGTTTTACGAGTCTCTAGTTCGTCACAGACTTGAGTGGCAGTGTGACGTGATGGTCGATCTCCCGTCTGGTGATTACATGCGTTCTTTCGGTTACCTAGAGGGCGTCACTGTTTAGGTTGAGGGACACCAGATGCTGGCCAGGTTGTACGCATTGCAGCTTCATAACTTTGACATCATCCTGAGCATGGATTGGTTGGAGTCTCACTCAGAGGTGGTCGATTGTCAGCAGAAGACCATTCGGTTTGAGATACCTGGAGTGCCTGCTCTTGCTTCTGAGGTATCCGGTCTACCCGTCGACCCTTTATTTCCTTTTGTAGTCGTTTGATCCGTGATGGCTGCGTGGTGTACCTTGCTTCTATTTGTTCCTTGGAGCATAGCAGATCATCGGTTTTTGACTTGCCTGTTGTTTGTGAGTTCTCTGATGTCTTCCCAGAGGATCTACCTGGGTTGCCGCCTGAGCGGGAGGTAGAGTTCTCCATCGAGCTTTTGCCCGGTACGATGCCTTTGTCCAAGGCACCTTACCGGATGGCTCCGGCGGAGTTGCGCGAGTTGAAGCGCTAGTTGCAGGAGTTGCTTGATCTAGGCTTCATTTGTCTGCATTGTTCACCTTGGGGAGCTCCTGCTCTGTTTGTGAGGAAGAAGGATGGTAGTCTCCGTTTGTGCATCGATTATCGGCAGCTGAACCAGGTCACAGTGAAGAACAAGTATCCGTTGCCGAGGATCGATGATTTGTTCGACCTCTTGCAGTCAGCCAGGGTGTTCTCGAAGATTGACTTGAGATCCGGTTACAACTAGTTGAGGATCAGAGAGTCTGATATTGGCTTGGCGTCTTTTGTTCGAGGTACGGTCACTTTGAGTTCGTCGTAATGCCGTTTGGGCTGATGAACGCACCCTCAGCATTCATAGATTTGATGCATAGGGTGTTCAGTGAGTACCTAGATTGGTTCATGGCCATCTTTGTGATGACATCTTGGTCTATTCGGCTTCTGAGGAGGAGCACCTGAGAATCATGCTAGAGACCCTGTAGAGTCACCGATTGTATGCCAAATTCGACAAGTGCGAAATTTTGGCTGCGAGAGGTGCACTTTCTCGGGCACATGATCTTAAGTTCTGGTGTGGCAGTGGACCCTGCCAAGGTGGAGGCAGTGTTGTCGTGGGAGCAGCCCACATCAGTGTCAGAGGTTCGCAGTTTTCTGGGCTTGGCAGGTTACTACAAGAGATTTATCTAGGATTTTACCCAGATTGCAGAGCCGTTGACCAGGTTTACAGGGCTGGACGTCAGGTTTGTTTGGTCAGAGGACTGTGAGTAGAGTTTCTAGGAGCTGAAGATGAGATTGACTTCAGCACCAGTGTTTATCTTGCCGTCAGGCAGCAGAGGGTTCGTGGTCTACACCGACGTGTCGAGATCAGGTTTGTGTGTCGTGCTGATGCAGCATGGTGGGGTCATTACCTATGCTTCTCGGAAGCTCAAGAAGCATGAGGAGAACTACCGTACCCATGACTTAGAGTTGGCAGTAGTGGTGTTCGCTCTAAAGTTGTGGAGGCACTATCTGTACGGAGAGGTGTTCGAGATCTTCACCGACCATCACAGTTTGCAGTACATTTTCACTCAGAGGGATTTGAACTCAAGGCAGCACAGATGGATGGAATATTTGAAGGACTACGACCCTACCCTCTCCTATCACCCAGGAAGGGCTAACGTCGTAGCCGATGCTTTGAGCAGGCATGTTCGCTTGAGTTCGTTGATGGTTCGGGAGTGGCGGCTGTTTGAGGATCTATCCCAAGGAGTGTTCTACCCATCGAGGCACAAAGATCGTGCAGTGATGACCAGCTTGTCAGTCCATCCTTCAGTGTACAGGTAGGTGTTGCAGACATAGTAGGCAAACTCATAGTTGGCAGACGTTTTGCAGATGCCAGATGTTGAGTTGGACGAGGACAGTGAGGTCAGGTTCATAGGCCGCATGTAGGTTCCCGAGGAGGCACGCCAGGCGCTATTGTCAGAGGCTCATAGGTCGAGGTATGCTGTTCATCCTAGTTCCACCAAGATGTATCATAGCTTGAGGAGGTTCTTCTAGTGGCCGGAGATGAAGAGGGGCATGGCAGAGTTTGTCGCTCGGTGCCTTACCTGTCAGCAGGTGAAGGCTGAGCATCAGCGTCCTGGTGGTGAGCTGCAGTCGTTGCCCATTCCCGAGTGGAAGTGGGATGATATCACCATGGACTTTGTAGTTGGGTTGTCCCGTACTCCGCAGCGGCATGATGGTATCTGGGTGATCGTGGATCAGTTGACCAAGATGACATATTTTCTTCAAGTCAGGATGTCGTGGTCAGTGGACAGGTTAGCCAGGCTGTACGTGGACAGAGTTGTTCATTGCACAGAACCCCAGTTTCGATCGTATCTGACAGAGATCTGAGGTTTACTTATGGATTCTGGCGCAGTTTACAGAGGGTTCTCAGCACTGAGTTGAGGCTGAGCACAACGTATCATCCACCATGAGATGGGCAGTCAGAGAGGACGATTCAAACACTGGAGGATATGCTGAGAGCATGCTGTTTGGATTGGAGTGGCACCTGGGAGTCGCACCTTCCGATGGCAGAGTTTGCCTACAACAATGGTTATCACTCGAGCATCGGAATGGCACCATACAAGAGTTCGCCTTCACTGGCTCGAGGTCAGAGAGAGGCAACTTTTGGGACTAGAGATGGTGCAGCAGTGTGCAAACACAATCAGACTTGTCAGGAAAAGGCTTCAGATAGCGCAGAGCAGACATAAGAGCTACACAGACGTTTGCAAGAGGCCATTACAGTTCAGTGTGGGTGACCTTGTGTTTTTGAGGGTCTCTCCGACCAAGTGTGTTATGAGATTTGGCAGGAACGGAAAGTTCAGTCCCCGGTACATTGGGCCTTTCCCTATCACGGAGAGGGTTGGCGAGGTGGCTTACAGGTTGAGTCTTTCGGCAGAGCTGGCAGGTGTGCACAGTGTTTTCCACATTTCCTAGCTCAAGAGATACGTCACAGATCCATCACACGTGTTGGACTACTCGTAGATTGAGGTAGCGCCAGACTTGTTAGTGCCAGAGTACCCGATCAGAGTTGTCGACCATAGAGTGCAGTAGTTGCGCCGGAGGCAGATTCCATTAGTGAAGGTCGTCTGGGAGAACCAAGTGGGTGGCGAGGCCCCCTGGGAACGTCAGGATGAGATGCATGAGCAGTTTCCCTATTTGTTTGATTGATTGTTATGTCATCTTTCCTTGTACGGCTTTCCAGGTTGAGGCCGAGTTATTTTCATTTTGAGGACGAAATGTCTTAAGGTGGGTGGGATGTAAGACCCGGCCCCCTTGGGCCCTTTGGCCCCGTCCTCAGGGTCGTGACAGGCGCTCTGGTCGCGACATGGTCGCATCAGAGTGGCCTGCTGCGATGGGCTTGGTGACGCGCCGCACCCGACCGTCGTGTTCTTGTCGCGACGGGGAGGGCCGTCGCATCCTTGTCGTAGCATCTAACGGCGTCGCGACTGCTTTTCTGACAGATGTGACTGCTATCCTGTCTATCAAAATAGTCGTGTCGAGTGGCAGGAGCATACAACATTGACGCGACCTGGCCAGCCGTCGCATTTGCTTTTCTCGATCTTCGAGGTTTGACTGCTTTTGGGGTTGTGCCGGGGGTGGCCGTCGCAACAGGGTCGCGACGCCTACGGGTGTCGCGATAATGGTGTTGTCGCGCCGGGTCGACCCATCGCATTTTGGGGGCCGTCGGTTTAAAATCGAAGGCACACCCCATTCTCCCCTCTCACCCTCTCTCTTCTCCTCCTTCCCCCTTCCTTCCCTCTCGAGCTCCCTTGTGGGGTCTTGCCCATTCTTCTTGCTCGTGGTGCTCGTGCTGAGGTGGTGGTGTCCCGTTCGTGCAGGGGACGTAGTCGTGGTGCTTGGAGCGAGGAGGAGGTGGCCATTCCTACGTGAAGGCCCCAACCGGTTGGCTTTTCTTGTGGAGGTAGGGACCCTTGATCCTCTTGCCCTAAGCATGCTCCCCTCCCTCTAGAGACGGTGTTTCCTCGTGGTTTGGGGTTGTGGGAGTGTGAGGATCATACTCGTGCTTGAGTGAGGTTTCCATCGAGCGTAGATTCTCATGAATCCATAGTTGTGGGGTTTTAAGGGTGCTTGAGTGATATACAACTTTCATACATGTTGCACATGCTCCCCTCCCCCTCCTAGAAATGTGTGTATCGTGTTTTTGGGGTGGTTCCCGAGAGGTTTGCTCTGAAACCCCTCCGCTGAAGACGCGACCACTATAGAGGTCGCGATCTTGTCGCGACGGCCTGGTTCGTCGTGACATGATCGCGACGCTCTCGGGCATCACGACGTGATCGTGTCGGCTAGGGCCACCGCGACATTGTCACGACACGGTAGGGCATCGCGACAAGGTCGCGAGGGCCCGATGCGTCGCGACTACAGCCGAGAAACGGATTATGGTCTTGTGAAGTACCGTGCTTTGTTAGGTCTTCACCGTTTCCGCTTCTTTTACTGTACCCGTGGGACCTGTGCTAGTTTCCTAGTACGGTCCTACACTAGTCGTCGCCCGATGCTCGGCACTTGAGGGCTTGTCATGTACAGAGGTTGTTACCATTGCTTGGGACCCCCGTCCTCAGGATCCTGTTGAGGGAGTACTACGGCTACGAGCGTGCTCGAGTTGGTAGCTGAGTAGGTGGACTCCAGAGTAGAGGGGGAAACTGTGGTTAGGACAACAGCGTGGAGTCGTTTGCAGCTTCTCGTGGGGGTCTGGGATGCCGAGGATGATTTAGGAGTTCTACCCGGCACAGGCCAACCAGTCTGTTTCTCACTGCATCGCTCCTTGTGGCCCCGGAACCACTTGGGGAGGTCAGGCATGGGACCGTAGTCCAGCCAGACTACGGTGGTTACTATGTGTACTTTGTGTCCTACCTCACTCTAACGAGATGTTGAGTAGTGGTAGTACTTTCCGTAGCTAGTGTTTCTTGTCCAAGCAGTGTTTCCCCCTGTCTATGTTTACTAGACATGTGGTGGTCACGACGAGCAGTCGTACGGAGTTTCCGACGTGTAGTACTTTTGTACCATTGCTAGTAGTAGCTTTGCTTCTGCACGTTCTTTCGTAGGTAGAAGTATAACTGCTGTTATTAATTGATATGTATTCTTCTGCCTGTTAGAGCCAATAGGAGATTGGTAGTCCCTACTGAGCTTCTATTGTGAAGCTCATCCCTCCTTTTTCTGAGGTAAGACTTCTCAGCAGCGGCAGGGCGTGCGTCGGGCGGAGGAGAGGGGGAGGAAGTCGTGGTCCCCGTAGCTAGCAGTGGTCTTCCCCCTCTCAGTGTACGTCGCCCTAGGGGTATGCCCCTAAGGGATTTGTTAACCCCTTCTTTTACTTGTACTAGTTGTGTTATGTTGGGACTGTACTTAGAGTGGCACGCAGCGGTCTCACTCTTCTTTTTGTTTCCACGTGTGCGCTTCTATCTTGGTAGTTGACGTTTACTTCCACTACATATCCTATTAGATTTATATTGTAGCCCTTCCGGGTCTCTGGATTCGTGTGCGGCGACTGCGAAAATCGGGTCCTCAACGTGGGCCGAGGGTCGAGTTCTTGAGGTCGTTACAACCCAACTAGTCCTAAGAAACTCCTAACTGTGGATGGATTCTTGGGCTACTCCAATCAAAATGGCTTCGACCTTGCTGGGATCCACAAACACCATTGTAACGACCACTTCCACATGGTACGGTTACATAAATTTTCCATATTGGACATGTTTGATACTGTGACACGTTTATTGGAATTCTGGATATCAGTACATGCTGTGAAATTTTATTGAGTCAGTAACAGTTAGTAGGTCATATCATGAGGATCTATCGAATTTTTGGAATTAGTTTTAATTATTAGAATTTTTGTAATTAGACTGTGGGCATGATTTAAACATGAAAAATTCTAAATAATTAGATCCATTGTAAACTAGGGTTCCATAAATTTTCCATATGCTTATAGCGACCGTTTGCAGGTTTTGATACTGTTGAACATGACGGATTTACTGTGTACCATGCTCAATTGGATTTATGGATAAATATGCTTGAAATTATTTTAATTTTCATAATTAGTGTACACATCCAAAAAATCTGGAAAATTGAGCATGCAATATATTATTTGATTAGAACCTGTGATAAAAATATCGCTCTGTTTTGATTACAGTAAGTACTATTATTATTTTAATGAAGGAAAATGACCATAATGAGCATGTTAGGTTTAATTATGTGTAAATCAAGGATTAGTCGCATGTTTAGGATTATATCATGATCAAATAGTCACTGTAAATAGTAGCATCATATTAGGTAACCTGGACATGTGGGATTATAAAATAATGCATGTAAATATGTTACATAGTGCATGAGAATTGTGTGAACAATATGGCAATGTGATAAGGGATAATGTGAAATAAATTGGCCGATATTGACACTGCTACCATAGAGGTCTGAGAGTTGTACTATGGAAAAGTCCCTATGGGAGGCTTAATGTATGTGAAATATATCCTAAGGGCATTAGGATGAAATCCTAGAGGTGGAAAAGTACCACTAGATACGGTAGAGAGGGCTTCTCCCAGTCTGCGCAGTAACCAAGATTCGTCACTAGTTTGCCTAGGTGGCGAGTGTGTGTTAAATGAAGTGAAAAGCTATATGCTAATGCTAAATGATGAGAATGTGTGTTTTCCTCTAGATGGTAGTTAGGATTATGTGACACGGCAAATTAATGTAAAAAGGTGTGAAATGAGAAAGTGGCAAGTGGTAAATGCAAATGAAAACTATGAGAAAAATGTGTGAAATCATGTATAAATGTAGGAGAATGTAAATGAGAGAGTAAATGCATGTGAAAACAAGATAAAATGCATATATTCATATCTTTCATGTGTTAGTATGTTAAATGCAATATCATGTTTAGTACTATGTTATGTAGTTAATAACATCCATGTACTAGTGTTATGTGAATATGAACAAATGTGAAAAGTGGATGAGGTGCTAATGTAGTATGAATGGATTAGCATGTGAAAGGATGTAAATGTAATTTATTCATGTTAAAACAGAAAGCTAAATGTGTGAAAAGTATTATATTTACAGGTGAAATTGGTTAGATAACATGCTAGGATTATATTTACCATGTGCATAGATCCATGTTCTAAATTGCATAGAATTATGATGAGAATTGCATGAGGTTGGAACCTTAAGTCATATTGAACATAATCTATAGAAAGATGTTTAGGTAATTCAAGATATTTATTTATGTTAAGAATATGACTAATGTGTACTGTGTTAGTAACATAAACCAAATTGTATTCATACTTAGAAAACATGTCTAGGTTGTTTATGTTTATTTGTTTAAGTAATATAAAGCATGTGCCATGTAATTTGTTTATGGTTTAAAGATAGCTTGTGTTCCTTATTGTTGATAGTTGTCATGTGTGTGATGTGTGTAAGATGGTGTACTTAGATTGCTTGCTGGGTCTTTTAGACTCATACTTACTTTGGCGTACAGGTGTGACAGGTGTTCCCGTACCTAAGGAGAGTGTAGTAAAGGTTGACGCCGCATACGAGGAGTTTTTGTTTGTGGAGACCTTTTAGTAGTTGCTTTATTTCATAGTATGAATAATGTCATTCCTAGGGATAAATGTAATAGACAATGTAGTTCTTTTGAAATTGTAATAATTTGGACTCTGTTATTTTCTTTTGCTTTATTGACTGTGGAATGACTTGATGATGATGGAATGAAGTTAAATTATTTCTTTTATTCCTCCTGTACTCACTTGTATTCATGTACATATCAACCTATTGTTTAATGTTGGGCTATTATCCCACTGTAATGACACCTTTGTACTGATGGGGATTGGTATAATCATACCGGTATAAAGTGGGTCGTTACAGAGATGGTACCAGAGACCAAGGTTGAGATTGTACATGGATAAACCATCATCTTCACAATATTGTAAAGTTTTTATAGAAATTTATCCATATATGTATAAAGTACTACTAATGAATGGAAGATAGTTAAGGAAAATGGTTAGGATTTAGTAACTTAGATTCTAACTAGATTAATTGTTTTGCAGGCAATGGCAAGTCATGGTAAACGTGGTGATCGGGCTAGGGAGCACACGCAGAGGCACAAGGTATGAAGATTCGTGAGAATACTCAACCCATCATTGAGAACTAAACTTTTATAGGTTGACCCCCGCACTTTGGAAGAGGCTCTCAACGCAGCGAGCAAGCAAGAGAGTAGGGTGGAAGCGTACCAGGGAGAAAAGCCCGAGTGTCTACATTGTGGCAAGCGTCATGGTGGAGACGTGTGTTGGATAAAGTCAGGAAGATGTCTAAAGTGTGGCGGCAAGGATCATCAGATTAAAGAGTGTCTGAATCTGAAAGAGCTCGTTCTACAAGATGTTCTAGCAACTGTAACAACGAAACTAGCAACACCATCCAAGGAGGATGAGAATTACATTTTATTTTCGGAGATGGCATCGATGACACCACCACAGGTACTCGATTTGATCTTCGAGGATGAAGATCATTTTCAAGGGGGGGAGAGTGTGAGACCCCCAAATTTTGTTCATTTTATATTCTATGTGATGTTTACTTGTTATGTATATAGTGTGTGTATTAAATTTGTGCATATTATAATTATTAAATTACTCATGTGCATAGGTATGTATATATATTAATTTATGTGAATATAAGTGCTTAACTAATTTTGTGCATATTGTATGTATTTAAATCTTATGTATATTGAATTTAAGTAATGTTGTGCAAATAATATATAAATATTGCTATACATTTTGTAGTTATATATGAGTTTATCTTTATGTATGTAATATATCTAAATGTGCATGCACTATCTAATTATTGATGTATATATTATATTTAAATTATTTCATGCATATTGTATGTAATTATTTTTGTATATATATATGTATGTTATTTCGTGCATATTATCTTTAATTAAGATTAGTACAAATTATATTTAGTAAATAGTGTGTAATGCATGCAATTTATATGGTGAATGTATGTTTATTTACTTGAGTGTACATTTAATGGGTGGGATGGCATTTATTTTGATGTATTACTATTTTCTGGCTGAAATGCCAGTTAACGTCAACACAATTTGACGATGATTGCATGTTGACGGCAACATGCATGCCGTTGATGCATTGCCAGAGAGGTTGGCGTCCAGATTGATGGACGCCTATCCTCTATTGGCGGCAGCAGATGTGGACGCCTAGTTCCCAGTTTTCTGGCTATTTCAGATTTGGTAATGCCCGCATTTCTTCCGGTTCCAGTTTAGGAAATCTACCCTAATAGCAGGAACTCTACCCTAATGCGTACCCCGACCTCCCTTAACCTTCAAAACCTAGTCTTTTTCCACAAGTTAGGGTTTTAGGTTATGATGAAACCCTAGAGTTCCTTGTGAGAAAACTCTATAACGACCCTCCTCATATCGGTACGATTATACCAATCCCCATCGGTACAAAGAGCGCCATTACAGTGGGATAGTAACCCAACACTAAACGATAAGGTTGATATGTCCATGAATAATAAAAGAGTACAGCAGAATTAAAGAAATGTTATACTTCATTCCATCATCACCACACATTCCACAGTCTATATAGCAAAGAAAGTACTAGAGTCCACATTATTACAACTTGAAAAGAACTACATTCTCCATACATTGTCCATATGAATAAACTTTATTCAACTATGAAAGAAAAATATAACTATAACGTGAACTCTAGTAATTATTCGTTCTCGTATGCAGCGTCAACCTTCACTACGCTTCTCTCAGGCACGAAATTACCTGTCACCTGTACGCCGAAGCAAGTATGAGTCATACAAGACTCAACAAGTAATCTAAAATATCAAACTTACACATATCACATACATAATAAGCCACTAACAATGAGGAAAAACACATACTATCACTCTAATCACAACTTTACACATGACATGTGGTTCTTATGGTTAACTATACATAAGTCATCCAAATACCTTTCTATCTAACACATTCTCATGTTAAATCATGAAGATAACATACACCTACACATGTTTTCTACACATGATATATCTAGGACGCATGGTTCAAATTTTCATCATATCATTATCCAATTTTACCATTTTAAAACGTGAGGCTATGTACAAGATAATAGACATTCCTAGCATGGTATCTAGTCAATCTCTCATGCATTTATATCTTTTTATCACACATTCAACTTGCTGTTTTAATGTATAATTTATCCTATTCTCTTAACACTTGCGCATGCTTTCTAGTTATCTACGTAATACGATACTAAACATTCTAACATAATTTAGCATAATCATGCTGATACATACATGGTGTGAACATATGCACTCTTAAACACCTAACATATAACATGATTTATTACTCTAAACATTTTTCTTATTGTGGAACAACTCTACCAATTAGATCATGCAATTATACATAAAGTAAATAGCAATCTAACATGATCTCTATTTATAATTCACATGCACTTTTCCTTATTTATTTACATGTTTAACTTGCTGTTTTAATATGAATAATTCACCATGATATCACCTTTATTAAACATGAATTGAAGACTTAAAATACATTCAAATCGGATGGCAATCATCTACAAATTGAACATGGAACTACATACTATGTGAATAACAATTCTATCATGGACTTAGGCATTATTTTATGTGTTTATCAAAATCATAATCTCATTTAGCTTGCTGTTTTGACATGAATCAAACTTAATTACATGAATTTACACTTATTCTCATGCCATTTCATTCATTTGTCAATTCTACATACTCAATTTTCTACATTGCGTTTCTTTACATATTTACATGCACATATTTATACACACTACCATATAGGTATTATTAAACTATATCACATGATATTAGACATGATATTAGTATAATTCTGCAATTAAGATGTTAATGCATGAACAACAAAATAAATATGCACGTATTAATACATTGGATTTCACATGTGATTACACTCTCATTATCTTTTACCCTTCCTTCCCTATAAATTTAAACTTCTTTCATTTCTTTTACTCATGCGTTCACGTTTATAACTTATCACAACAATTGCATTTATCACGTGCCACATTCACTTATCACTTTGCACTTCTATTCACATTTAATTTCTTAAATTGCCGTGACACATAGTCCTAACTACCAAGTAGAGGAAAACACTCACTTTAGCACCAAGTGCTTATCACTTAACACTTAGCACTCGCTTTCACATATTTGTCACCTAGGCAATGAGGTGACAAACCTAGGTAACTGCGCAGAACCGGGAGAAGCCCTCTCCACCCTAACCAGCGGTACTTGTCCACCTCTAGGATTTTATCCTAATGCCCTTAGGATTTATCTCATAATGTTGAGCCTTCCATATGGACTTTTCTATGGTACAGCTCTCAGACCCCTATGGTAGCAGTGTCACACATGGCTAAATATTACATTAATCACTTTAGCATCCTTATCACCTTTTACTCATGCTCATACACATATTTTCATCCCATTTCACATACACTTTGCATAATATTAACATTTCCATTTTCAGAAATTCACCTTACTATTAAACAGTGATAAATAACTTAAAATACGATTTTTAACATGCTGCTAACTTTTAATTTATACTAATTTAGTTCTAACATGCACAACATGGAAATTTTCACATTTAAAACCATAATAATGCCTACTGTCATCAAAATACCATGAAATTTTTATCAAAGGCTAAAAACATTATTCTTAACTTATAATAATTTTTACAGATTTTTCTGAATAGATAATATGTTTATAACAATTAAATCAAATCACATGTGCATTTTTCACTAATTTCTCTAAAGTAAAAATTCTAGTAAAACAGTCTAATATAACAGTGTCAATGCGTATATACAATCAAGACATCATCACAGAAAACTTACCAAACCCTAACTCACATCTGACCTATTTACAGAAATTAAACATGGTTATTCTATGCTCATAATTCAATTTCCAAAATTTAATAATTAACACAAATGATGAAAATTCATGAAAACCTCATGACAAGACCTACTAATAAACTTTGACCTTACAAAAAATTTACAGTATGCACACATGTCAGGAAATCAATTAAATACATTTAAGAAGGATAAATACCAGTTTTTCAGGACACGGAGGAACTTGACTGCATAGTCCTGGCCGCCAACTGAGTTAACTACGGCATCCCTTGCCGTCAACTCAAGAACATGACGGCAGGGGATGTTTCCGTCAACTTCCAGACAGTAATCAGCACAGACAACACTCACATGCATGGGGAAAATGCTGGGTCTAGGACTCAAGGAAACATCCAGAAAAATTCTAGGACGTAGGGGACATGTCTAAGATTGATATACATAGGTTACTTGCCTCTAATAAATCCTAGAAGATCAAATTTGGCTGATGAAGCCCTCCTCAGCCCCGCCAAGAAGGTGTTCAGAAACGCCTTAGATATGGTTCTTCTGTGGATGCAAACGGTCCCTCGGAGTTGGGATTGCTTCCTTGACAGTTGGACTACACTACAGTCATTGTAGATCTCCCAGAAACTCCTCCAGTTGCCGGATCAAAGCCTTGGAATTTCAGCTTTTCTCACAGGAAATACTAGGGTTTCTCAAAAACACTAAAAGGCTTGGTGAGGCCAGAAAATGGGTCTTTATAAGGTTGAATGGGTTGGGTATGCTTCTGGGTAGGTTTCCTACGGGTTAGGGTGGGTTTCCTAAACTGGAACCGGCCATAATGCGAGCATTAACAAATCTGGAACCGTTACGCAGGAGGATATAGACGTCAACATCGGTTGTAGTCAACTGCACAGTTGACGTCAAGGGGCTGGCCGCCAATAGGGGGTTGGCATCCAGGGGTGGCCGCCCACTATCCCTTGGAATCCAGGGATGTGGATGCCAATCAGGCCTGCAAGTTGGCGGCACAGTGTTGGCCGCCAACTATGCCAAACAACCCAAACACCTATTTTCATCCAATTTAAACATACATTTAGGCTCCAACAATATAGTATGAGCATAATTAATATTTTTACACTTATTACATAAATTATATACATTAGACATTATTTATAAGTATAATTTGCACTAATCTCAATTAAAGATAATATGCACGAAGTGACATACATATGTATACATATGCACCATAGTTGCATGTATTATGCACGAATATATATATATATATATATATATATATATATATGTCATAATCAAGTCAATGGTTATTGCAATAAGTAAATATCATATGTACAACATTAGATTTATACATCTATACGCGTACAAAGTATAATTTAGTACAACATGTATGAACTTACATAAATATAGATTGCTTATAATATTTTGATATATTTTACATGCATCGTATTATTTAAGTACCATATACACTATAAACAATTTAGCATGCTAATAATAACAAATATCATTGCACAGGATGGACGTATAGATATATGTATACATGCGTATACTCATGTGTAATTATACTTGTAACATACATAAGGTTAAACATATCTGTATATACATGCCTACGCCGTTTAGAGACATACACGATTCACATTATTGTTCACACATCATAACAATTTATCATGCTTAGAAATAGATATATAATTCGAACAAGATTAATATATGTGTGCGTATATATACACATCATAATTACATATAATATGCATAAAACAATTAAACACAATATGAATCTCAACCATTAGATAATATATACACATTTAATTATAATACATGTATAGAAGTAAAATCATATATGCTTACAAGATGCATGAGAGCACTTCACATTATATGTGTAACATTACTTTAATATATCATGCATAATATTTAAATAAATACCTTATATACAAAATTGGCTAATTACTTATATTCACGAAAATAATATATTATACGCATATGCACGTGAACAATTTGATAGTTATAATATGCAAAAGTTTTAATACGTACACTATATTTATGACTTGTAAATATCGCATGCTTAATATAAAATGACGGAAAAATTCGGGGTCTCACACTCTCCCCCCCTAGAAAAAGATCTTTGTCCTCGAAGTTCGATTCGAGTACCTCTGGTGACGCCATCGGTGCCATCTCCGGAAAAAGAATGAAATCCTCCTTCTCTTTGGCTGGTGGTTGAAGTTCTGCTACTGGCTCCTTTGATGTCGATGCTGTAGCACTTTGGGGATCAATCTTCTTCAACCTCGGACATTCTTTAATCCGATGGTCCTTGCTGCCGCATTTGAGGCACCTTCCTTCCTTTGCCCAACACCGATTCCCGCCATGGTGTTTATTGCAGTGCATACACATCGGTTTCTCGCTAGTTGTAGAGGCTGCAAACCTTTCCGTGCTAAGAAGCTCATCCAGAGTGCGGGGATCGCATTCCAAAAGTCTCGCTCTCACTGCTGGTCTGAGTCTCATTATGAAGTTTTTCACCTTGCGTTTCTCTTCATGCTCCCTAGCCCTAGCCTCACGCTTTCCTTGACTCACCATTGCCTGCAAAACAATTCAATCTAGTTAAAGTCTAACTTATTAAATCGTATCTACCTTTCTTACTATCTTTCATTCATTATTATTACTTTCTACACATATGGACAAATTTTCTATAAAGACTTTGCAATATTGTGAGATGATGGTTTATTCATGTACAGTCTCAACCTTCATTCTCTAATACCATCTCTGTAACGACCCTCCTCATACCGATACGATTATACCAATCCCCATTGGTACAAAGAGTGTCATTACAGTGGGATAGTAACCCAACACTAAACGATAAGGTTGACATGTCCATGAATAATAAAAGAGTATAGCGGAATTAAAAGAAATGTTATACTTCATTCCATCATCAACACACATTCCACAGTCTATATAGTAAAGAAAGTACCAGAGTCCACATTATTACAACTTGAAAAGAACTACATTCTCCATACATTGAACATATGAATTAACTTTATTCAACTATGAAATAAAAATATAACTATAACGTGAACTCTAGTGATTATTCCTTCTCGTATGCAGCGTCAACCTTCACTACGCTTCCCTCAGGCACGAAATTACCTGTCACCTGTACGCCAAACAAGTATGAGTCTTACAAGACTCAGCAAGTAATCTAAATATCAAACTTACACATATCACATACATAATAAGCCACTAACAATGAGGAAAAACACATACTATCACTCTAATCACAACATTACACATGACATATGGTTCTTATGGTTAACTATACATAAGTCATCCAAATACCTTCCTATCTAACACATGCTCATGTTAAATCATGAAAGATAACATACACTTACACATGTTTTCTACACATGATATATTCTAGGACGCATGGTTCAAATCTTCATCATATCATTATACAATTTTACCATTTTAAAACATGAGGCTATCTACAAGATAGTAGACATTCCTAGCATGGTATCTAGTCAATCTCTCATGCATTTATATCTTTTTATCACACATTTAACTTGTTGTTTTAATGTATAATTTGTCCTATTCTCTTAACACTTGCGCATGCTTTCTAGTTATCTACGTAATACGATACTAAGCATTCTAACATAATTTAGTATAATCATGTTGATACATATATGGTGTGAACACATGCACTCTTAAACACCTAACATATAACATGATTTATTACTCTAAACATTTTTCTTATTGTGGAACAACTCTACCAATTAGATCATGCAATTATACATAAAGTAAATAGCAATCTAACATGATATCTATTTATATTTCACATGCACTTTTCCTTATTTATTTACACGTTTCACTTGCTGTTTTAATATGAATAATTCACCATGATATCACCTTTATTAAACATGAATTGAAGATTTAAAATACATTCAAATCGGATGGCAATCATCTACAAATTGAACAAGGAACTACATACTAAGTGAATAACAATTCTATCATAGACTTAGGCATTATTTTATGTGTTTATCAAAATCATAATCTCATTTAGCTTACTGTTTTGAAATGAATCAAACTTAATTACATGAATTTACACTTATTCTCATGCCATTTCATTCATTTGTCAATTCTACATACTCAATTTTCTACATTGCGTTTCTTTACATATTTGCATGCACATATTATACACACTACCATATAGGTATTATTAAACTATATCACACGAGATTAGACATGATATTAGACATGATATTAGTATAATTCTGCAATTATGATGTTATTGCATGAACAACAAAATAAATATGCACGTATTAATACATTGGTTTTCACATGTGATTACACTCTCATTATCTTTTACTCTTATTTACCTATAAATTTACACTTCTTTCATTTCATTTACTCATGCGTTCACGTTTATCACTTATCACAACAATTACATTTATCACGTGCCACATTCACTTATCACTTTGCACTTCTATTCACATTTAATCTCTTAAATTGCTGTGACACATAGTCCTAACTACCAAGTAGAGGAAAACACTCACTTTAGCAGCAAGTGCTTATCACTTAACACTTAGCACTCACATTCACATATTTGTCACTTAGGCAATGCGGTGACAAACCTAGGTAACTGCACAGAATCGGGAGAAGCCCTCTCCACCCTAACCAGCGGTACTTGTCCACCTCCAGGATTTTATCCTAATGCCCTTAGGATTTATCTCATAATGTTGAGCCTTCCATATGGACTTTTCTATGGTACAGCTCTCAGACCCCTATGGTAGCATTGTCACAGATGGCTAAATATTACATTAATCACTTTATCATCCTTATCACCTTTTAGTCATGCTCATACACATATTTTCATCCCATTTCACATACACTTTGCATAATATTCACATTTCTATTTTCAGAAATTCACCTTATTGTTAAACAGTGATAAATAACTTAAAATAAGATTTTTAACATGCTAACTTTTAATTTATACAAATTTAGTTTTAACATGCACAACATGGAAATTTTCACATTTAAAACCATAATAATGCCTACTGTCATCAAAATACCATGAAATTTTTATCAAAGTCTAAAAACATTATTCATAACATATAATAGATTTTACAGATTTTTCTAAATAGATAATATATTTATAACAATTAAATCAAATCACAGGTGCATTTTTCACTAATTTCTCTAAAGTAAAAATTCTACTAAAACAGTCTAATGTAACAGTGTCAATGCGTATATACAATCAAAACATCATCACAAAAAACTTACCGAACCCTAACTCACATCTGACCTATTTACAGAAATTAAACATGGTTATTCTATGCTAATAATTCAATTTCTAGAATTTAATAATTAACACAAATCATGAAAATTCATGAAAACCTCATGACAAGACCTACTAATCAACTTTGACCTTACAGAAAATTTACAGCATGCACACATGTCAGGAAATCAATTAAATACATTTAAGAAGGTTAAATAGCAGTTTTCAGGACATGGAGGAACTTGACTGCATAGTCCTGGCCACCAACTGAGTTAACTGCGGCATCCCTTGCCGTCAACTCAAGAACTTGATGGCAGGGGATGTTGCCGTCAACTTCCAGACAGCAATCAGCACAGACAACGCTCACATGTATGGGGAAAATGGAGGGTCCAGGACTCGAGGAAAAATCCAGAAAACTTCTAGGACCTAGGGGACATGTCTAAGATTGATATACATAGGTTACTTGCCTCTAATAAGTCCTAGAAGATCAAATTTGGCCGATGAAGCCCTCCTCGGCCCTGCCAAGAAGGTGTTCAGAAACGCCTTAGATCTGGTTCTTCTGTGGATGCAGACGGTCCCTCGGAGTTGGGATTTCTTCCTTGACAGTTGGACTACAATCCAGTTGTTGTAGATCTCCCAGAAACTCCTCCAGTCGCCAGATCAAAGCCTTGGAATTTTAACTTTTCTTGCAGGAAATACTAGGGTTTCTCAAAAACACCAAAAGGCTTGGTGCGGCCAGAAAATGGGTCTTTATAAGGTTGAATGGGTTGGGTACGCTTCTGGGTAGGTTTCCTATAGGGTTAGGGTGGATTTCCTAAACTGGAACCGGCCATAATGCGAGCATTAACAAATCTGGAACCGTTACGCAGGAGGATATAGATGTCAACATCGGTTGTAGTCAACTACACAATTGGCGTCAAGGGGCTGGCCGCCAACAGGAGGTTGGCGTCCAGGGGGTGGCCGCCCACTATCCCTTGGCATCCAGGGATGTGGACGCCAACAAGGCCTACAAGTTGGCGGCACAGTGTTGGCCGCCATGTGTGCCAAATAGCCCAAATGCCTATTTTCATCCAATTTAAACTTACATTTAGGCTCCAACAATATAGTATGAGCATAATTAAATATTTTTACACTTATTACATAAATTATATACATTACACATTATATATAAGTATAATTTGCACTAATCTCAATTAAAGATAATATGCACAAAGTGACATACATATGTATACATATGCACCATAGTTGCATGTACTATGCACGAATATATATATATATATATATATATATATATATATATATGTAATACACACTCTATTATTTAGATATCATGCATGTCATAATCAAGTCAATGCTTATTGCAATAAGTAAATATCATATGTACAACATTAGATTTATACATCTATACGCGTACAAAGTATAATTTAGTACAACATGCATGAATTTACATAAATATAGCTTGCTTATAATATTTTGATATATTTTACATGCACAGTATTATTTAAGTACCATATACACTATAAACAATTTAGCATGCTAATAATAAACAAATATCATTTGCACAGGATGGACGTATAGATATATGTATACATGCGTATACTCATGAGTAATTATACTTATAACATACATAAGGTTAAACATATATGTATATACATGCCTAGATCGTTTAGAGACATACACGATTCACATTATTGTTCACACATCATAACAATTTATCATGCTTAGAAATAGATATATAATTCGAACAAGATTAATATATGTGTGCGTATATATACACATCATAATTACATATAATATGCATGGAATAATTAAACACAATATGAATCTCAACCATTAGATAATATACACACATTTAATTATAATACATGTATAGAAGTAAAATCATATATGCTTACAAGATGCATGATAGTACTTCACATTATATGTGTAACATTACTTTAATATATCATGCATAATATTTAAATAAATACCTTATATACAAAATTGGCTAATTACTTATATTCACGAAAATAATATACATATACGCATATGCACGTGAACAATTTGATAGTTATAATATGCAAAAATTTAATACGTACACTATTTATGACATGTAAATATCGCATGCTTAATATAAAATGACAGAAAAAAATTGGGGTCTCACAAACCCAATCTTTGGAGGGCTAGATCTGGTGGCTGGAGGAGTTCTCTGACGTTTTGCACCGACTGGAGGATACACCAAGCATCAAGGAAGCATCCCCGACTCTTGTGAGCGGCCTTCATCGACACAAGGACTAGATCTCAGCGATTTTTGGACCTCTTCTTGGCTTGGCTGAGGAGAGCTTCACCAACAATGTTTGATCTTCTAGGATTTATTTTGAGGAAAGTAACCTTTGGACATCAACCCTACCCATGTTCTCTAGGTCTTAGGTATTTTTAGAGATTTTATATCGCGTCCTGCAACCCCAATTCGTCTTGTTTTGTGTGTTCAGTCTGTATTTCTGCATACAGGATATTGACGGCCACATATGCGCCGTAAAGATCCAGAGTTGGCAGCTACATGTTGTGCCGTTAACCCTGTTGGCGACAAGCTCTGTGCCGCCAAGTTCTTCAGGATTTTGCAGAATGGTTGTTTGATCCTTGTGACATGTTTATTGGAATTCTGGATATCAGTACATGCTGTGAAAATTTTATTGAGTCAGTAATAGTTAGTAGATCATATCATGAGGATGTACCAAATTTCTGGAATTAGTTTTGATTATTAGAATTTCTGTAATTAGACTGTGGGAATGATTTAAACATGAAAAATTCTAAATAATTTGATCCATTGTAAACTAGGGTTCCATACATTTTACATATGCTTGTAGCGACCATTTGCAGGTTCTGATACTGTTGGACATGATGGATTTACTGTGTACCATGCTCAATTGGATTTGTGGATAAATATGCTTGAAGTTATTTTAATTTTCATAATTATTGTACACATCCAAAAAATCTGGAAAATTGAGCATGCTATATATTATCTGATTAGAACCTGTGATTAAAATATCGCTCTATTTTGATTACAGTATTAAGCACTATTATTATTTTAATGAAGGAAAATGACCATAATGAGCATGTTAGGTTTAATTATGTGTAAATCAAGGATTAGTAGCATGTTTAGGATTATATCATGATCAAATAGTCACTGTGAACAGTAGCATCATATTAGGTAACCAGGACATGTGGGATTATAAAATAATGCATGTAAATATGTTACATACTGCATGAGAATTGTGTGAACGATATGACAATGTGATAAGGGATAATGTGAAATAAATTGGCCGATATTGACACTGCTACCATAGAGGTCTGAGAGCTATATTGTGGAAAGTCCCTATGGGAGGCTCAACGTATGTAAAATATATCCTAAGGGCATTAGGATGAAATCCTGGAGGTAGACAAGTACCATTGGATACGGTGGAGAGGGCTTCTCCCGGTCTGCGCAGTAACCAAGATTCGCCACTAGTTTGCCTAGGTGGAGAGTGTGTGTTAAATGAAGTGAAAAGCTATATGCCAATTGCTAAATGATGAGAATGTGTGTTTTCCTCTAGATGGTAGTTAGGACTATGTGTCACGGCAAATTAAGTGTAAAAAGGTGTGAAATGAGAAAGTGGCACGTGGTAAGTGCAAATGAAAACTATGAGAAAAATGTGTGAAATCATGTATAAATGTAGGAGAATGTAAATGAGATAGTAAATGCATGTGAAAACCAAGGTAAAATGCATATATTCATATCTTTCATGTGTTAGTATGTTAAATGCAATATCATGTTTAGTGCCATGTTATGTAGTTTAATAACATCCATGTACTAGTGTTATGTGAATATGAACAAATGTGAAAAGTGGATGAGGTGCTAATGTAGTATGAATGGATTAGCATGTGAAATGATGTAATGTGTAAGGCCCTCGAATTTTGTCCTTTTATTTTTGCCATGTGTTGATTCGATACTTGTGTATAGTCCCATGTATATACATGTAAATATTTATGTACTTATCATTTGAGCATCGTTGTACATATGTATATATATGTTTGTTATGTATATGATGTTTGTATTTATATAGTATATCTAGTATTTAAATTATACATTATTATTTGCATGTATGTACATAGTGTAAGCATGGTTTTCTGCAATTCTATGTTCTGGCCGAAAGACCAATTGGCGTCAACATGAGTTGAGGTTAAAGGGTAGTCAGCATCCAAATCAATGGACGTTAACTCCTTGTAGGCGGCCAGGTATGTGGACGCCTATATCCCAGATTTGTTGCGGCTTCAGATCTAGAAACGCCCACGATTTCTTCGGCTCATGTTTAGGAAACTGTCTTCCAACGGTCAGGTTCCTACCTAAACGCATCCCTAAACCTTCTACCCTATAAAATACTCTGATTAGGGTGCAGTTAGGTCCTTTTGGCTCTTTGGTCAAAAACCCTAGAAACCAGTGCGAAACCTAAACTTTGAGGCTTTGGATCGGGTGAATTGGTACGTTTCCTTGCTATCTTCATCGATTGGGAGACTCTTTGAACATAGAGAAAGGCTTCCCCGACTCCAGTGTGCAATCTACATCAACACAGAGCCGAATCGAGGGGTGATTGGAGGACTCCTTAGCATGGCCGAGGAGAGCTTCTCCAGCAAATCATTCGCATCTAACAATTTTTAAGAGGCAAGTAACCCTTATACATTGTCCCTACACATGTCAGTTAGGTCCTACAAATTTTACAAATTTTCTCTCGTGTCCTGGAACCCCCTTTTCATCAGTTTACTGTGTTCAGTCTATGTTTGCACAGACAGGAACTTAACGGCAGCATCTAGTGTCGTTAAGATCCATGGTTGGCAGCCACATCTGGTGTCGTTAACTCATGTTAGTGGTAGCCTATGTGCCGCCAAGTTTATCAGTTTTGACAGAATACATGTTTGATGTTGTGACCTAAATTCCGGATTTCTAAACATAAGTATATGTTGTAAAAATTTTGTGTGGTCAAGTATAACCAGTAGAACATGCCATGGGATTGTGTTGAATTTTTGTGAATTGTACTAATTACTGGAATTTCTGAAATGAAACATTAAGCATGATTTAGCCTTATTAATTACTATTTACATAGATCCATGTTCAATAAGAGTTTTAGAAAAATTATGTGGGTTATATACATATGTCAAGTCATGTCATGAGATTTGGGCGAATTACTGTTTACTGTGTAAATTATTAGAATTCTGGAAATAGAACACTAAGCATGAATTTTACTGTTTTTAATTCCAAATGAAATATATTGTGCATGTTAAAATGTCAAAAATTTTATGTAAATGTATGACTGCTGAATACAGGTTCTGGAACTACTAAATACAACTGTCATACTGTAAAACATGTTTAGTTAAGTTTCTTAATAAATCTATAGAATGCTTGTTTAATTATCATAAATTGTATATGTTTCTGAAAATTTTAAAAATGTGTATATGTGATGATTAACCTATGAGTAGTCTGTGGTAAAAATTTTATATTATTTGGACAATAGTAAGTACTGTTTGTTATTTAATACAGGAAAATGACCATGTGAGCATGTTTAATGTGATTTGGTGTGATTCAATAAATTTCAGCATGATTAGATCTTTGTTATGTTTAATTGTCAATTGGAACAGTAAGGTTGAAGTCAGTAAATGAGAACCCATGTGTGTGTATATAAGTGCATGAGTATAAAATGATTTGTGCATGTGAACCATGTTAGTAAATAGGTAATTTAAGTGAAATGTGTTTAAAAATGTGCCATTAGTGACACTGCTACCATAGAGGGCTGTGGAACTGTACCATAGTAAAATCTCTACGGGAAGGTTCATAGTGTGTGAAATCCTATGGGCAAATAGGATGAAATCCTGGAGGTGGACAAGTACCACTGGTTAGGGTGGAGAGTGCTTCTCCCGGTTCTGCGTAGTTAACCAAGATCCATTATTGCATTGCCTAGGTGATGGATAAGTGTATGTGTTATGTGTGTCCTTCTAGTGGTGGTTTGGACTATGTGTCATGGCATTTAAATATGAAATTGTGAATAAGTATAAGTAAATTGTGAAATGTGCAATGTGTAAATGAGTATGTGAATGTGTTAGCAAGTGAACAAATGTAAAACATTGTAATTATGTTTAATTTATGTTAAAACAGCAAGTAAATGGTGTGTATAATAGTAGTATATTCATGAGAGTTAAAATAGAATCCATGCTAGGTGGGATGCTTACATTATGTGTAGTTCCATGTTTAGGTTGTGTACATTGTAATATGATTTGAATGAGTTTTGAATTACTTAAGCATGTTATAGGTTCTATATTTAATTGTTGTAAGTAAAATGAAGCATGTGTAATGTGTCTCTAATGCTATAAGTTCCATGCTTAGTAGTTTAAATTGTATGAACCATGCTACAATGTTAAGTACTTTTATTGAGTGTTAGCATGTGCATATGATGTATGTAAGGATAAGGTATGTGGATTGCTTGCTGAGTCTATGTAGACTCATACTTGCTTTGGCGTACAAATGCAGGTGTCTCCACTTCTTCCAAGGAGATAGTTAGGAGCGACTCCGAGCGAGAGGAGTAGCATCTTTTATGGAGATCTCTTCGTTGTAGTTTTCTTTCCATAGTATGTAATGAATACACTTTTGTAATTTGTTTGGATAATGTAATTTATTTTAGAATGTCAAGTGTGGACTTTAGCTTTTCTTTTGTACTATATGGACTGTGGATAGAATGTGGATGATGGAATGAGATTAACACTTTTATTTCTGTTGTTCTCTTTAATATTCATGTATATCTCAGCCTAGTGTTAATGTTGGGTCAATGTCCCACTGCGATGACATTCTTTATACCGACGTGGATTGGTGTAATTGTACCGGTATAAGGATGGTCGTTACAGAGATTAGTATTAGAGAAGTGGTTGAGATTGTACATGAATATATGTCATCATCTTCATAATATGCTAAGTCTTTATAAATTGTCCACATGTGTAGAAAATGATTAATAATGAATGAAACATAGTTAAGAACATGGTTAGGAATTAATTAACTTAGTTCTAATTGTGATTAAATTGTCTTGCAGGCTATGGCTTGTCGTGGTAGGCATAGTGCCCATGCTAGAGAGGATGAGCCTAGGCGTGACGACAGGGGTGAGCAGCAGGCCCCGGCAGCCTAGGGTCCTAATGTACTTCCTCCTCCATCGCCAGTAGACTATGGAGTATTCATGCAAGGTCTGTTGCAGGCCATGCAGACTCAGGCTGTTAGGATCACATTTTCTTTACAGATTTTTTTTTCTTTTCTATTTTTTATTTAAATCAGATGCATACCTGTTAGGGAAGGCAGGAGAGCGCTACCCTCTTCAGGGAAGAGGAAAGTAGGTTGCTCCACCACCCATCACCTAGCAGGGAGATTTTATTAATACGAAAATAAGTAGTACAAAAGAATCCTAGGGCCTAATGGAGGGGCAGCCTATCTTGTCAAGGCGATAGGGACCCCTTACAGAAGAAGGAAGATCAGCCCAGGAACACCAAACAATAAAGAAATTATAAATAGTGCAACCAACGGCTGCTAGAGAATCAGAAACCTTGTTGGCCTCCCTAAAGACATGGCAGATAGAAGATTGAACCCTTGTACACTGGTGCAAAATATCGTTGAGAATGTAGAGAAGCCTCCAAGTATAGGACGCACGGCGTTGCAGAATGCGCACGAGCACTTGAGAACCAGACTCAACCATAACAGAAGTAAATCCTTTTTGATAGCACAAAGCTAGACCGTCCCTGAGAGCAAGAGCCTCTGACTGAAGGCTAGAGTGAACATCCTTGTACTTGGCAGCAAAAGCAAACATAATATTACCATTACAATCTCTCAAAACACCCCCACCAGCTGCAAGACCAGAACCAGACTAGAACGCCCCATCAACATTTAGCTTGAGACGGCCAGAGGGAGGCAGAAACCAGCAAACAATCCTTGGAGGCAAAGGAGTCCTAGCTGACACTTGAACACTCCAACGACTTAGGAAAGAACGCTGAGCAGAAGAGAGGTCAGATCCTTTGAACCCATAAACAACAACAATATCGCGGACATCAGTCATTGCTCTATATATGTTACAATGAGCAGACATCATCTGAGCATCAAAACGAGCACAGTTCCTACTACACCAAATTTCCCAGAGAATAGCCAAGAAAAGGCACCTAGATAGAGAGCCACCAACAGTAGAAACTCAGAGAGTAGAAAGGAAGTTAAACACATCACTTGGCACCAAAGACACCTGGAGATTATTAATGTTGAGGAACCCATGCACAATATCCCACACATCAATAGCGACTTTTCCTTTGAATAATAGATGCTGAATAGTCTCACTTTGAGGGAGAGGACAACAAGAACATTTGAAGCATAGAGGAATACCACAGGCAGCAATAGTGGGAATACATCCACGAACCATACGCCAGGCAAAGATTTTTTCTTTTCTATGATAGGTAAAGATACAAATAAATAAATAAGGAAAATAATAATAGAAAGAAAGTATATTATGTTGCTTATTTTTAAGATAATTTCTTTTATACATATAGTTGCACGTGGGTCTAACATATCTAAAATAGTTATATTATTATTTTATTGAAGATAAGGTCGCCATCCACTTCCGACCTTATCTCCTTATCCATTCACGCAAGCCTCATCCCCATCCATCCTTATCCCCTCTGTCCATCTCATCCTCATCCCTTCCTAGGTGTTATTTATAGAAGGGGGAGTGGAAGAGAGATGGCGGAAGTGAGAAGTGGGAAGAAGAGGGGCTGCGTAAGAAAAAAGAGAGAAGGTGGCTGCATTAAATGAGGAAAATATGAGAAGTGGATAAGCAGAAGAGAGAAGGGAGGGACTTTACATAAGAGAGAGAAAGAAGGAGAGAGAGAGAGAGAGAGAGAGGAGTGTGTACTAGTAAGGTAGGAAGAGTATTTCGGTATAAAATTTATATAAAAGGTAGGTAGACGATATGTTGGGCCTATAAATATGTTTTATTATTTTGTTATCTTATTTCATTTTAATTCGTTCATGTTATTATGCTATGCGATCTAACCGTCCCATTTTACTCTATAATTATCCAGTTAAATTTTGGTTTGATACTCCAAATCTATTTACTTGAATTCTTTTGCTATTTTATTTTTATTTAATCCATAAGACCCTACCCCAATTTCTATTTGGCTTCTACACTACAATTTATCTGATATATAAGTATTTTGTTATTTTAACTAAGATCAGTTTATCTATAAACTATGGGTATAAATATATCATGGACATTGCCACCCCGAGGATTTTGTGGACCGAAACCCTTATCGACATCTATTTAGGTAAAGTCATTTTGGGCTCGAGGGCAATGAGTTTCTGTGAAATCCTAATGTATCATCTGACTTGGATGAAGTTAGGTGGGGATTCGTCCTCCGGTATTGCGCATTACCAAGACTTGGTACCTTTGTCCAGGCACCAGGTGGATATATGTATGTTTTGGGCCTCAGTGGTGGTGGGCGACGCATGTCCAAAAATGGTGTAAGTGAATTTTTAAAAGAATAATAAAAATAAGAAATTTAAATTATCATTACCTAAACTTTAGTTTTATGCTGTCTGACTCAATTACTTACTATTAGATGTCTTCAATTTCTTTCTACGATATTCCGGATACAGTTGTTATATTTATTATGCCTAATTATAAAATCTTATACATATGTATATGTATATACTTATATTGTTATTACTATTTTCCTTAAGGTCCTGATACCTACTGAGTCTTTGACTCATTATATATATATATATATATATATATGTTTATTTTTCAGGAAATCCAGAAAGAGGTCCAGAACCAACCCAGGAGGAAGAATAGATTTTCATCGCTACAATGTATTATTTCTTTTTGTATAAAATAGCATGTATCCCGTAAAGAAGAACTGCATGTGATGGTTAGGACAAGATAAATGTCTGGTAATTTAGAATTTGCAAACTCTCACTATGTATGTATGCTATGAATCCGTCACTGTAGTCTTCCCAATTTCTTTTTAGAAGATATTTAAAGAGAAATTGGGGGCGTTACAGAAGGTGGAATCAGAGAATTGAGAGATTGTAAATTCTAGTTACCACCATCAAGAGTAGTACATATATATATATACAATACATATAAAGGTATATTTATATTCTTATAGTTAGATTTAGAAATTAATGTAAAATATTGCTTGTTTCAGACCCCATGGCAGAAAACTCCAAGAAAGAATTGTTTGAATATTTGCAAAAATGGAAGGAAGCAGGAGAAAAATATGCAAAGAAACAAGAGGAAACACATGCCCAGGTTAAGAAGAAAATGGTAGCCATGATATATGACACTTTGGAAGCATCCTCATCCTCCAACGTCTTCAAAACTAGTAAACAACTGGACGAAATAAATATGCTCCTTGACCAACTTATAGAAAAGCAAGTGAAGATGCAGAGCAAAATCCAACACCAATGGGATGCAGTCCAAGAACTGGTTTCTAAAATAATTAGCTCTCCCTATGAGTATGTGGGTTCGGTGGTTAAGCCCCCATCTCATAGGATACCAGACCTTGCCCCGATGCCTTTTGAGCAGGCACCCTTCTTTGAACTACCCCCTATGGATTCATTCCTTCAAAATTGGCAGCCACCCGAACCACCACCTCTAGTAAATCCCGTCGTAGCGGTGGAATGGTGGAATGTATTTGTCTGTGAGCGATGCGGTAGGTCAGGACATCTCTACCAGGATTGTCCTCAACCATAAAGAAGGATGGTGCTACTGATGGATAATCTAGTGAAATTATGTATATGTATGTATGAAAATGTGTGTACTCGAAGGGGTCGATAAGATGATAGATCTTGTGTATGTATATAAAGAAGGATTTGCATAAGAAAGGACAGGTAGGCAAGCATATGTAAGAACTTGTTAAATGTAAGTTGGTAAGTATGACTTGCGTGGCTTGTTGTTATCATATACTCGATCTCACATAAAAGTTTATTTTGACAGAATATGTCGACTGGCAGAGAGACTCCCGTTCCCAATACTTCTGATTTAGAGGACCACATTTCGGGTGGTTCTAATCTAGGAGCAAATGCCAACAAAGGTGTACCAAGCCCGATAGCCATAACAGACATGGGAGGTTTCATCCCAACCCTCCAAGGTTTTCTTCAGCTACAGCAACAGCTGTTACAGCAACAGTTGCAACCCACTCCTCGGCCAGACATCATTCCTAGTATGGAGAGATTTCTTCGACTAGCACCCCCTTCCTTTAAAGGGGAGTGTCGTCCAGAAATTGCTAATTCTTGGATTTGCGAAATGGAGAAAAAAATTTCGAGTTATGCCGTTCCCAGAGGAGGATACAGTTAACCTAGTAATTTATATGTTGCTCGATCAGGCAGATGTCTGGTGGAAGGCAATGTTGCGTACTACCTTCTTAGATCGTGAAGGAGATATTCATTGGGAGGAATTTTTAGAAGCCTTTAAAGAAAAGATTTTCCCAGAGCACATCTGAGATCAAAAGGAAAGAAAGTTTTTAGATTTACAACAAGGGAACCTTTCAGTTGCTGAATATGAGGCCAAATTTTATGAACTTGGAATCTATGCTCCTCACATTTTTGATGACCCTCGTCGAAAGCTGAAGAAATACATTGACGGGTTAATGAGTAGCATTAGACGATTTGTTGCAACCCATGACCCTGACACTTATATTAAGGCATTAAGAATTGCCCACCTTTCCGAAAGAGAAAATAGTAGGTGAGATATTTTATATTTTTGGTAGATTAATTTTAACAATATGTAGTGGTAGTATCTTACGAGTAAATTTCAGGTTTATTGAGGAACAAAAGAAATCAAGCAAGAGGCAAGCTCCAGCACCATCAGCTCGTCAGGATATGAAGAAACTTAGGAAACCAAGTTCAGCACCTATGCCCGCAGTTAAATATGTTCCTTATCCAGTATGCGCTCGGTGCGGTCGTCCCCATCCGGGTAATGATTGTTGGAGGGTGAGTGGCAAGTGCTTCAATTGTGGCAAGATATATAGGCCATCTAATAAAGGACTGTCCAAAACCACTCTAATCTAAACTAGAGCAAAAAAGACAGCAATTTCAAGGGCGAGTCTTTGCTATGACTTCGGAAGAAGTTGAAGCCACGCCGTCTGTGGCCGAAGGTAAGCTTCTAATAGAAGGTAATTATGGTGGAGTGCTTTTTGACCCTGGTGCCACACATTCCGTCATCTCAAACACTTTTGCCCACTCATTGAAGAGCCTCCCTACATAAACTTTTGAGGGGGAAATGGTAGTTAGCACACCTACAGGGGAGATTATCACCACTCTTTACATGATTCCCTCTGTCAACATTCATATCAACGAAAGGCTCTTCTGTGCTAAATTATTCCTACTCAATATAAATGATTTTGATGTTATCTTGGAATGGATTGGCTAGTAGAAAATTTTGCCCTTTTATATTGTCGACATAAGAAGATCTTATTTCAAAAGCCTAATGAGAAGGAATTCTGTTATCAGTGCCCTCAATCAGGAAAAGTTATCATCTCACCCTTGAAAGCTGCAAAATTGCTAAGTCAAGGATGTAAAGCCTTTTTGGCCAGCATAGTAATGCAAGATGGCTCTGATAAGACATTGGATGACATAGAAGTTGTCCGAGACTTTCTAGATGTCATTCCAGAGGATCTTCATGGATTACCACCTATTCGTGAAATTGATTTCATGATTGAACTTTTGCAGGGAATCACTCCTATTTCTATAGCTCCTTATAGAATGGCCCCAGCTGAATTAGCAGAACTGAAGAAGCAACTTTAAGAACTTCTAGACAAGGGTTTTATTAGACCAAGTGTATCTCCTTGGGGAGCCCCTGTATTATTCGTGAGAAAGAAAGATGGATCAATGAGGTTATGCATTGATTACAGGAAGTTAAATCAAGTCACAGTGAAAAACAAATATCTGCTTCCAAGAATAGAGGATTTATTTGATCAACTCCAGTCTGCAAAAATTTTCTCCAAAATTGACCTTAGATCGGGTTATCATCAACTCAAGATTAAGGCAGAAGATGTTTCAAAAACTACTTTTCGAACCCGATTTGGACACTATGAATTTTTAGTAATGCCGTTTGGACTTACCAATGCACCTGCAGCTTTTATGGATCTAATGAACCGGGTATTCCGAAAGTACTTGAATCAATTTGTTGTGGTATTTATTGATGACATTCTGGTCTATTCTCCTAGTCAGGAAATGCATAGACAACATTTAAGAACAGTATTACAATTATTAAGAGAAAATCAATTGTATGCAAAATTCAGCAAATGTGAGTTTTGGTCAAATCAAGTGATCTATCTAGGACATGTTATATCAGGTATTGGCATTTCTGTAGATCCTGTTAAGGTGGAAGCAGTCTTGAACTGGGAAAGTCCAAAATCGGTTATGGAGACACTACGCCAAATTTGATTTTTAGCAGTAATTTTACTAGCAGCCAATTTATATTTTCTGTTAATTAATAGCTTTTCTTACGAAATAGCTTCTAATAAAACAACTACATAGTTACAATGACTATTACATTTAGTAGCAATAATGATTAGCTGTTAATAAACTACTTTTTTAAATATTAGCTACCAATTATTCTAATGGGATGACCATTATCTTTTACTAGCATATTTATTAGCTATATTACCATTTAGAGTTATGGATGTTTTGGGGGGAAAGTTAATTTTTATGGAAACCTACTACTCCCGCGGGATTTTGTTGGAATTTGGAAATAATGGCACCGTCGCACACCAAGCCCCGTGCCTCCTCACGTATGCCCCTGACAGGCCGGCCGCCGCTCCCTCACTGACCCATCCAGGTGATTGCCTGCGACCCATCGAGGTGGCCGGTATCGCTACCAGGCCACCCACCGCTCCCTTGCTGACGACTACCGGGCCCCCTGCACGCTTCGCAAGATCGCAGCAGCCGTCAGCGACTCAGCGCCTTCCTGGCGTAGACGACCGCCGCGCCTCACCTCTCGCGCGCGCGGGCCCTGCACGGCCTCTCGCCTCTCGCGCGCGGACGACTGCCTGCGGGCCCCTGCGGATGATTCCTCTCGTGCCCGGCCGGTCTCACGCGCGGAGGACTGCTGGCCGGCCCAGCACGCTTCGCAAGTGCCTTCGCCTCTCGCGGACGATTCCTCTCGCGCGCGGATGACTACCGGCTCTGCACGCTTCGCAAGTCTTCGTAGCAGTCGCGGTCGGCGCCTTCGTGATTGCCTGCTGATGTGAAGATCCCATGCGTCGACGCGTCCCCCTTGCATGCGTGAGCAACCGCTGGCATCTGCTTTGCCCTTCGGCGTCCTTGTTGATTGCGAAAGGAAGGCCCATCTTGACGTAAGGCCGGTCTGGTAAGTGCATGCTATATACTTGCATAACAACTTGTGCACAGGCTGCAACAAATCCGTCGTTCAACCTCCTCACCGACGGGCTCACACACTCGACATTGCAGCGACCCTCGCTTCAGTAACCCTCTGCATTAGTGTTGTCCTGTATTTTCTGGATTGTCCACTGAAGTTTGTCACCACCAGACATCTTCCTAACCCACTTGCACATATCCGGCATCTACAGCACCATCGCTTGTCCCCGTCTGCAACATGAGACCTCCTATTGGTGGCGGCTCTAAATATGGAGATAATATATGAAGTTCTAACAACAAGCGTGGGGATCGAACTTTTGTCCAAAGTAAACATGTGGGAAGAGGAGGTTACAATCGGCCGACAACATCTACCCGAGTCCAACCAGCTGTGCCAACCATTCCAACTCCATCGGTATTTTACTCTACTTCAAATAATTTATTTTTTTATTTTATCAATAGATGGATAAATTGTCGTGTTTAATTTTATGTAGGTGTAATTAAATTGGACATGCATGAATCCTTCTTTATTCTTTTCAAAAATAAAAAAGTTAACACAATGGATGTTGAAATTTCAAATTAATTGACACAAAAATTGTTCTGGAACATTTTTGACTCTTTAGTACAATTAATGAAAATAGGAATAAAATTATATGTAACACATGCATCTTTAGAATCAACTTTAACATATATCAGATGCCGTAGGACATATATATGGTTTGGCATTATTGTGTTTTTGGCCTTAAGGAATAACGTAGAAAGACGAAAATTATGTTCAGGTAGAAAATCATCTTTCAAAAAAGGCAAGGACATCTACATGCACCAAGCTTTTATGCTCTCCATTTTCTAGGATTAGAACATGTTGCAAATAATATTTTAATCTTATTAAATTCAAGATAAATGTTTCCTTACCTTTATGTCTACCAGTACCCTTTTATATTGTTAACTATTATATCTAATAAGCATGAGTTTGAAGTTGTGTTCTCCATTCTAGTGATATTTATGTTTGTATTGGACTATAGGGAATTATTACCTAGATCAAATTTGAGAAATGCAACAAGAAATATACTAGTTGAAAATGAAGATATTCACGCTAAGAGGTATATATATTGATATAGATAAATGTACTTTCTTTAATTCTATCATTATATCATTTTTATTTAAAGTATCGTGTCACTTTTTATATTTTTATGTTTCAATTTATTATTTTAAAAATCTGAGACAAATAAGAAGCTTACATTAACATTTGATTATTTTCTCACATTGTATAGTCATTTATAATGAATAAGTGTTTGCTATATAGGAAGTAGAGAAGAACCAATCAGATGGTGCTATTGATAAAAGTTGGATTCGTAAACCAAGGTATAATTTTTACTCCATTAAGTTTTGTAACTTTAATATTAAAATACATTAAACATTTACAACTTTTTTTACCCTTGGTTGAAATAGGGCAAGTGATGAGTACAAGGCGGGAATTAACATGTTCTTGGACTACGCATTTCAGAGGACTGCTATTGGAGAGAAAATATTATGTCCTTGTAACAGTTGCAACAATTGTCTTCTCATGTTCCGTGAAGATGTTGTTGATCATCTTATATGTGAAGGTTTTACTCAAAATTACACTTGTTGGTACTTCCATGGTGAAAGAATGAACAACTCTATGCAAATCAATACCCAAAATCAAGGGCATGACAAATACAATGGAGATCATGAGGACATGTATGGAGTATTAGAGGATGTATGTGCAAATACATCACAAAATGATGACAGAACTCAACATGATAAAACAAAATGCATTCACTTGGAGACAGATGAGTTCTTTACTCTGTTAAAAGATGCTGACAAAGAGTTGTATCCTGGTTGTGACACTTACACTAAACTTTCATTGCAGATTGCATTATTTCATGTCAAGTGTCTTAATGGGTGGAGTAATAAGTCTTTCGATATGCTGCTTGAAATATTAAGGAAAGCACTTCCAGAAGGTAAAACACTGCCAAGTTCTTATTATGAGATGAGAAAAATAATTAGAGATTTGGGACATGATTACAAGAAGATTCATGCTTGCCCTAATGATTGTCAGTTATATTGGAAAGAGTCTACTAATGATGATTCATGCCGTATATGTAAAGCTTCAAGATGGAAAAATCCTGAGTCTTCACAAGGAAAAGATTTTAGATCTAAGAAAGGAAAATCTCCTGCAAAAGTTCTTCACCATTTTCCTTTGATCCCAAGACTTCAAAGATTGTTCATGTCTTCTAAGACAGCTTCTTTTCTTAGATGGCATGATGAACATCGAATTAAAGATGGCTTGCTTCGTCATCCTGCAGATTCACCAGCATGGAAAACTTTTGATTATCATCATCCTTTGTTCTCTGCAAATGCTCGCAATATTAGACTTGGTTTGGCTAGTGATGGCTTTAATCCATTTAGAACTATGAATACTATGCATAGTACATGGCCCGTGTTATTGATGATCTACAATTTTTTGCCTCCTTGGATGTGTATGAAACAACCTTCTATCATCATGTCATTACTTATTGAAGGCCCTCATAGTCCTGGAAATGATGTTGATATATATTTGCAACCATTGATAGATGAGTTGAAGGAGTTATGGAATAGTGGTGTAGATACATATGATTCATCAACAAATGAAATATTTCGAATGCGTGCTGCATTGATGTGGACCATCAATGACTTTCCTGGTTATGCTGATTTATCAGGATGGAGCACTAAAGGGATGCTAGCATGTCCTAAATGTCACAAAGACACATGCTCAAGGCAATTGAAGCATGGACGTAAGCAATGTTATTTAGGGCATCGAAGATTTCTCCCACATGATCATAAATTCAGAAAAGAAAAGGCTTCATTTGATGGTAGCGAAGAACATCGAGATGCACCACGTCCTTTATCAGGTGATATTGTGTTGGATGAAACAGAGGATATGAATGTTATATTTGGAAAAAAGTACACAGTTAAAGGATTTACAAAGAAAAAAAAAAGGATCTTCCCCAACAATCACCATACAATTGAAGGAAAAGAAGCATCTTTTTTGACTTACCATATTGGAAGGATAATCTTATTCGACATAACTTGGATGTCATGCACATTGAAAAAAATATATGTGATAATATACTTGGGACATTATTAGATCTTGAAGATAAAGATAATGACAATATTAAGTCTCGATATGACTTAATGGACATGGGCATAAGGAAGGAACTACACCCGCAGCACCGTGGAACAAGGGTATTCCATCCTCCTGCATGCTTCAATATGGATGATAAAGAAAAAGAGATATTTTGTAGAGTGTTGAAAGAGATTAAAGTTCCAGATGGTTATGCTTCAAACATTTCTAAACGTGTTAAAGGGAATAAGCTATTGAGCTTAAAAAGTCATGATTGTCATGTGTTGATGCAGCAACTACTTCCATTAGCTTTGCGGAGATCTTTGCCTAAGAAGGTAACAATTGTATTGATTGAACTATGCAACTCTTACAAGGCAATTTGTTCAAAGACACTTCGTATAAGTGATCTACAATTATTGGAATCTTGTATTGCTTTGACTCTTTGCCAAATGGAAAGGATTTTCCCGCCATCATTTTTTACAATTATGGTGCATTTATCAATTCATTTGGCTAAAGAAGCAAGACTAGCTGGACCAGTCCAATATCGTTGGATGTATCCTATTGAAAGGTATGTACATTCAAATTGCTTATTTGATTACTAATATTTAGTGAGCTATATTCATTTAATCAAGTTCTCATGTATAGGTACTTGATGACATTAAAATCATATGTACGCAATAAAAGTCATCCAGAGGGTTCAATTGCTCAAGGTTACTTGGCAGAAGAATGCTTAACATTTTGTTCAAGGTACTTGCATAACATAGAGAGCAAATTAACACGACCAGCAAGGAATTTTGATGAAACAATGGATGTTGAATCAGAGGAGTTCTCTATTTTTTAAAAATCCGGTCGTGGTCTAGGTAGCTTTGATGTGGTTTTATTAGATCATACCACATTAGTACAAGCTCATCGATATGTGCTCTTCAATTGTGATGCAATCAACCCTTTTATTCAGTAAGTAACTTATTAAATGGAAGTTATGATATTATGTTTATTTGTGTTATATATTCTAATGAATTCAAAATTGCAAGATTCATCTCAATGCATTATCAACTCAATATCGTCGGGCTAGGGATATTGAAAGAAAGCATAATGAACAGTTTCATATATGGTTTAGAGATAATGTAAGTGGATAAGTAACACATTTGTTGTTTTTACCATACAACATTAAAATTAACTAACATTATATGCATCTGAACATTGAAAATTTTTAGGTAAAAGAATTGGCTGTCGGAAGGGATGCACTTCAATATCAACAACTTGAACGCTTGGCGCTTGGCCCAAATTGTTTGGCTCGGAGGTACAAAGGATTTATCATCAATGGATTTAGGTTTCATATCAAGGATGTTGAAATGGAAAGAAAAGTGCAGAATAGTGGAGTTATGGTTGATGCTAAAACTTCAAGCTTTTCAAGTGCCAAAGATAGAAATCCCATCACAGGAGATGTAGCCTATTATGGTATACTAAGAGACATAATAGAGTTAGAATATGGACCAAAATTCACGATTGTACTATTTAAATGTGATTGGGTTGATGTTTTATCTGGGTCTGGAGTGAAGATAGATGAATTTGGTTTAACAATTGTGAATCTTGATAGAATATTAAACAGTCATAGAGTTTCAGATGAGCCATACATCTTGGCTTCTCAAGCTGAGCAAGTGTTCTATTCAAATGATCCTATTGACAAGGAATGGCATGTTGTTGTAAAAGCTCCACCAAGAGATTTGATTGATTTGATTGAACAGAATGATAATCAGACATTTTCAGAAGAAGAATGTCAAAGGAATTTGGATACTGAGCCACCTTCAGGTGAAGTATTTGAAAATTTCATCCAAACTGAAGGGAATGATGTAACTTGGTTAAGAACAGACATTGATGGGAGATACGACGATTTGTAATATTAGGTAATTACTTTACTTTCTGTTGTATCATATGAATAAGTATTATAGTCCTACTGTCCTGTTAGTCAAAGCTGAAACTCCTTTATATATGCATCAAAATCCTGGTCAACATAGGTTCTGGTCCAGAAGTTATGCTACCTTTTAAAAAAAAAAAGTGCCCAGTCGACCAGCCATGTGAATATAGGTTCTGGTCAACATAGGTTCTGGTCAAACTCCTTTATATGGCAGCTTCCTTCGCAGAGCCATTAATATACATTAACATATATATATATATATATATATATATATATATAACATACACGCATAGCCATCCATGCTCTGTTATATAAATATAACCAAGCCAAACCTGCATGACGCCGTTTTAGGGGAAAAAAAAAAAAAAACCCCTACGCAACTATGCCCTGCTACCGGTTTCCCTGTTGAAGTTTGTTCATATATATGTTAGCACATGCCCTAGTACCAATAGTTATAATCTGCTGTTGGCACATGTGTTAGTTTTATTCTTTGTTCATATATATGTAAACATCACCTAATTGATTTAGTTCTATTCTTTGTGTATATATGTGGGTTGATTTTTTATTTGTATTCAAATGATAGGGCATACAAGACACTTCTCAACTACAACTCACTTCTAAATCCAGGCAGAAAAATTCAACACTCCATCTCAGAAAAATTCAATCTAGTAGGGCATTGTCAGGAACACATACCAGGGAGGATCTTGAATCACTCACACAGCCAACACATGTTGAAGAACATGATGACCATTTAGAAGAGTCTCCAAGTCATGATTTAGATAACAATGCAGGTAATGTAATGGTGTTCAATAGATTTATAACTTTCTTTCACATTGTCATATGATTGTCTAAATATTTACAGGTGCACAAAAGAAAACTCGTGGAGTTACTCGATGTCTAGATCTACTAAATATGGATAGAAGAAAACTTTTAACCGTTGATGTGAATGATTTAGGCCAACCAGTTGGACCTAATGCTAGAAAGTTGGCAAGCTACTTGGGTACTATTGCTCGCAATCCACAAAAAGCTCCATTAGCATGGGAAGATTGGAGGAAGATGCCAATAGAGTATAAGAATCACATGTGGGATCTTGTGAAGGTACTAATCTATAATTATTTAAATCCTTTACAATTTGTATGTTGGTCTATATATTCTTTCAAAACTAATGAACATGAGAAGTTTGAGGTCGATGATGCCTTATATATATGGGCAATGAAAAGCCTTGGAAATAAATGGAAGAACTTCAAATGCAGTCTTAAGAAAAAATATGTGGATGCTATCAATGTTGGTGATGATGTCTAAATATATCTGATCCACGAGTAGATCCAGCACAATGGAAGGACCTTGTCAACTTTTGGAGGACTGAAAAATGTAAAGTAAGTAATAAACATTTGAAACTCTTTAATATAATAATATATCTATGTATTCTCTAATATTTCTTATAAATTTCTAGCAACGAAGTGCCATGAACGAGTTGAATCGTGAAAAGCAAATAGTAGGTCATACTACTGGTTCAAAAAGCTTTGCAATGATACGTGAGGAGATTGTAAGTGTACCATACAACATTGTCATGTTTGTGACACACATTATATATTTTGTCTTGATTGATTTTTTTTCATTATCTTTGTTACAGCGTCAAAAAAGAGATGATGCAAGAAATCCTTCTAGAGCAGAATTGTTTAATATAACACATACTCGAAAGGATGGTCATCCAGTTAATGAAGAATCAGCTAGAGTTATGGTAAATGATTTATTAACATATTAGGCCTTTCCTTTTATTATTAAATGATGTCTAACTTTTTATTAATTTTATTAGGCTATGTTGCAAGAAATGATGGCATTGTTAATGGAAATAATTTTGTAGCCTTATAGATTGGTGATTATTTTGTATTTCTGGTTTCATACAAAAGAAGAGCATTGTTAATGGAAGAATAAAAGTGGGGATATTGCAATATGTGTATATACATGCATAAAATATTAAATGATGTCTAACTTTTTGGCCTTTCCTTTTATTATTAAATGATGTCTAATTTTTTATTAATTTTATTAAGGTATGTTGCAAGAAGTTTCCTCTCCAGAAGAAAATACATCTCCTAAGACAATGAAGGATGACCTTCTATCCCAAGTATTAGGAAAAGATAAGCCAGGACGCATAAGGATGCTTGGATTAGGTCCTACACCTTCTAGTGTATATGGCCCTGTGCCCACTCGTGCTCAAGCTCTACAAATGGTTAATCAAGTCAAGACATCATCTGAGACTGTTATATCTAAAATGTTTGAAAAAATAGAGGAAATGATGGTGGAACACGAAAAAATGAAGGAATCATATGAGAATCATCTTAGCAATTTGCATGTAGAAATTGGTACACTTAAAGACTTGATACAGCAAAATAATGAAAATTATCAGGTAAAATTTTTAATTTATACCATCTTGCATGCAAATTAGTTTAATGATGTATAGAATAAACTTATTTTCTTTGTTTTTCTTAATCAGGCACATGATGGTAATGCATCGCCTTCAATTCATTCATCTGCTTCAAGTCATGAAGTACAACATCATAATGTGAGAATTATGTCTATTTTTATGCATATTACTTGATGGAATTCTCTTTTTTAATAGCATTTAATTTCATCCAACTGATGGATTAGGCTAGAATTCCCATCCAAGGCCCTCGTGAAATTTTTTCAAAAAGGACAACACAATTACATAGTGAGGTACATATTTGACATGTCAATATTGTTTTGAAACCATATTTTAAAGATCTTGTTGAATGAATTATCTTGTTATCCATAGGTGCAACGAGGATTAAAGAAAAGGGGAAGAAATGATGACAATGTGAATGTTCAGGTAAATACAACTCTTAATGTTATAGTTTGTTAGTGTATTATGATTAAAAGTTCTTTTTCTTCTTCTTTTTTTTGACAGGGAAAAGTCATGGTTTACTTAAAGAGTTTCAAAAAATCTCTTGTCAACGTGGCTCTTGCTACTATTGAAAGTAAAGATCCTTTAAAGAAGGTTGGAGGTTGTGACTTAGGATGTGAATATTGGGAAGTGGCTATAAATGTTGCTCTTGTTTATAATGAACCTCTCCCAAGACCATATGGACAATTCAAGACAATTGGAGATGCAATTGGGACAACTATTGCTTGGCCTTTTACTCTTGTACGTTTGTTCAATTGTATATATTTCAATACTAATAACGTTATCAATTCTATGCTAAATATACCTTTTCTCTTGCAGGTCACAAGGGTAGAAGAATGATCTACATGAAGACAGCTTGAAATGAAACATTTTGTCATCTCTTTTTTCTTTTCTCCTTTGGACATTTCATGATGACCATGTCAGAACCACCTATATTTTGGATGTTTATTGAGACAATGTTTGGAAAACATATTTTACTCTTTTGCATTCGTCATTTCTAAAAATGTGCGATGTCTTGTGTGAATGGATGTATATGATGTCTTTTTCGTGGAAATGGATTAATGGATATGTACGATGTTTTGTGGTAGGTTTTTGCCAATGAATCATAAATGTTGTGGAAAGATCTATCGAATACAGATAGAAAAATGTACATTTTGATATATTTGTGTACAGGTGGTGTTGTATAATCAACTATAGTGATAATTTTAAATGTCACTATTATAAACTTTTAGTAGCAAATATATATGCTAGTATATGTTATATACACTTTTAGTGGCAATTATATTTGTTATTAAAATATCTATTAGCAACCAATTACTCCTTTTCAGTAGCTATTTAAATTGCACATATCTAATCTTCAAAAGCAATAAGAAATGCTGTTAATACGTATAGTGACAAATATGTTCTAATTTTAAAAGAATAAATAATAGCCCTTATATTAGCTTCTAATGGTATATAATGGAAGCAATTATATTTGCTACAACATATAAAAATGATAGCCAAAAGAATAGCTACCAATAATAAATATATTTAGCAGCAATTTTAAATGCTTATATTGCTAATTATTGTAGCCATTTAAATGGCTATCAAAAGTTTTTGCGACACTTAGACAACAAATAGAGTACAATTGTGCATATTTATAACAGCTTTTATAAGTGTCATTAAAGATTACTTTTAGCAGCTATGATTCTGAATGGCTGCTATTTACTTTTAGCGACTGGACTTATAACAGCCAACTTTTGGATGGCTGTCAAAAAGATTTAGTAGCAATTATTTTAGCTATAGCAGCATAAAAAATTACTACTAAAAGTCACATTTGTTGTAGTGAGATTCGTAGTTTTCTAGGCTTGGCTAGATACTATCACAGATTCATAGAAGGGTTTTCTCTTATTGCCGCCCCTATGACAAAACTAACAAAGAAGGGGGCAAAGTATGTCTGGTCAGATGAATGTGAGCAAAGTTTCTAAAAGTTAAAAAAGCGACTAACCTCAGCACCAGTATTATCCTTACCACAAGGAAGTGATGGCTTCATTGCATACACTGATGCCTCGAGAGTTGGTCTAGGTTGTGTATTAATGCAAAATGGTAAGGTCATAGCCTACGCCTCCAGGCAATTGAAAGATCATGAAAAGAATTACCCTACACATGATCTAGAATTAGCAACAGTAGTCCATGCTTTGAAAATTTGGAGGCATTATCTTTATAGGGCAAAGTTCGAAATTTTTACTGATCATCAAAGTCTCAAGTACATCTTATCCCAAAAGGAACTCAATCTGAGGCAACGACGATGGATAGAACTAATGAAAGATTATGATTTTACACTCCAATATCATTCAGGAAAGGCAAATGTGGTAGCTGATGCACTTAGCCGAAAATTGATGGCACTAAGCTTACATCGAAATTGGAAGATGTTGGAGGAAATGATTGAATGCAAACCAGAAATTTGTAGTAGCCGATCAGTAATGGCTCACCTCAAGGCTACCCCAATTTTATGGAATAATATTATAGAATCCCAAAAAGTAGATCCTACCATGCAAGAGTTACTAAAATCTAAAGATTTCATCAGAGGACCTAATGAGGCTATTTTATTTGGGGGCAGATTATGTGTTCCTAATGATCCTAGTTTAAGAAATGATTTGATGTCAGAAGCTCACAAGTCAAACTTCTCTATCCATCCTGGAAGCACCAAGATGTACCAAGATTTAAAAAAAAGTTTTTGGTGGAATGGGATGAAGAGAGACATTGCTGAATTTGTTTCTAAATGTTTAACATGTCAACAAGTAAAGATCGAACATTGGAGACTTGGAGGACCATTGCAAGCTATTGAATTGCTAGAATGGAAGTGGGAGCATTTAACAATGGATTTTATATCTGGGTTGCCCTTAACCAAAAGAAGCACGACACTATCTAGGTTATTGTTGATAGATTCAGCAAATCTGCACACTTTTTGCCTATATCTATGAAGATTACATTGGCAGAGATGGCAAGATTATATATTACTAAAATTGTCTGCTTACATGGAGTCCCTATATCAATTATTTCTGATCGAGATCCACATTTCACTGCCAAATTTTGGAAAGGTTTGCAACAAGTTTTGGGTACCCAACTAAAATTTAGCTCAGCATTTCATCCCCAGACTGATGGCCAATCAGAAAGAACCATTCGAACTCTCGAGGATATGTTGAGAGCTTGTGGTCTTGAATGGAAAGGTAGCTGGGATGATCATTTACCGTTAGAATTGGCTTATAATAACATCTACCATGCAAGTATTGGTATGGCTTCATATGAGGCCTTATATGGTAGACCGTGCCGCTCTCCAGTATGCTGGCAAGAAGTTGGTATTAAAAGATGGGTTGGGCCACAACAAGTCCAGGATTGTTCAGAAAAGATTGATCTAATTAAGAAGAAACTGTTGGCAGCTCAAAATCGCCAGAAGAGTTATGCTGATAAGAAGATGAGGAATCTGACTTTTGAAATAGGCGACCATGTGTTTCTCAAAGTATCTCCAACCAAAGGAGTAATGCGCTTTGGGAAGCGAGGTAAACTCAGCCCAAGATATATTGGACCATTCGAAATTTTGAAACGTCTTGGTGATGTAGCATATGAGTTAGCTCTACCGCCAGATTTATCACAAGTACACCCAGTGTTCCATGTATCATTGCTTCGAAAATACATCTCGGATCCCTCTCATATCATTGACTACACACCACTAGAGGTCCAACCAAACTTATCTTTTGAGGAAGTACCTGTTCGCATCCTCGATCACAAGGAGAAAGTGCTAAGGAACAAGACTTTCCCTTATGTCAAAATCCTTTGGCGTAATCTTAATTCTGAGGAGGCAACATGGGAATCGGAGGTGGATATAAGGCAACAATATCCACACTTATTTGGTAAGTGACGTTTGAAATTTCGAGGTCGAAATTTGTTTAAGGGAGAGAGGATGTTAGGATCACATTTTCTTTACATATTTTTTTTTTCTGTGATAGGTAAAGATACAAATAAATAAATAAATAAGAAAAATAATAATAGAAAGAAAGTGTATTATGTTGCTTTTTTTAAGATAATTTCTTTTATACATATAGTTGCACGTGGGTATAACTTATCTAAAATAGTTATATTATTATTTTATTAAAGGTAACGTCGCCATCCATTGCTGACCTTATCTCCTTATCCATTCACGCAAGCCTCATCCCCAGCCATCCTTATCCCCAGCCATCCTTATCCCCTCTATCCCTCTCATCCTCATCCTTCCTAGGTATTATTTAAAGATGGGGGAGTGGAAGAGAGATGGCGGAAGTGAGAAGTGGGAAGAAGAGGGGCTGCGTAAGAAAAAAAAGAGAAGGTGGCTGCATTAAATGAGGAAAATATGAGAAGTGGATAAGCAGAAGAGAGAAGGGAGGGACTTTACGTAAGAGAGAGAAAGAAGGAAAGAGAGAGAGAGAGGAGTGTGTACTAGTAAGGTAGGAAGAGTATTTCAGTATAAAATTTATATAAAAGGTAGGTAGATGATATGTTGGGCCTATAAATATGTTTTATTATTTTGTTATCTTATTTCATTTTAATTCGTTCATGTTATCATTTATGTTATTGTGCTATGTTGTCTAACCGTCCCACTTTACTCTATGATTATCTGGTTAAATTTTGGTTTGATACTCCAAATCTATTTACTTGAATTCTTTTGCTATTTGATTTTTATTTAATCCATAAGACCCTACCCCAATTTCTATTTGGCTTCTACACTACAATTTATCTGATATATAAGTATTTTGTTATTTTAACTAAGATCAGTTTATCTATAAATTATGAGTATAAATATATAATGGACATTGCCACCCCGAGGATTTTGTGGACCGAAACCCTTATAGACATCTATTTGGGTAAAGTCATTTTGGGCTCGAAGGCAACGAGTTTCTGTGAAATCCTAATGTATCATCCGACTTGGATGAAGTTAGGTGGGGATCCGTCCTCCGGTATTGCGCATTGCCAAGACTTGGTACCTTTGTCCAGGCACCAGGTGGATATATGTATGTTTTGGGCCTCAGTGGTGGTGGGCGACGCATGTCCAAAAATGGTGTAAGTGAATTTTTAAAAGAATAATAAAAATAAGAAATTTAAATTATCATTACCTAAACTTTAGTTTTATGTTGTCTGACTCAATTACTTACTATTAGATGTCTTCCATTTATTTCTACGATATTCCGGATACAGTTGTCATATATATTATGCCTAATTATAAAATGTTATACATATGTGTATGTATATACTTATATTGTTATTACTGTTTTCTTTAAGGTCCTGATACCTACTGAATCTTTGACTCATTATATATATATATATATATATATATATGTTTATTTTTTAGGAAATCCAGAAGGAGGTCCAGAACCAACCCAGGAGAAAGAATAGATTTTCATCGCTACAATGTATTATTTCTTTTTGTATAAAATAGCATGTATCTTGTAAAGAAGAACTGCACACGATGGTTAGGACAAAATAAATGTCTGGTAATTTAGAATTTGCAAACTCTCACTATGTATGTATGCTATGAATCCGTCACTATAGTCTTCCCAATTTCTTTTTAGAAGATATTTAAAGAGAAATTGGGGGTGTTACACAGGCGCATACTCAGGCCGCACTCCAGGCTCCGTTGGAGGCTCAGGCTCCAGCTCCAGTTCCCCAGGGGCATGACCATGGTGGACCTTCTATCATGGAGCGATTCAAGAGGATGACTCCACCCTCTTTTAAGGGGGAGAGTGATCCATTGGTAGCGGAGAGATGGATGAGGGAGATCGAGAAGATCTTTCGAGCGATTAGGTGTGCTGAGGAGGACAAGGTCAGCTTAGCCACCTATATGCTATAGGAGAGAGCGGATGTGTGGTGGTCCTCATTACTGCGTACCCGATTTGAGGACGGTGTTGTCGAGGTTGCTTGGGACGAGTTCGTGAGACTCTTTCGAGCCAAGTTCGTTCCCGAGCATATCCAGGACAAGATGGAGCAGGAGTTTCTCACTCTGACTCAGGGCTCCATGACCGTACTTGAGTACGAGGACATGTTTGCGGAATTATCAAAGTATGCACTTCACATAGTGGCTGATGAGCACTGGAAAATGAAGAAGTTTGTGATGGGCCTTAAGCCATCACTGAGGATGAGGCTGGTGGCATTTGATCATCGCACCTTGGATGAGGCCCTTAGCGCTGCATGTAGGTAGGAGGGAGAGATGGAGCAGTACCTTGAGGAGAAGAATGAGTCACAGAATAGATCTGCACCTCCATTCCAGCGGCAGGACAGGAAGAAGGCGGCATACCAGTCACCGCAACACCCTGTAGCAGCGAGCAGTCAGCAGTTAGCCTCTCAGTGGTCCCCTAATAGTAGGCCTAGCGGTAAGAGGGAGTGTCCTCACTGTGCGAGGACACATGGAGGTACAGAGTGCTGGAAATTGGCAGGGAAATGTCTAAAGTGTGGGAGCAGTGATCATTAAATTCGGGACTGCCCTAGACTTCTGCAGGGAGTCATGCATGGAGTGCCAGCCCCAGCAGCGGCAGCAATGCCAGCTAAAGGAAGACCAGGAAGGCCTCGAGCCCAAGCCCAAGTGTTTTTCCTAGCATGAGAGGATGCCGAGCAGGCAGAGCACGTCACGGAAGGTACGGTTCTTTTCATGGGTGTCCACGCTCGGGTTTTGTTTGATACGGGTGCCACTCACTCGTTCATTTCCAAGCAATTTGCTAGGCAGTTAGCTTTAGAGTTAGGATTAGAGGCTGAGGAGTTAGAGGTCCCCTTATCAGTGCACACACTTGTGGGAACGATATCGACTAGGAAGTGCATTTCGTCTTTACCCGTGTGCATTGAGGATAGAGTCTTAGATGGGTGCTTTTTTTTTCTAAAGATGAATGACTATGATGCAATTCTAGGTCTCAATTGGCTAGAGGAGCACTATGCATTAGTAGATTGTCGTGGGAAGAAGATCATTTTCCGTATTCCTGGTGAGGATGAGTTTTCACATCCATTTCCAAGGAACCTTGCAGGAAAATTTGTTATTTCTGCCATGAAGGCGATGAGGATGGTTAACAAGGGTTGTGACGCTTTTCTGGCCTGCGTGGTATTAGTACCAAAGGCTAATGAGTCACTTACTCTTGCGGAGATTGATGTAGTGCAGGGGTTTTCAGACACTTTTCCCGATGATTTGTCTGGATTACCACCGGTTAGTGAGATAGAGTTTACAATAGAGTTGCTTCCAGGCACTTCTCCTATCTTAAAGGCTCCATATCGGATGGCACCTGCGGAGTTAGTTGAGTTAATGAAGCAGTTGTAAGATTTGCTGGATAAGGGATTTATTCGCCCTGGTGTTTCTCCTTGGGGCGCACCTGTATTATTCGTAATGAAGAAGGATGGGTCACTTCGGTTGTGCATTGATTATAGAAAGCTCAACCAGGTGACGGTGAAGAACGGGTAACCGTTAACTCGGATTGATAATCTATTTGACCAACTGCGGAATGCATCAGTCTTTTCCAAGATTGATTTGTGGTCTGGCTATGATCAGTTGAGGATTAGGAGTGAGGATGTGTCCAAGACGGCTTTTAGGACCCGTTACAGACATTATGAGTTTCTAGTTCTTCCTTTTGGTCTGACCAACACCCCTGCAGCATTCATGGATCTTATGAACAGGGTGTTTAGACCTTATTTAGATAGTTTTGTTGTAACGACCCTCTCATATCGGTACGGTTCCACCAACCCACGTCGATATAAAAGGTATCACTACAGTGGGACATTTACCCAACACTAGTACGATAGGCTGAAACATACACAAATATATATTATATCTCATGACAGCGGAATTTAAAGAACTGAAAAGAAATTTTATTCCATCATCCACATTCTATCCACAGTCCGTATAGAAGGAAAGAGAGCTAACTATTCATAACTGAAATACAACAAATACATTGTCCACATGAGACTACGCAGAGTCTTTATTACATACTATGAATTAATGGAAAAGTACAATGCTAACTCCACAACACTCTCCCTACTCTCGCTCCGAGTCGCTCCTAACGATCTCCTCGGAAGAAGTAGAAACGTCTGCACCTGTACGCCGAAGCAAGAATGAGTTCAAAAGAACTCAACAAGTAACACCAGCACACTAAACATACATGCATCGAGTAATATCCATACTCTTAAGCTACATCATTTACACATAATGCATGGAAGTGACAATTTCTCAAATAAAAGTCTATTCATGATTTCTACACATTTTTCACAGAGGATTTGGTCTTTATATACAATAAGCAAATCCTATCACATGATTTCTACACTTTTCACTATGCTAACTGATTTCATCCATAAGCCACATGTTGGTCATTTTACACAATATTTACACATTTCATAACAATTAATTTAACATGAATTCTAAGGCAATTGTACACATAGATAACATATTCATATTAGTGAAAAGCTCGCTGTTTTACTACTATCATGTCACATTCATAAGAAACTTATCATTTTGCATGCTTTCATAAAAATTTTATGAACACATATTCACTTACACAGGTTCACAATTTACACATTTTCACTTTCACTTAAACACAATTTCACTTTCACTTAATGCCGTGACACATAGCCCAAACCACTTTAGAAGGACACACACTGATCACATCACATATCAATCACCTAGGCATTCCAGTGATCAATCTTAGTTACTGCGCAGAACCGGGAGAAGCACTCTCCACCCTAACCAGCGATACTTGTTCGCCTCCAGGATTTAATCCCAATGCCCATGGGACATCACACACTTTGAACTTTCCCGTGGGGACTTTACCACAGTACAGTTCCTCAGCCCTCTAAGGTAGCAGTGTCACACATTGGCACATTAATACATTTTCTCAATTTTAACACATTCTAAACACAACATAATCACACATTCATCTCATGTTCACACATTTACATTCTTCAGTATTACCTAGCATGGTACTACTGTTTTCAGTATTAATCAGATTTTACAACAATCCTAATCATGCTGAAATTTTTGCATAATTAAACATTTATCATATTAGCATGTATTAACCATTAATACTTAACATAAAACAAGTTTATATAGCTACTGTCATCTGTTCAGTACAGAAATTTAACCAGAAATTCATCATAGTTTAACTATCATGCATACCAAATTTTGCATTTTTCTGAGTTACACATATTTTCTGAAAATTCTAACAGTGATGATATCAATAGTAAAAATAGTCAAACTGATACCATTTTTCATTATTCGGATTCACAATTTATTTCATACATGAATACTGACAGTACAAATTCTATCACAAAATTCAGGGATTTAACTAGTTTCGCAAAAATTCTTAGCTTTTATGCATTGAATAGACATGTTAACTATTTTTCAGTCCAGAAAATTTAATAAACTGTACAGATATTATAAATTGCTCAAATTTTTATATCATGCATCAGATCTTATGAACAATGTACAGAAAATTTATGACACTAAATTTCTACACATAATTCATAAACGACATTTTCCAAGAATTTACATTCTATTGGTAACACATTCCAAAAATTCTAATAATTAGTGAACATTACAAAAATGCACAAAAACTCACAGTACACCCAAACATATATTTACATATCATATAAAATTTTTACCGTATATCCTCATGCGGAAAAACTCGAAAATTAGTTCATATAAGGACAGACTTGCTCACTGTTGCAGTCTGAAGAACTCGACGGCAAGGGGTGGCCGTCTATAGGTTAACGGCATTAGATGATGCCGTCAACACATGATATTAGCGGCAAGGGATCTTGCCGTTAATATCTTATCTGCAGAACACAGACTGAAAGCCAATAAATCACTTGAACAGGGGGTTCCAGGACACGAGAAAAATCTGAGAAAATCCTGGGACATACTAGACACATGTAGGGTTAATGTGTATGGGGTACTTGCCTTCTGTAAAATCTACCGACGATGATTTAAGCCGGAGAAGCCCTCCTCGGCCTGTGCCAAAGAGTCTCCAAATCTCTCCTTCTTCGGATCTTCTGATGATCTTCACAGCACACCAGCGTGGGGAGTCGTTCCCGGATGTTCAAGGTCGACACCAGTTGATGCAGATCGCCAGACGAAGCCTCCCGAAGCCGGATCTTTCAGATTCAAGTTAGGGTTTTTGCACAGAAAAGAGAGGTTTTTGACTCAAGAGCCAAAGGGATGGATCTGGCCGAAATCTGAATATTATAAAGGGTTGGGGTCGGATAGGTTACTGGGGCAAGTCTCAGAGCCGTTGGGAAGGGTTTCCTAATCAAGAGGCTCAATTTCCGGAGGCGTTTCGGATCTGAAAACGTAACAGATCTGGGATATTGGCGTCCATATCCATGGTCGCCTATCCAGAAATGGGCGTCCATCGATGTTGCCGCCTACCCCTTGTCAGCGTCAGCCCATGTGGACGCCGACTGGCCGACAAAACTTACTTTAATTCTGCAGAATTTATAATACTACACACTAAATATATATATATATATATATATATATATACTTAAATACACTAAGTACATTTCAACAATACTCATCCATACAATTTATATCAATAAATACTTATACCTAATAATCATACATCAATAGTATACACTTATACGCACATACATATACTTAACAAACAAGGTGAATTTCAAGGGCCTTACACCCTCTCCCCCTTAAAGAAACTTCGTCCTCGAAGTTAGACTGACACTACTCAAACAACTGAGGATATTTCTTTTTCATTGCATCCTCAAGCTCCCAAGTAGCCTCCTCTCGCGAGAAGTTACGCCATAAGACTTTTACTGACGCAATGCTCTTGTTTCGGAGATGTTGAACCTTCCGATCAAGAATAGCTACTGGTTGCTCTACATAAGAAAGATCTGGCTGGATCTCCACTGGCTCATGGCTAATAACATGAGACGGATCTCTGACATACTTCCTGAGCATAGATACGTGGAAAACAGGATGAACGCTAGCCAAAGCTGGAGGTAAAGCTAGCTCATATGCCACGTTGCCCAATCGTCGGAGAATCTCATACGGGCCAATGAACCTAGGGCTCAACTTACTATGCCTGCCAAATCTAACTACACCTCGCGTAGGCGAAATCTTCAAAAAGACATGCTCACCTACTTCGAACTCTAGATCCTTCCTCCTGTTGTCGGCATAACTCTTTTGCCTATCCTGTGCCGCAACAAGTCTCTTCCTAATGAGCTGGACCTTATCCGAAGTCTCCTGAACTAACTCCGGACCGATCAACTGCCTATCACCGGTCTCCTCCCAACATAAAGGAGATCTGCAAGGCCTACCATATAAAGCCTCAAATGGAGCCATGCCAATGCTCGCATGAAAACTGTTGTTATATGCAAACTCCACTAGAGGTAAATGGCGCTCCCAATCATCCTTCCAATCCAGCACACAAGCCCTCAACATATCCTCAAGCGTCTGGATAGTCCTCTCGGACTGTCCATCTGTCTGGGGATGAAATGCTGAACTGAGCTTCAGCTCCGAACCTAACGCATCCTGAAGACCCTTCCACAGCCTCGAAGTAAATCTCGGATCTCGATCCGAAATAATAGACTTCGGTACTCCATGCAATCTAATAATACTACTAACATACAGTCTAGCTAAACTCTCTACTGACTGCTTCTTCTTCATAGGCAAGAAATGCGCAGTCTTCGAGAAACGATCTATCACTACCCAAATCGAGTCATTTCCTCGTCTAGACCGAGGCAAACCCGTAACAAAATCCATAGTGACAGCTTCCCACTTCCAAACTGGGATCTCCATCTTCTGCATAAGACCAGATGGTCGCTGCCGCTCGGCCTTCACTTGCTGGCATACTAGACATCTAGACACAAACTCGGCTACATCTTTCTTCATGCCAGACCACCAAAATGATCTCTTTAAATCCTGGTACATCTTAGTGTTACCCGGATGAATAGAGAATCTAGATCTATGAGCTTCTGATAAAACATGCTCACGAACATCTACAACATCTGGAACACAGACACGATGATGGAATCTAATCACACCATCCTCATCACGAGCAATACCCGCTTTGCCCACTAGCTCTTGGAGTCTAGGGTCGGCCTTCTGATACTCTATCACTTCATCTAACACCGATGACCTAATGGACAGCTGAGCCACAAAAGCTCGGCATAGAGATGGCTCCAACTCGGTCATCGAGCACGCTGCATCCTCCAACATCTTCCAGTCCTGCTGGAGAGACGACCTCTTTCTACTAAGGGCATCTGCTACGACATTCGCCTTTCCAGGATGATACTGGAGATCGAAGTCATAGTCCTTCAGGAATTCAATCCATCTTCTCTGTCTAAGGTTTAATTCTTTTTGAGAGAAAAGATACTTTAGGCTCTTGTGATCAGTGAACACCTCAAATCTGACACCATAAAGATAGTGCCTCCAGATCTTCAGTGCATGAACCACTGCCGCAAGCTCAAGATCATGAGTTGGATAGTTTCGCTCATGCTCCTTCAATTGTCTCGAAGCATATGCTACTACCCTCCCTTGCTGCATCAACACACAGCCAAGACCAATCCGAGATGCATCCGTGTAGATAGCAAAATCCTCTACACCACTCGGTAGAACTAACACAGGGGCCGATGTGAGTTTAGTCTTCAATAATTGAAAACTACTCTCACACTCCTCGGACCAGACAAACTTCACTCCCTTCCTGGTCAGCTGAGTCAATGGGCGGCGATGGATGAAAATCCCTCAATAAAGCGCCGATAATAACCCGCCAAACCAAGAAAACTCCGAATCTCTGAAGGAGTCTTGGGACTCTCCCAATCCATAACAGCCTGGACTTTCGCTGGGTCCACTGCTACACCAGCACCAGAGATAACATGCCCAAGGAAATGAACCTCGTGCATCCAAAAATCGCACTTGCTGAATTTTGCATACAGCTTGTGCTCACGGAGAACTTCTAACACTATCCTCAAATGCTGACGATGTGTGGCCTCATCCGGAGAGTAGACCACACGTCATCAATGAAGACTACAACAAAACTATCTAGATAGGGTCTAAACACCCTGTTCATGAGATCCATGAACGCTGCAGGGGCGTTGGTTAGACCAAACGGAAGGACCAAAAACTCATAATGTCCATAACGGGTTCTAAATGCCGTCTTGGACACATCCTCACTCCTAATCCTCAACTGATGATAGCCAGAACGCAAATCAATCTTAGAAAAGACCGATGCATTCTGTAGTTGATCAAACAAATCATCAATCCGAGGTAAGGGATACCTGTTCTTTACCGTCACCTGGTTTAGCTTCCTATAATCAATGCATAACCGAAGTGACCCATCCTTCTTCTTGACGAACAAGACAGGTGCGCCCCAAGGGGAAACGCTAGGGCGAATAAATCCCTTATCTAACAAATCCTGCAACTGCTTCCTTAATTCAGCTAATTCCGCAGGTGCCATCCGATAAGGTGCCTTCGAGATAGGAGAGATGCCTGGAAGCAACTCTAGAGTGAACTCTATCTCTCTAGCTGGTGGCAATCCAGATAAATCGTCAGGAAAGACATCTGGATACTCCCGCACTACATCTATCTCGGCAAGAGTAAGTGACTCATCAGCCTTGGGTATTAAAACCACACTGGCAAGAAATGCGTCACAACCCTTGTTCACCATTCTCATTGCCCTCATGGCCGAGATGACAAACTTTCCCGCTAGGTTCCTCGGCAAAGGATGAGAAAATTCATCCTCGCCAGGAATGCGGAAAACAATCTTCTTCCCACGACAATCTACCAATGCATAGTGCTCCTCTAGCCAATCCAGACCAAGAATAGCATCATAGTCCTTCATCTTAAGCAAGAAGAAACACCCTTCTAGGACTCTATCCTCAATGCACACCGGTAAAGACGGAATACACTTCCTAGTCGATACCGTACCCGCAGGTGTATGCACAGACAAAGGGACTTCTAAATCCTCAGACTCTAACCCTGACTCTAAAGCTAGCTGCCTAGCAAAACGCTCGGAAATGAACGAGTGAGTAGCACCCGTATCGAACAAAACCCGAGCATGCACACCTAAGAACAAAACCGTACCTTCGGTGACATGATCCGCCTGCTCGGCGTCCTCACGAGCTAACGCAAACACTCGAGCTGGGGCTCGAGGTCTCCCTGGTCGTCCTGTCGCTGGCGCTGCTGCTGCTGCTACTGGGGCTGGCCCCCGCTGGGCTCCCTGTTGAAGCCTCGGACAATCCTTAATCTTATGATCACTGCTCCCGCACTTTAAGCACTTTCCTGCTATCAGCCAACATTCCGTACCGCCATGTGCCCTCCCGCAATGAGGACACTCCTTCTTACCACTAGGGGAACGTTGAGAGGATACCTGACCACTGCCTGATGCCACAGGACGCTGCGGTGACTGGAAAGTCGCCTTCTTCCTCTCCTGCCTCTGGAAAGGAACAGCTGGCCTCTTCTGAGAAGCCTTCTTCTCCTCCAGATACTGCTCCATCTCCCCCTCCTGCCGACACGCCGCGCTGAGCGCCTGCTCGAGAGTACGATGGTCGAAAGCTACCAATCTCGTCCTCAGTGATGGTTTCAGACCCATCACGAATTTCTTCGCCTTCCTGCGCTCATCAGCTACAATATGAGGGGCGTACTTTGATAGCTCGGCAAACCTGGCCTCGTACTCCAACACCGTCATGGAGCCCTGAGTCAACGAGAGGAACTCTTGCTCCATCTTGTCCTGGATGTGCTCCGGAACAAACTTGGCTCGGAAAAACCTCACGAACTCATCCCATCCGACTTCCATGGCACCATCCTCGAACCGAGTACGTAACAACGAGGACCACCATACATCGGCTCTCTCCTGCCAAAACCATCCATGAGAACTAACCAACCTAATTTATACTTAAAGTAATAATCAATAGCTTAGATTACACATACCTGTAGCATATAGGTGGCTAAGGTAACCTTGTCATCCTCAGCACACCTAATGGCCCGGAAGATCTTCTCAATCTCCCTCATCCAGTTCTCAGCCAATAATGGATCGCTCTCCCCCTTAAAAGAAGGTGGCGACATCCTCTTGAACCTTTCCATGATGGAGGGTCCACCATGGTCAGCCTGGGGAACTGGTACCTGAGCCTGCTACAACAAGCAACAAAATTAACATATATAACATAACAATCATGCATTTAAAATACAGACTACTTTATCTTATTATTCTAACCTGAGCCTCCAACTGGGCCTGGAGTGCAGCCTGAGTGTGGGCCTGCGTTTGCATGGCCTGCACCAAACCCTGCATGAAAACTCCATAGTCTACTGGTGGCGGTGGAGGAAGTACAGGACCCTGGGGTGCCGGGGCCTGCTGCTCACCCTGATCCTCACGCCGAGGCTCATCTCTCCTCTGCTCGCCATCACGAGCAGGAACACCACGCCTACCACGCGAAGCCATATCCTGTAAAAACAGATTAATCACCATTTAGAACTAAACCATCTAAATTCTAACTAATTACTTATCTATGTGGACAATCTACACTGACTTAGTATACAATGAAGATGATGGTATATGCATATTTATGTAAAATTTCAGCCTGATTCTCTGATACCAATCTCTGTAACGACCCTCTCATATCGGTACGGTTCCACCAACCCACGTCGATATAAAAGGTATCACTACAGTGGGACATTTACCCAACACTAGTACGATAGGCTGAAACATACACAAATATATATTATATCTCATGACAGCGGAATTTAAAGAACTGAAAAGAAATTTTATTCCATCATCCACATTCTATCCACAGTCCGTATAGAAGGAAAGAGAGCTAACTATTCATAACTGAAATACAACAAATACATTGTCCACATGAGACTACGCAGAGTCTTTATTACATACTATGAATTAATGGAAAAGTACAATGCTAACTCCACAACACTCTCTCCTACTCTCGCTCCGAGTCGCTCCTAACGATCTCCTCGGAAGAAGTAGAAACGTCTGCACCTGTACGCCGAAGCAAGAATGAGTTCAAAAGAACTCAACAAGTAACACCAGCACACTAAACATACATGCATCGAGTAATATCCATACTCTTAAGCTACATCATTTACACATAATGCATGGAAGTGACAATTTCTCAAATAAAAGTCTATTCATGATTTCTACACATTTTTCACAGAGGATTTGGTTTTTATATACAATAAGCAAATCCTATCACATGATTTCTACACTTTTCACTATGCTAAACTGATTTCATCATAAGCCACATGTTGGTCATTTTACACAATATTTACACATTTCATAACAATTAATTTAACATGAATTCTAAGGCAATTGTACACATAGATAACATATTCATATTAGTGAAAAGCTCGCTGTTTTACTACTATCATGTCACATTCATAAGAAACTTATCATTTTGCATGCTTTCATAAAAATTTTATGAACACATATTCACTTACACAGGTTCACAATTTACACATTTTCACTTTCACTTAAACACAATTTCACTTTCACTTAATGCCGTGACACATAGCCCAAACCACTTTAGAAGGACACACACTGATCACATCACATATCAATCACCTAGGCATTCCAGTGATCAATCTTAGTTACTGCGCAGAACCGGGAGAAGCACTCTCCACCCTAACCAGCGATACTTGTTCGCCTCCAGGATTTAATCCCAATGCCCATGGGACATCACACACTTTGAACTTTCCCGTGGGGACTTTACCACAGTACAGTTCCTCAGCCCTCTAAGGTAGCAGTGTCACACATTGGCACATTAATACATTTTCTCAATTTTAACACATTCTAAACACAACATAATCACACATTCATCTCATGTTCACACATTTACATTCTTCAGTATTACCTAGCATGGTACTACTGTTTTCAGTATTAATCAGATTTTACAACAATCCTAATCATGCTGAAATTTTTGCATAATTAAACATTTATCATATTAGCATGTATTAACCATTAATACTTAACATAAAACAAGTTTATATAGCTACTGTCATCTGTTCAGTACAGAAATTTAACCAGAAATTCATCATAGTTTAACTATCATGCATACCAAATTTGCATTTTTCTGAGTTACACATATTTTCTGAAAATTCTAACAGTGATGATATCAATAGTAAAAATAGTCAAACTGATACCATTTTTCATTATTCGGATTCACAATTTATTTCATACATGAATACTGACAGTACAAATTCTATCACAAAATTCAGGGATTTAACTAGTTTCGCAAAAATTCTTAGCTTTTATGCATTGAATAGACATGTTAACTATTTTTCAGTCCAGAAAATTTAATAAACTGTACAGATATTATAAATTGCTCAAATTTTTATATCATGCATCAGATCTTATGAACAATGTACAGAAAATTTATGACACTAAATTTCTACACATAATTCATAAACGACATTTTCCAAGAATTTACATTCTATTGGTAACACATTCCAAAAATTCTAATAATTAGTGAACATTACAAAAATGCACAAAAACTCACAGTACACCCAAACATATATTTACATATCATATAAATTTTTACCGTATATCCTCATGCGGAAAAACTCGAAAATTAGTTCATATAAGGACAGACTTGCTCACTGTTGCAGTCTGAAGAACTCGACGGCAAGGGGTGGCCGTCTATAGGTTAACGGCATTAGATGATGCCGTCAACACATGATATTAGCGGCAAGGGATCTTGCCGTTAATATCTTATCTGCAGAACACAGACTGAAAGCCAATAAATCACTTGAACAGGGGGTTCCAGGACACGAGAAAAATCTGAGAAAATCCTGGGACATACTAGACACATGTAGGGTTAATGTGTATGGGGTACTTGCCTTCTGTAAAATCTACCGACGATGATTTAAGCCGGAGAAGCCCTCCTCGGCCTGTGCCAAAGAGTCTCCAAATCTCTCCTTCTTCGGATCTTCTGATGATCTTCACAGCACACCAGCGTGGGGAGTCGTTCCCGGATGTTCAAGGTCGACACCAGTTGATGCAGATCGCCAGACGAAGCCTCCCGAAGCCGGATCTTTCAGATTCAAGTTAGGGTTTTTGCACAGAAAAGAGAGGTTTTTGACTCAAGAGCCAAAGGGATGGATCTGGCCGAAATCTGAATATTATAAAGGGTTGGGGTCGGATAGGTTACTGGGGCAAGTCTCAGAGCCGTTGGGAAGGGTTTCCTAATCAAGAGGCTCAATTTCCGGAGGCGTTTCCGGATCTGAAAACGTAACAGATCTGGGATATTGGCGTCCATATCCATGGTCGCCTATCCAGAAATGGGCGTCCATCGATGTTGCCGCCTACCCCTTGTCAGCGTCAGCCCATGTGGACGCCGACTGGCCGACAAAACTTACTTTAATTCTGCAGAATTTATAATACTACACACTATATATATATATATATATATATATATATACTTAAATACACTAAGTACATTTCAACAATACTCATCCATACAATTTATATCAATAAATACTTATACCTAATAATCATACATCAATAGTATACACTTATACGCACATACATATACTTAACAAACAAGGTGAATTTCAAGGGCCTTACATTTGTTATAGTGTTCATCGATGATGTGTTGGTCTATTCTCCAGATGAGGCCACACATCGTCAGCATTTTAGTGTAGTGTTAGAAGTTCTCCGAGAGCACAAGTTGTATGCTAAATTTAGCAAGTGCGATTTCTGGATGCGCGATGTTGAATTCCTTGGACATGTCATCTCCGGTGTTGGTGTAGCAGTTGATCCAACAAATGTCCAAGCTGTGTTAGATTGGCAGATTCCCAGGACCCCATCAGAGATTCGGAGTTTCCTTGGTTTAGCAGGCTATTATCGGCGATTTATTGTGGGATTTGCATCTATCGCCGCACCTTTAACTAAGCTATCCAGGAAGGGTGTGATATTTGTTTGGTCCGAGGAGTGTGAGAGTAGCTTTCAATTATTGAAGGCTAAGCTCACATCTGCTTCGGTATTGGTTTTACTGAGTGGTGAAGAAGGTTTTGCCATTTACTCGGATGCATCTCGGATTGGTTTAGGTTGTGTGTTGATGCAGCAGGGAAGGGTAGTGGTGTATGCTTCTCGCCAATTGAAGGAGCATGAGCGTAACTATCCTACTCATGATTTGGAGCTGTGGCAGTGGTGCATGCACTAAAGATCTACAGACACTATCTTTATGGTGTCATATTTGAGGTGTTCACTGACCATAAGAGCTTGAGATATGTCTTTTTGCAAAAGGAATTAAACCTGCAACAGAGAAGATGGATTGAGTTCCTCAAGGACTATGACTTCGATCTTCAGTATCATCCCAGAAAGGCGAATGTCGTAGCGGATGCTCTTAACCGGAAGAGGTCTTTACTTCAGAAGGATTGGAAGATGTTGGAGGATGCTGCGTGTGCGATGACTGAGATAGAACCATTATGTCATGGTTTTGTAGCTCAGTTGTCCATTCGGTCCACTATTTTGGATGAAGTAATCGAGCAGCAGAAGGCCAACCCTAAACTCCAGGAGTTAGTGGGTAAGCCAGGCATTGCTCGAGATGAGGATGGTGTGATTAGATTTCATCATCGAGTTTGTGTTCCCGATATAGTGGATGTTCATGAGCATGTTCTTGCAGAAGCTCATACGTCTAGATTCTCTATTCATCCGGGCAACACTAACATGTACCAGGATTTGAAGAGATCTTTTTGGTGGTCTGGCATGAAGAAGGATGTAGCGGATTTTGTTTCTAGGTGTTTAGTATGCCAGTAAGTAAAGGCCAAGCGGCAGCGACCATCTGGCTTTATGCAAAAGATGGAAATCCCAGTATGGAAGTAGGAGGCAGTCACTATGGACTTTGTAACGGGATTACCCAGATCAAGGAGGGGCTATGACTCGATTTGGGTAGTTGTAGATAGATTCTCTAAGACTGCACATTTCTTGCCTATGAAGAAGAAGCAGTCAGTTGAGAGTTTAGCTAGATTGTATGTTAGTAGCATTATTAGATTTCATGGTGTGCCGAAGTCGATCATTTCGGATCGAGATCCAAGATTTACTTCGAGGCTGTGGAAGGGTCTTCAAGATGCATTAGGTACTGAATTGAAGCTTAGTTCGGAGTTCCATCCCCAGACAGATGGACAGTCAAAAAGGACTATGCAGACGCTCAAGGATATGTTGAGAGTGTGTGTGCTAGATTGGAAGGATGTTTGGGAGCGTCATTTACCTCTTGTGGAGTTCGCATATAACAACAGTTTTCATGCGAGTATTGGTATGGCTCCATTTGAGGCGTTGTATGGAAGACCTTGTAGATCTCCTTTGTGTTGGGAGGAGACTGGTGATAGGCAGTTGATCGGTCCGGACATAGTTCAGGAGACTTCGGATAAGATCCAGCTTATCAAGAAGAGGCTTGTTGCGGCACAGGATAGGCAGAAGAGTTTCGCCGACAATAGAAGGAAGAATTTGGAGTTCGAGGTTGGCGAGCATGTCTTTTTGAAGATTTCACCTACTCGAGGTGTTGTCAGATTTGGCAGGCATAACAAATTAAGTCCTAGATTCATTGGCCTATATGAGATTCTTGGACGTTTGGGCAGCGTGGCATATGAGCTAGCTTTACCTCCGTCATTAGCTAGTGTTCATCCTGTTTTCCACGTATCCATGCTCAGGAGGTATGTCTGAGATCCATCTCATGTTATTAGTCACGAGTCAGTGGAAATCCAGCCAGATCTGTCATATGTGGAGCAACTAATAGCTATTCTTGACCGGAAGGTTCAACATCTCCGGAACAAGAGCATTGTGTCAGTAAAGGTGTTATAGTGCAACTTCTCGCGAGAGGAGGCTACTTGGGAGCTTGAGGATGCGATGAAGAAAAAGTATCCCCAATTATTTGAGTAGTGTCGTTCTAACTTCGAGGACAAAGTTTCTTTAAGGGGGAGAGGGTGTAAGGCCCTCGAATTTTGTCCTTTTATTTTTGCCATGTGTTGATTCGATACTTGTGTATAGTGCCATGTATATACATGTAAATATTTATGTACATATCATTTGAGTATCGTTGTGCATATGTATATATATGTTTGTTATGCATATGATGTTTGTATTTATATTGTATAGCTAGTATTTAAATTATACATTATTATTTGCATGTATGTACATAGTGTAAGCATGGTTTCTGCAATTCTGTGTTCTGTATAGCTAGTATTTAATTGACGTTAAAGGGTAGTCAGCATCCAAATCGATGGACGTTAACTCCTGGTAGGTGGCAAGGTATGTGGATGCCTATATCCCAGGTTTGTTCTGGCTTAAGATCTGGAAACACCCGCGATTTCTTCGGCTCCTGTTTAGGAAACTGTCTTCCAACGGTCGGGTTCCTACCTAAATGCATCCCTAAACCTTCTACCCTATAAAATACCCTGATTAGGGCATAGTTAGGTCCTTTTGGCTCTTTGGTCAAAAACCCAAGAAACCAGTGCGAAACCTAAACTTTGAGGCTTTGGAACGGGCGAATTGGTACGTTTCCTGGCGATCTTCATCGACCGGGAGACTCTTTGAACATAGAGGAAGGCTTCCCCGACTCCGGTGTGCAATCTACATCAACACAAAGCCGAATCGAGGGGTGATTGGGGGACTTCTCAGCCTGGCCAAGGAGAGCTTCTCCAACAAATCATTTGCATCTAGCAATTTTTAAGAGGCAAGTAACCCTTATACACTGTCCCTACAAATGTCAGTTAGGCGCTAGAAATTTTACAGATTTTCCCTCGTGTCCTGGAACCCCCTTTTCATCAGTTTTCTGCGTTCAGTCTGTGTTTACATAGACAGGAACTTAACGGCAGCATCTAGTGCCGTTAAGATCCTAGGTTGGCGGCCACATCTGGTGTCGTTAACTCATGTTGGCGGCAGCCTATGTGCCGCCAAGTTTATCAGTTTTGACAGAATACATGTTTTGATGTTGTGACCTAAATTCTGGATTTCTAAACATAAGTATATGTTGTAAACATTCTGTGTGGTCAAGTATAACCAGTAGAACATGCCATGGGATTGTGTTGAATTTTCATGCATTGTACTAATTACTGGAATTTCTGAAGTGAAACATTTAGCATGATTTACCCTTATTAATTACTGTTTACATAGATTCGTGTTCAATTAGAGTTTCAGAAAAATTCTGTGGGTTATCTACATATGTCAGGTCACGTCATGAGATTTGGGTGAATTACTATTTACTGTGTAAATTATTAGAATTCTGGAAATAGAACAATGAGCATGAATTTTCCTATTTTTAATTCCAAATGAAATATATTGTGCATGTTAAAATGTCAGAAATTTTATGTAAATGTATGACTGCTGAATACAGGTTTTGGAACTACTAAATACAACTGTAATATTGTAAAACATGTTTAATTAAGTTTCTTGGTAATTCTACAGAATGTTTGTTTAATTATCATAAATTGTATATGTTTTCAAAAATCTGAAAATTTGTATATGTGATGATTAACTTGTGAGTAGTCAGTGGTAAAAATTTTATATTGTTTGGACAACAGTAATTACTGTTTGTAATTTAACATAGGAAAATGACCATGTGAGCATGTTTAATGTGATTTGGTGTGATTCAGTAAATTTCAGCATGATTAGATCGTTGTTATGATTAATTGTCAGTTGGAACAGTAAGGTTGAAGTTAGTAAATGAGAACCCAAGTGTGTGTGTTTAAGTGCATGAGTATAAAATGATTCGTGCATGTGAACCATGTAAATAAATGGGTAATTTAAGTGAATTGTGTTAAAAAATGTGTCATTAGTGACACTACTACCATAGAGGGCTGTGGAACTATACCGTAGTAAAGTTCCTACAGAAAGGTTCATAGTGTGTGAAATCCTATGGACAAGTAGGATGAAATCCTGGAGGTGGACAAGTACCACTGGTTAGGGTGGAGAGTGCTTCTCCCGGTTCTGCACAGTTAACCAAGATCCATTACTACATTGCCTAGGTGATGGATAAGTGTATGTGTTATGTGTGTCCTTCTAGTTGTGGTTTGGACTATGTGTCATGGCATTTAAATGTGAAATTGTGAATAAGTATAAGTGAATTGTGAAATGTGCAAAGTGTAAATGAGTATGTGAATGTGTTAGCATGTGAACAAATGTAAAATATTGTAATTATGTTTAATTTATGTTAAAACAGCAAGTAAATGGTGTGTATAATAGTAGTAAATTCATGAGAGTTAAAATAGAATCCATGCTAGGTGTGATGCTTACATTATGTGTAGTTCCATGTTTAGGTTGTGTACATTGTAATATGATTTGAATGGGTTTTGAATTGCTTAAGCATGTTAATTAAATTGTGTAGAAAGCATGTTATAGGTTCTATATTTAATTGTTGTAAGTAAAATAAAGCATGTGTAATGTGTCTCCAATGCTATAAGTTCCATGCTTAGTAGTTTAAATTGTATGAACCATGCTACATGTGTTAAGTGCTTTTATTGAGTGTTAGCATGTGCGTATGATGTATGTAAGGATAAGGTATGTGGATTGCTTGCTGAGTCTATGTAGACTCATACTTGCTTCGGCGTACAGGTGCAAGTGTCTCCACTTCTTCGGAGGAGATAGTTAGGAGTGACTCCGAGCGAGAGGAGTAGCATCTTTGTTGAGATCTCTTCGTTGTAGTTTTCTTTCCATAGTATGTAATGAATACACTTTTGTAATTCGTTTGGATAATGTAATTTATTTTGGATTGTGATGTGTGGACTTTAGCTTTTCTTTTGTACTATATGGACTGTGGATAGAATGTGGATGATGGAATGAGATTAATATTTTATTTCCGCTATTCTCTTTAATATTCATGTATATCTCAGCCTATTGTTAATGTTTGGTCAATGTCCCACTGTGACGACATTCTTTATGCCGACGTGGATTGGTGTAATCGTACCGATATAAGGAGGGTCGTTACAAAATGTAATTTATTCATGTTAAAACAGCAAGCTAAATGAGTGAAAAGTATTATATTTACAGGTGAAATTGGTTAGATAACATGCTAGGATTATATTTACCATATGCATAGATCCATGTTCTAAATTGCGTAGAATTGTGATGAGAATTGCATGAGATTGGAACCTTAAGTCATGTTGAACATAATCTATAGAAAGCATGTTATAGGTAGTTCAAGGATATTTATTTATGTTAAGAATATGACTAATGTGTACAATGTTTAGTAACATGAACCAAATTGTATTCATACTTAGAAAACATGTCTAGGTTGTCTATGTTTATTTGTTTAAGTATTATAAAGCATGTGCCATGTAATTTGTTTATGGTTTAAAAGATAGCTTGTGTTCCTTATTGTTTGATAGTTGTCATGTGTGTGATGTGTGTAAGGTGGTATACTTAGATTGCTTGCGGGGTCTTTTAGACTCATACTTGCTTTGGCGTACAGTTGTGACAGGTGTTCCCATACCTGAGGAGAGTGTAGTGAAGGTCGACGCTGTATACGAGGAGTTGTTGTTTGTGGAGACCTTTTAGTAGTTGCTTTATTTCATAGTATGAATAATGTCATTCGTAGGGAAAATGTAATAGACAATGTAGTTCTTTTGAAATTGTAATAATGTGGACTCTGTTATTTTCTTTTGCTATATAGACTGTGGAATGACATGATGATGATGGAATGAAGTTAAATTATTTCTTTTATTCCCGCTGTACTCACTTGTATTCATGTACATATCAACCTATCGTTTAATGTTCGGTTATTATCCCACTATAATGACACCTTTGTACCGATGGGGATTGATATAATCGTATCGGTATAAAGTGGGTCGTTACATAGAATATGTGTGGTGTTAGTTAAGTAGTTTTATTTTCTCGATAAGGAAAGTATAGTGCTATGGCAGAGAATACAGATATTTTGAAAGATTATGAAATAGATTGGTTAGATCAGCCAGAGAATGTTATTTAAAGTAAAGAAGGTATATGAAGAGCAAGATATGTCAGTAGTGGTATGGCAAGATTCAGAATTGAAGCATGTGGCACAACCAGAATTGAAGTATTAGAGAAAGCAGTTCAGAAATTTCGATATTTTCTTCCAGTGTTAATTAACTGAGTAAAGAAATTTGAGAAGCACGTAAAGATAGAATTGGATCTAGCTGGAGTCAGAGTAATAGTGAAAGTGGAAAGTAATTGAAAGTAATGATGAGGGTAGAATTTGTGGAACATTTTGCCAAGTATCTAGTGTAATCAGAGTAGCGCATCAAAATCATGGAAGATCTAACATTCGCAAGTTATCTGAGATGTGAATGATTAAAGGGAAGTTTATGATTTTTGCATAATTTGGGCAAAGAAGCAGTGGTTTTTGACCAGATATGAGTTAAAGTAGTTTGGATAGAATGATATAAAGAGGCAAGAAATTCAGTTATGGTAATGTGATTTTCTTTGAGAAGCTGGCAGTTGAGAATGTGAATAAAGTTGAGGCAGAGTAACCGTTGGCAGTGAAAAGCAGATAATGGAATGGCAGTAGAAAATTTAAGAATTTAAAGTTGGTTTTACATGGTGGAGCACTTTAGGATGACAATTTATAATAACGTGTTTCAAGCAAGAGAAATGGCCCAGAAAGAAATGTTGCAAACACAACCAGGAAAATGTGGAAGCAGGTTGAGTCCAAAGAGATAAAGCACCAACAGCAAGGTAGAATCGCCTACAGTTAAAAAGTAAGGAAAGTCAAATTGGTAACTGACTAGAGCAGCTGTGAGACAAATAAAAGAGAAAGGAAAAGTAGAACAGGTACAAAATGAGCAAATTGAATTAGTCAGTGCAAGATGGTTTGAAAGGCAAGTGTAGAGAATGTGTATCCTACTTGTTCTGTATATGGTTTACTTTCTTTTTAGGTGAAGTCCGACTTGCCATGGTTTTATTCTGAATGTCGGGGACGACATTCCTTTTTAGGTGATAGTAATGTGATGACCTGATCATTTCAGATCCGTGTTTAATAGTTTTGGAGTGGTGCTCTTGACCAAGAGGTGGTCAATGGGTCTTGTTTGAGGTTTCTGTGTGTTGTGTGGGCATTGTGAGCCTTAGCTCTCAGCCTATTTAGCCCATTGGTTCACTGGTTGTGAATGTGACGGAGCATGTCGTCGTGTTTTGAAATGCGACTGCTTCATACGTCACGATTCACAGAACTGCCTTTCTAGGCAGCGGAGCGTTGGTTTCTGAGAGGCGACGGTTAGGGTCGTCGCGTTTAGGAGTTAAAAACGACGCCTGGCTACGTCGTGATTTTGTACCGAGTTTTAAATACTCTGTTTCGCCCAGACAGAGCAGAGGAGCTCTATCCAGGCGAAGGGGAGGGTGCTGCGGCGCCTCCTGTGCTAATTTCTGGCGTCCGGTGGTTCGTGCGGCGTGGAGTCCATGCGAGGAACATGTTTGGAGTGTGGGTGCACCGGCGATGTGGTGGTTTTTACGTTCTTCGGGCTTCATCAGTTGATAGGGAGACTACCCTTGTGTTTTAGTTTACATTAATTGGTTTAAAGGGGAGGAAGCATGTATGGGTGGTTTGCTATATCATGATTATCACGTTTATTGTTTGGTTTAATATTTTGATCGGATAGGTGTGGGTTTTCCCTGTGGAGAAGGTGGGTTCGGCCTGAGAGCTAAACTCACTATCGCGGTTGAAACGCAACGGGGTGCACCGTTGCGTACATGGTATGAACACGACGCACTGGATCATGGCGTTTTGGGTTTGTCTAGTGTGCTATGTCGGCGGTTAGGACGCGACCACTTGACCTGACGCCTTCTTCTTGAATGCGACGGTGTGGTCCGTCGCGATTTGGTATAGTGGTAGTTTGGTCCTTATCGCGACGTATTGTTCTATCGTGATTTGGATGTTGACTGTCGTGTTTGACCAATCGAGCCTAAAGGTGACATATTAGGCCATCGTGATATGGTCGCGACACTGGGCCCTGTTGTTGGATCGAAATGGCACTAGAGAAGTCCTAGAGGGGGGTGAATAGGACTTATTAGTTTTTAAAAATTTTCTCTGAAATGTCACAACACTAAATAAATTTGTTAGTACTTAGTGTGGTGTGTGATTCAAGTGTAAACTTGGCGGAAACAATCACGCAAATGGACAAAGAGATTTATCCTGGTTCGGCCCGTCCCAAATGGAAGTCTTACGTCCAGTCCTCAAGCCAACCACTTGAGATTTCCACTAACTGCCAATAACTTGGCCTTCTCTTACTCTTGAGAGGTAATACAAACCCACTTGCTCCCAAGCAAGTCATCCCTAAATAGGGGTACATGCCTTACACAAGGCCTTCCCTTCACAAGAGGGGCAAAGCAGGAACACACCTCCTGCAGAAATTACACAGAAGAGGAACATAAAAGGACTCTTGTGTGTTTGCTTCAAGAATGAGCAAAGACACACACAATTCAGAAAGGCTAACAGATTGGAGATGAAACCCAAATCCTTTCTGAATGAGCAGGGTGGGCTTCAGAAATGTATACAATTATAGATGCCACCCGGACACAAGACTTCTGTGAAACAAAAGAGAGCTAAGAGAATTTTGCTGAAAGGGGAGCTCTCCAACTTGTGGCTTGAAAGAAGGCTTGTGGGATTCTTTAGCTTGAAAGATTCTAAGTGTTGAGCTCACTGGAGTTGTAACTTTCTGTGTTGTTCTCTCTATTGATATCTCTTTCTATGTATCTCTATGTATATCTTCTCCTTTCAAACTTCGGCTTCTTTTATAGTCTTCAGAAGAATGCAGCCGTTTGAAAATGGCCGTTGGAAATCTGGCCGTTTGAGAAGAGATCTAGGATCCTTTGGATTTTGCTAAGCTTGTTGTCCAAGGGTCTTTCTGCTTCTTTGCTTGTTTCCAATGTCTTCAGATGAGAGTTGTAGCTTCACAGCTAGAAGGTCGGCTTCTCATTAAGTGGACTGTGAAAGCTCCTTGCTAAAAACATGCTTTAATAAATGTCTACAGCAAGACAAGACAAAAGGAAAGAGAGCACCTCCATGCGTTTGAGGTAGGTGAGTCAGAGAAGAATAAGAAAAGTATGGAAACCTTGTATAGGCATGCTTTCAGACCACAGAACAAGAGACAGACAGTTATGCTAAGAAGGAAGGTATGGGTCTGTTAGTGGTAGGTGAGCTTGTTAGATACCCATGCGCCTGAAGCAAAATAAATGTGACATATCTTTTGTATTCAAGAAAATTTGGAGCAAAGACATGAGGCAAAAGGTTCAGTTTAAACAAAAGTTGCAGAAATAATCTGAACAAGTTTAGATGAATATTGTAAGTATAGTTTATCTATACAGGTCAGAAGAATAAAATAATGACACTCAGATGGTAATATTAAAATAATCATTCAATCAACACAAAGTTATATCAAGCATGATAAGCAAACAATATTATGAGAGTTGTTAGACTAGAGATTTCAGAAAACCATAAGTACAGAATTGTCAAGTGAAGTCAGATATAAGAGTTAGCAATTCGGCTCTAGAAGACACTGTATTTTGACTTCATAAGTTGGAGTCATGAATAGATTCGACTTCAAAAAGGTTACCATTCGACTTCTAAAGAAGGTATTAATGAGTCGGAGTCAAAGAAAGATTCAACTTTAGAAAGGTTACCATTCGACTTCTGAAGAAGGTATTAATGAGTCGGAGTCAAAGAAAGATTCGACTTCAGAAAGGTTACCATTCGACTTCAGAAGAAGGTATAATTCGACTTCAGAAGAAAGTATAATTCGACTTCAGAAGTAGCATTCGACTGTAAGAGTCGATGTTAACAGTTGAATTGTATATAGTAGTGTGGACTTAGAAATTTTTTTGGGTTGTTTAGACTTCGATTCTAAGGGAGTCGGAGATGATAGTCGGAGTCACAAGTTGGATTCAGTATGACACAGAGTGAGCTTGTGGACTTAGAAAATTTTCGAGATAGAGTTTGTCCAAGATAAATTTTTGTGATAAGTAAAATAGATATTTAATTTATAGAAAGTCTTTTAAAGATTTTGTCATAGCAAAACCATGATATTATGGTAAACTAAAATCTTAGATTTTCTTAGGGGTAGTTGCTCAACAATTCTCCACTTTTTGTTAACGATGAAAACTTTAAAAATTTTAAATAGATAGTGAACAAATTTGAGATAAAAGAAATATATTTTTTTGGAGAATATATTTTTTCTTGGAGAGATTTTGTTCTTACTTTCTTACTACTTTCTCCCCCTTTGTGTCATTAACAAAAAGGCTTGTAGGGTATTTTCTCTCTGTAGATTCTAGAGAGAGAAGCTCTGCATTTCCTGCTCTCCTGGCCGGTTCCTCCTTGGCTGCCGGCCCTGGTGGCTAGCGGTGTGCGCGCCTGGGATGGTGTCTCTCGCCATATCACCTGAAGGGGGAGCGGGGGGAGCGGTTGATGCTGTCAAGGCTTCCACCTTGGAGAGAAGATCTTATACTCAAGTTATTGCGGCTACAAAGCCACCTCCTGCGCTTTCTATTGGTGTGAAGCCTCCATCTTTCACAGATGCTGGTGAACCAGCGGTTTTCTTCACCAAGGAAGAGGTAGGCAAATCCATTGCTACCCTAAAACTTGCTATAATCGTAAGGTGTGCATATGGCAGGTGTTCCATCCCAGAATTCAAATCTGCGCTTTCACAGCGGCTACATCTTAAAGAGGATTTCAGCATCAGTGTTCTTCACAAACAGCACCTTTTGCTTCACTTTGATTCTGAAGAAGATTACTTGTCTTTCGTGATGAGGAGAAACCTATACATCAAAGGCTTGCTATACAGATTTTTTAAATGGGATGCACAGTTTGATTTTGATGCCGATCCAACAGTCATGCCTATCTAGATAGGCCTTCCCATGCTCCCTGTCAACTATTACTATGATGATTTTCTGAGATCCATAGCAGGTAATGTTGGCCATGTTCTTAGAATTTATGAACCCACTTTGGCTCTCACTCAGACCAGCGAAGCATTTGTCTGTGTTGAGATAGATATTCTCAAGCCGAGACCAGAGAGGATATGGATTGGATGCGGAGCGGATGGTTTTTGGCAAACTATTAAGTGTTATAGAATTCCGGCTATTTGCAGTTTCTGCCACAAGATTGGGCATGTTGATTTCGATTGTGCTAGGAAGACAAAAAAAAATGGGATGCAGGAACCTGTCCTTAAGTTGCAAGAAATGCATGATATTGATCAGGCAACAAAAAAATGTGGCGTCAGAAAAATACTAATGCTAACACGGCTCAACCTTCAGTGCACACCACAGTGGAAAACCCATTCAACTTGTTACAAGATGATTCATCTCCAGAGTTACAACCTCATGGTAAATCATCTAATGGGGAGGAACAACCAGATCCTGCTCAACTGTCTTTAGTCTCCGGTCCGTCTGCTACTCTGGTGGTCCAGGAATTTCAAGATGATGATAGAAATTTATTTATGAATGGCAAGGCTTTTTTGAATACTGCTGATAATAATTTTGAGGTCCCAGACTGCACTCACCAAAACCCACCAACCTTCAGTCAAATAACCCCAACAACGCTACATGGGATGCATGGCCCGAGCATTACGTGTGTTTCGCATGGTTCTGCGTCAACTAGTTCTAATCCAGCGATGGCGGAAGATGTCGTGCCCATGATAGCTACAATGACAGGTTCTTGCAGAGATGGAGGTACGCCCCCATCACACCCTAAATCTGGCATATCCAGGGCTCCGGATTTGTCTGGTGTGAGTGTAATGGCTCTTGCCTTGAAGGAAAATATTTATATGCCAAACATTGTTATTACTGCTGGTGGAGTTATTCAGAAGGAAGGAGGGGTTCGCACTAGATCTAAATCCAAGGCAGTGGGGGCTCAAACCGGATACACTTTCTCATGATTAGCCCCATATTTTTTTGGAATATTCGAGGCATATCCAACCCAGCCCCTAAAAGAGCTCTGCGCAGGATTGTGTTGCATCATAATATAGACATTATTGCTATTATGGAACCAATGGTCCCTTTTCACCATGCTGCTCATTTCCGTAGACTGTTAAAGATGGAAAATTTTGCAGGTAATTATGGAGAGAATTCCAAGATCTAGATCTTCTGGCGCAACCATGCAGTTCTCACTGTTAGTCATAGTGAGCAACAAATCACTCTGTCCATTACCAATGCCAACAACATCCATTTCATGCTGACGGTGGTTTATGGATCCTGTAGCTTTATCACTAGCCGGTTATTATATGATGATCTCATTCAAATGTCTTCTAATATAACTGTTCCCTGGCTTGTCGCAGGTGATTTTAACTATGTGACTACTCCAGCAGAAAAATGTGGTGGTCGGCCTCCTAACCTCAATGCTATGATGGAGTTCAATGCTTGCATATCTACCTCTTCTCTTTCTGATGCAGGCTACGTTGGATCTCACTTCACCTGGTCCAACAACAGAGTAGGCCTGGCTGCTGTTAAGGGGAGATTAGATAGAACCTTTATTAATAATTTATGGGAGACTGCTCTCCCTGGCTTTCAAATTTGCCATCTGGTGAGAGACCCTTCTGATCATGCTCCCCTTTTAGCCTCCTGCGCTATTACTCCAAGAGGTCCAGCTAGATTTACCTTTCAATCAATGTGGATTACACATGACTCTTTTATGAACACTGTGAATAATGCATGGACGGATGTGAGCAGCGACAATCCTAACAAGTTTCTTACTCTACACCTTAAGCTTAAGGCGGTTCGTAGTGCCCATTGATCTTGGAACAAATCAGAATTTGGAGACATTAATAAAATTATTTCAAGATGGGAGTGTGAGGTGAAGGACATGCAGGAGGCTTTTGATAACAACCCTTCCCCTTCTAATCGTGCATCCTTGGGAGCGGTTAATGCTAATCTCAAAAAATCCATTCGTTGTGCAGAGATTTTCTGGGCACAAAAAGTGAGACTTCACTGATTAGAGGATGGCGACAAGAACACTGCTTTCTACCATGCAGTTGTTCAAGGTCACAGGAGAAGGAACAAAATTTACAGGCTTCAAGTTAATGGCAGCTGGTGTGAAGATCAGGAGGTGCCATCTAAGGAGGCAGCTAATTATTTTGAAGCTCTTCTCCAGTCTACAGACCACAACATTGACGGGTCCCTACTCAACGTTATTCCTCAAATGATTACTACTGATCAAAACCTTGCCTTATGCAAACCCCCGGATGCAAATGAAATCAAAATGGCGGTCTGGAATTTGAATGGGAACAGTGCTCCTGGCCCAGATAGTTTTACTGGCTCTTTCTATACTTCTTGCTGGGATATCATAGGTAATGATGTGGTCAATGCGGTCTGTGGTTTCTTTCATGGTTTTTCCTTCCCACGAGGTGTTACTTCTACTCATATTACCCTTATTCCCAAGAAGATCCATCCAGTCTCTTTCAATGATTATAGACCTGTCAGTTTATGCAACTTCTCCTATAAGATTATCTCTAGGATTCTTTGTGATCGATTGACTGATATTCTCCCTACTATAATATCTGAAGAGCAAGGAGCCTTTGTGAAGGATAGATCTATTCTGGACAATGTTTCCATGGCAAGACAGTTGGTTAGAGATATTGGCTGGAAAGTTAGGGGCAGTAATGTGGTTTTTAAGCTCGATGTGAAAATGGCTTATGATAGCGTTGAGTGGGACTTTCTTTTTGCGGTGCTCAAGAAATTTGGCTTCTCCTCTAGATTCATTTCCTAAATTGGTATGATGGTTTCTAACTGCTGGTTCTCTATTCTCTTTAATGGTTCACCGGCTGGCTATTTCAAGTCTTCCAGGGGTTTAAGACAAGGTGATCCGATTGCTCCGACTCTTTTCATCATTATGGAAGAAGCTCTTAGTAGGGGTATCAAAAATATGGTTCACTCTGGCTATCTAATTCCTTACTCTGGACCTAGAGGAATTTCTACTCCTGTTGATCTGCTTTATGCGGATGATACCCTGCTTTTCATTAACGGAAACATCAGAAATGTTAGACGATTGCAAGGTTTTCTAACCAGATATGCTGCTTCTTCTGGCCAACAAATTAATCCTCATAAAAGCTATTTTCTGCTATCTTCCAAGGCTCCTCCCTCCATCTCCAACAAGATTATAGAGGTTACTGGTTTTACTAGGCACTTTGATTCTTTGATCTACTTGGGTGTTCCCCTTAAAGCTGGCAGATTGTCTTCCATGGATTACAGATATCTGGTTGACAAGGTTAATGGGAAGTTCCTTGCTTGGAAGTCTAAACTACTTTCTCAGGTTGGTAGAGTTACTCTGATCAATTCTGTCATCTCCTCACTTCCTATCTACATCGCTACTGCCTCCTATATTCCAAGGTCCATCATCTCCTATATTGACAAAGCCTCTACAACATTTTTCTGGGATGGTGCCAACGGGTCTCACCAGAGACACTGGGTGGCCTGGCCATCCATCCAAAAACTGCTATCTGAAGGAGGTTTGGGTGTCCGAAGTTTATGGCATGTTCAACTCTCTCTTGCGGTTAAACAGTTGTGGATTTTAACTCAAAGTTCTTCCATGTGGGGCACCTATGCTAGAAGGAGATATCCCATACACAACATAAATAGTATGTCGGGCATTCCCAAGGTGATCTTTATGAAGGCCAGGGATGTTCTAAAAGACAATACCAAATGGATTCATGGCAATGGTCAGATGATTAGAATTCTTCAAGATATTTGGATTGGCGACAACACTCTTGGGGATATCCTACAGGTGAATAATATGACTGCGGAGGCTTCCTTGAGCGATGTGGCTAATGACATTGCTCACCCTCTCAAAGCAAGTATTCCACACTATCTCCTAGAAGGGTTGGAGTTTTCTACTGAAGATGATTGATGTGTTTGGACTGCCACTGATAGCGGTTCTTTTACAACCAAGTATGTTTATAACTTGATTAGGCCCAAAGGTGTTCACAGACCCACCTTTGCGAAGCTATGGCATAACTCCTTCTATAGAAGGGGCTCTTTGTTCTTTTGGAAGATTCTGCATCGGGCCATTCCTGTTGATACCCGTATTTTTGAAATTGGAATACCCTTGGTGTCTTGCTGCTCCTGCTGTCACATGCCTAATATTGAAGACTTTGATCACCTTTTCATAAAAAGTGATCTTGCAGCAACCTTGTGGCACTGGATATACCCCTTGGTTTCCCCTAAGGTGACCTTGCATAATCACATCTCTACTCGCCTTTGGAGTTTCCTGTAGGTTTCTAATATCCGCTCTCCTATTGGCTTTGTCTCCCTTTACTCTGTTATCTTCATGTTGTGGTTTATCTGGAACGAAGGATGCTCTAGGAGGTTTGAGTCCACCCACTCTACTGCTGAGGTCATTATTAACAACATTAAATCAATTGTGGCACACTCTTTATCTACGCTGCAGTTCAAAGTGGATCTGAATTCCAAGGATTTACATAGTCTCCTGTGGTTTGGTTATGCTCCTACATTCTCCACCAAAATGCTTAAGCTTGTTAGATGGATTCCCCCCATATGCGATTTCAGTCTTAACGTTGATGGTGCTTGCAAAGGTAACCCAGGTGAGTGTGGAGGTGGTGGGTGCATCCGTGACCCACAAGGTAATGTGCATATGGCCTTCTCTCAGTTCTATGGTGTGGGAACCAGCATGATCGCTGAAATTCGGGCTCTTTGTGATGGATTGCGGCTGGCAATATATTCGGGCTACAGGCTTTCTATAATATATTCTGATTCTCAAGTTCTTGTTAACTCTCCCTCCAACAAGAAAATGCTATCCTGGCGATCCTATAGATGGTGGAGAAAGGTTGCTTATCTCATCAGTCGGGAGGCCATATCCCTGTCCCATGTTTACAGGGAAACAAATCAGTTGGCTGATGCTCTTGGAAACTATGTTGTTAACGCCAAATGTAATGAGGTTTTTGCGGGGGGGTGGGGGGGGGTGGGGGGGCACTTCTTTTACCACATTCTTGTAAAGGCCCTATGATCATTGATAAATCTGGCCTTCTCAATGTTAGAATTATGTAAGGGGTTTGCCCCTGGGATGGTTGTACTCTTTATCATTTCTTTATTAATATATTCGGCCCAAGTCACCCTCACTGGTGGAGTGAGTACATTCTCCCCCTCTGGGGGAGGGTGCACTCTCATAGTTTGAGGCCCTTAGGACCTCTTAAGGAAAAAAAAAAGACATTAACAAAAATACACACAAAAAAGGAATTATAGCATACAACAGAGCATACAAATTGAGAAATGAAAGGCTATTGTATTCAGAAATGGAGGAAAAGTTTAGTTACAGAATACAGAAACATAGGATTTAAGATTGTGACAGTGAGCTAGGTAAATACAAAGACCGGGGGACCTGGTCTAGATAAGGTTGGATAAGAGCCCATAGCTTTTGCTCATTGTCAGGGAAAAAGTTCTCAAATAGACTACTATCAATGTTATAAGAGGGACCAATGGAGGGCAATTTCTTATAAGACTTGAGGTGGCACTTATGGAAGCAGTGAAGCTTGGTGCGATAATGGGTCTGGCGCAAGGAGAATTTGAGGGGAACAAATTTCCTAGAGGCTGCAAGATGGAGGAAATCATGCACTGTATTATTCCAGTGCAAGCCTTGGGAGTAAGCTGCTTCCTTAGCTTGATAGTAGATCAGGTACCTTTGCTTCCACTTTTGAGCAATTGTCTTCCAAAGGTCATCATAACTTTTGCTCAGGTACTGATAGACAGAAAGCTTTAGCTTCTGACAATCTGAATGGTCCTTAGGATAGGCTGCAGCCCACTAATCATATGTTAACCTTTCAGATTCAGCAAAACAAAGCTGGAAATCTACCATGTGCTGAGAATTCTTTGAGGCTTGCATAATGGCAAATCTTTGAAGAGACAATCGAAGCTTGTACTTAATTCTGAATCTGGTAGCTAGCCGGATGTGCCTATTGAAGACTGCTCGAGCAAATTCTTTTCTAGCAGAAATGGCACCAACCAGGGAAGGATACAAGCTAGATGGTATACCAATTGACATGGAGCGAGTGATTTGCCTTTGACCTCTGATAAGCATTTCCCATTGGCCTCTAGAAACATCAGGCAGTCCCAACTGAAATCTTGCAAAATTGAAGTTTCTCATCCTTGTGAACTTGTCCTGAAGATTTCTAATGAGAGTTCCAAACAAGTCAAAGAAACTTATATTCAGGTGGAGAGAAACATCCAAAAATTGGTTCCTAGAGAGAGTTTCTTGGTACTTGGTGGCTTCTTCAGGATAGAGATCAAGAAATGTTTTCGAAGTGAGGCTGTGGCATTTTTGGGAGATAAGCTGGAGAGGTCAGCCAGCACTACTTGAGTAGAATGAATAAGAGTAGGAAGCCAGTCTTCAAATGTGAAACTTGGCATTTCATGAACTTCAAGGAATACCTAAATGGATAAAAATTCCTTGAACAGGTTCATATGATGTTCAGAGTGGTGAATGAAGGCATACCAGAAGGGAGGTAGTAGCTCGGCAGAATTATCTTTCAACATCCACCCGCCACTAGAGGAAAGTTGAATGCTAGGGAGGATTTCAGAGATAGTGAGAGTGGATCTGCGTGCTACTGATTTGTAGGTAGTGGGAAGACATAAAAAGAAAGTGGGAGGTCTAGTGTGGAGGGAAGGAATATTTACTAGAGGTTTCTAACCTCTGTATTTCATTGGATAAATTTTCAAATTTACATTGTCTAAAGCAATAGGCGGATCCTGTGGAATAGATAAAGAGGGAGGAGGATTAGATGAGGTAGAGTGTGGAGGGTGTCCAGTAGAAGAAGACGTAGGAATTGGGGTTGTAGTAGGTTGAGATGATGTTGGTGGTTGTTCAGGCTAAGGAAGAGGATCAACAGTGGAAGGAGTTGGCATGGGAGGAGGATGAGAGGAAGAGAATATAGGATTACCATTTTTGATAAGTTTTCTGCTAACTTTCCTCTTGAATATCTTGACCTTGGACCTATCATCCTCTAAAGACTCAAGGGGTCTCTTAGGCCTAGACTCCTATTGGGGTTCCTCATGCTGCACATCTTTCTCAACTGCTGCTGCTGGAGTCTCCTCTAATACAGATTCTTGTTGGTGCTCAACATTTTGCTGAAACACCACAATAGATAGTTGGGGCTCTGACTCTTGAATTGGAACTTCAGACTCTTGCTCTGGTTGTTGCTGCTCTGCTTACTGCTTTGCCTGCTGCTTTGCCTGTTGCTCAAGCTCCTTTTGCTGCTCAGGCTCCTGCTCCTGCTGCTCTGGCTCTTGTTCTACTTGATCACACTTCTGAGCAGGGGCTTCATAGTGTTGTTGTTCTTCTTGTTGAGATCATAGAGGACGAGAAGGCTGATAAGTGCCCTGTTGGCACACTAACTAAAGTAGGAGGTCCTTCATCTGCTTGACTTCATCAGTCAAACCATCAAATTTAGCATCAATAAATTCCACTTGTAACTGAGAACAGAAATACTTTCATGCTGCTTGTTCAATAAATCCAAAATGGAATGCAAATTGTTCCTACTCTCTCCCTGAGACCTTGGTTGGGTCTCAAACTGAGAAGGGGAGTAATGTTGCCTTTCTTCAAACTCTTGCTCAATAGGAGTAGATGTACGGATATCTTCTTGTTCTTGTACTACTCTTTTTCCTCTTAATTCTCTTAGCACTTCATTGATAGTTTCTTCATGTGCATCATGTTCGGGAGGAAAGACAGGAACTTGTCTTGGCTCTTCATCTTGCACATCTGCTTCTATTATTTCTTCTTGTTCTTCTTCTTATTGACTGATTGGTACTGATGATAAATCTAGTGTTTCATCAGGAAAAACTTCATGGGAGCATTCTGGTACATTATCCTTCAACCATAAGTTCTGACTTCTGTTGACTAATGTGTAATGGCTTCTCCTCAAGGTTGGCAAGCCAATTTTCTCTTTGATTCCAACAGAAATTTCTCTGCTTAAATCGACTAAAAACCTTTTAAAAATCAAGGTAAGAAGGGGTCCATAAGGAAGGAATTCCTACAAATCTTTGGAGGCCACCATCTTTTCTAAAATAATTGCTGGCAAGTTTACTTTATGCCTCTGAATAGCCCAAAATAATAGGTTGCCATCTCTGGAAGTTATGGAAGAATGGGTCCCTGCTCTTGGAGTTATAACATTTGTAATGACTGAATGGATGAGTCTCTTTTCTACGGAAAGCTCATTGACCAGAAGACCTTTCTTGCTTACTGTCGCCAAACTACCAATAATGCCCAATTTTTGCTTATCCAAGGGCACTGACTCACTAAGCTTGTGCCCGGAAATAGGACATCCCAAGATTTCTGCTAACAACTCCTCAGATACTGTAACCTTGATCCCTTTTACATATCCTGTGACTGAGGTTTTGGAAGAGACCTGAAGAGTCACATATAAAGCCTTGATGGCATTCTCGACTATTGGTTCAGAAATCTAACACATCTTTGTCCAACTCATGGCTTCTAGGGTTTCTTCTACCTACGACAGACTACCACTCAAATGGGAGAAGTCTACTACTTTTCCTGGACAGATGGAGATCTTAGCAGATGCTAGGCGATTGAGTTGCTCATGAGACAATAGGGTTTCAGCCGGAACCCTAGATGAAGCCATCTAGACGGAAAGCAAGAGAGAAGACTGAGGGAACTATCAAAGGAGTAAAAGAAATAGAGTTTAGAGTTCTCAGAACCTACCTTTCTTCAGAGAGAATGGAGGTCTTGGAGTTGTCCTGAAGACGACCGTCGGAGAGGATGAACAATGTAGGTGCGAAGAGGAGGAAGAAGACAAGGGGAGTTGAAGAGAGTTTGAAAGGGTGTCTTCGCACACAAAAAGATATGTCTAAATAGGGAGAGTGAAAAAGTAACTGACCATTGATCAAGGGGTGAACGGTTGCGATTGACTGATTTGACTGTTACGTAATAAATAAGTCCAATAATTTGATTTATTAACAGGCACCTTTTTGGACTTAAGTTATAGGAAGTCAGATTGTGACTCTGACTTTACAAGTCGAATGCACACAATATACATGAGTCGGATTGTGTCTCCGACTTCACAAGTCGCAGTGCTGGGACTTAGAAAAATTTCTCAGTGAAGCACAATTTTTCACAGCAAACACAACATTTTAATCATGAATTTTTTCATAGCGTTTTAATCTGGGTTACACATGTCTATTTCTCTTCTAACAGATGTAAATCTCTCTTCAGAAAGAGGTTTGGTAAAAATATCAGCAAGTTGATTTTCAGCAGACACAAAATCAAGTAAAATATCACCATTACTTACATGGTCCCTGATGAAGTGATGTCTAACCTCAATGTGCTTTGTCCTTGAGTGCTGGAAATGATTTTTGGTCAGGTTTATTGCGATTGTGTTGTCACATAGCATTGAAATTTCTTGAAGTATGTGACATTAATCCTCTAATTGATGTTTGATTCACAAGAGTTGTGCGACGACCCTCCTTATACCGGTACGATTATACTAATCCACGTTGGTATAGTGAGTCTCGTCACAATGGAACATTTACCCAAGCACTAACACACATGATTGAGATGTACACAAATATGAATATAGAGTAGCGGAAGTAAAAGAACTACTGTCTTTTCATTTCATCATCCACATTAAACATACATAATCCATATAGAAATTTTAAGGAACTAAGTCCACATAATGAAATACAAAATTCAAATTACATTGCTCGTCCACAAATTTACATAAGCTTCAATTTCATAAGTCTCAATTACATACTATGAAAGTAAGGTACAACAACGGTGACTCCACAACACTCTATTCTCCTCGCTCGGAGTCGCTCGCAACAGTCTCCTCCAAGGAAGTAGGGTCACCTGCTAAACCTGTACGCCGAAGCAAGAGTGAGTCTAAAAGACTCAGCAAGTAAACTCCATACATGCATACATCACAAATAGGCCATTCATTCAATTTTATTAATCAAAACATGTAGCATGGTTGTACAATAATAGAAAACTACCTATCATGATATTTCTACTAATTTCACTATGCGTGATACATGGTTTATATCAATCCAAAATGAAATACCGACCACATGCTTTCTACGCATTCATTCACATGAGAACTACACTTACATTTTGATGACCAAACTGTCCCCATAATAAATATTTCCATTTATTTATATATTAATTTTGATGATTAACAAAATAACACTAATGGATTTCTTGAGCCTTAAGAACAGGAAATAAAAGAAAAATGAAAGTTCAAGACAATCTGGTAAGTCTCATCACTTCTATCCAAGTCTTTGTATCGACTTCTTTGATAAGCAGAACGATTTCCTCTTTGACCGGAAAACTCAAAACAAATCGATATCGTAACGATTTCTTTAGAAACTCGCAACGACTCTCTAGCCGTAACGATTTCTTTAGACCTCGTAACGATTTCTTTAGAACTCGCAACGACTCTCTAGCCGTAACGATTTCTTTAGACCTCGTAACGATTTCTTTAGAACTCGCAACGACTCTCTAGCCGTAACGATTTCTTTAGACCTCGTAACGATTTCTTTAGAACTCGCAACGACTCTCTAGCCGTAACGATTTCTTTAGACCTCGTAACGATTTCTTTAGAACTCGCAACGACTCTCTAGCCGTAACGATTTCTTTAGACCTCGTAACGATTTCTTTAGAATTCGCAACGACTCTATAGTCATAACGATTTCTTTAGACTTCATAACGATTTCTTTAGAGTTCATAACGATTTCTTCACTGATCATAACGCCTTGCTTTGTATAACGATTTCGTATAACGATTTCCTTACAACTTGACAGTCATAACGATTTCGTGTAACGATTTCCTTACAACTCGATAGTCATAACGATTTCTTGTAACGATTTCTTCAGAACTCACAACGACCTGCTTGTTGTAACGACTTCATAAGTTATCACATCGATTTCCTTACAGTTCATAACAACTTGCTATAATTCATAACGATTTCATAAGTCAGCAAGATTCTTTTTATCGAATTTCTTGATGCATCAGTATAATGCCTTTTAATAGCGTTGAAAAGTCAAAGTCATATCTTGTCCGTTGACTGCTATGCATTAAATGCTCTCTGATCGTATCTCCCATGCATGCAGACAATATCTTCCATTTCTATGCTACTCTGTCTACGTACTTTTTTAGACAGAAAGGAGCTTTGCTATATACTGCAATATCTGTTCCATCTCAACTAACAATAGACAGCAGTCTAGCTGTCTTCTATTTATTGATGATATGCTTACAGATATCTGACAAGACTCATCTGGACAACATTGGACACAAGATACAAAGTTCTATGACATCTCTTTGGCGTGTACACAAGGATAAAAGGCTGACGATCAGAAGCTTCCTTGGTGACCAGTCTAACGTACACAAGGATAAGAGACAACGGACACTTCAACGTTTGAATTTGAATCAGCATTTAAATAGAAGACTGAAGACGGAAAAGAGGTGTGCAACAACGCTTGATTTTAGAAGAAGAAAGAAATCCATCTCTTAGAGTCTTTAGAACTTTGAAGAAGAGCGAAGCTTCCACTCCAACCTTGTTCTAAGCTCTTAGCTCTCTGTGCTCAAAAGGAATCTTCTCATTTGTAAGAGCCTGTGTGGTCCTTGGAGAGAAAAACCTTGTTAAATCTCTTTCTCTCTCGGGGGCTTAGGAGCTTCAGTGTGTAGCTGGTCAAGCTAGAGTCTGAAGCCTGTTTTCACACCCTTTTTCTTATTAGGTTGTGTTCCCTTCTGGACGAAGGAAGACCTGGTGGTATCCAGGGTGGTTGTTGTTCCCTTCAGGCTGAAGGAAGACCAGTTGAGGCTGGGTGTAAGGATCCTTAAGGGGGATTGTACCCTTGGTAGTAAAATCCTGAGGTATTGCTCAGGGACTGGACGTAGGTCTCCTGTGGAGAGGAGTTCCGAACCAGGATAAAAATCCTTGTGTCTTGTGGATGTGTTTTGTGTGATTGTTGTCTTGTTTGCTCTAACTCTAACCTTGTTATTAAGTTGTGCAATCCTTTCAGTAAACAGGTTTTAATCAGAGATCGAAGTTTTAATAACCCATTCACCCCCCCTCTGGGCTAGCTAGCTGGGCAACAAGTGGTATCAGAGCTCGTCTCTTCGACAAAGAAGAAGATCCAACGATCTGAAGAGCAAAGATCAATGGCAGCCCAAAGTAACTTCGAAGGTCAGTCAGTCAACAGGCCTCCCTTGTTCGATGGAGAAGATTACACATACTGGAAGACTAGAATGGAATATTTTCTACAAGGTCATGATTACACAATCTGGTCCATTGTAGAAGAAGGTGATCTTTTGGTCACAAACGCTAAGGCTCAGTGGACAGATGATGATAGGAAAAGAATATCCTTAAACTGCAAAGCCAAGAGCATATTATGCTGTGCCCTAAGCAAGAAAGAGTTCAATAGAGTCTCAGCCTGCAAGTCCGCAATGGAGATGTGGGAAAAGCTCAAAATTACCTATGAAGGGACAGACAAGGTAAAGGAGACAAGAATTGATATTCTAGTAGCTCAATATGAAAGATTTCAGATGCAGACAGGTGAATCAATAACTCAAATGTTCAGCAGATTCACTGACATCACAAATGGATTAGCCGGTTTGGGAAAGGTCTATAATGCACCAGATATGGTTAGAAAAGTCCTCAGATCTTTACCATCTTCTTGGACTCCGAAGGTAACAGCCATTGAAGAAGCCAATGATTTAAAATTAATGTCATTGGAAAAGCTAATAGGATCTCTCATGGCTCACGAGATAAACATGGAGAGATTAGGAGAATCCTCCAGCAGAAGGAAACAATCAAATGCTCTCAAAGCAAGTGAAGATAATTCGGAAGAATCTTTGGATAATAGTGAGAGTAGTAAAGACAGTGATGATGAAGAAGCGATGCTGTCTCGAAGGCTTCAAAGGATTCTAGCAAAGAAAAAGAAGTATCAGTCAGGAAGAAATTTTTTAAGAAAAACAAAGACTTCAGAAAACCAGAAGTAAAGGATCAAAAGAAAGGAGAAGTGATCTGTTATGAATGCAAAAAGCCTGGACACATCAAGGCAGATTGTCCCATGATCACAAGAAGAAGGACAACTTCAGAAGATTTAAGAAGTACAAAAAGAAAGCAATGGCAGCTGCTTGGGAAAACAGCAGTGACTCAGACAGTGAGTCAAGCTCGAGCAGTGAAGGTGAAGAAGCCAACTTGGCTCTAATGGCCAACACCGAGGACAAAGTAACTTCTGACTCTTCTTTTGATTCATGCAATGATTCAGATTCTGACAATTTGGAAAATGCTTTTAATGAACTTTATGAAAAATACAAAGAAGTATGCAAATTACTTAAAACTAGTAAGAAAAATATAATCTGTCTAGAAAATACAAATTCAGACCTAAGAACAGAAAATGAAGAACTTGAAAAACAAATTACTGAACATAAAAGAAGAAATGAATTATTATGTGAAGATTTAAAAGAGAAAAATAAGAAAATAAATCTTCTAGAAAAACAAGAAGACTTAGGTGAATTTAAAATAGAAATAGAAAGACTAAATAAAGAAAATGATAATCTATCAAGTACACTAGAGAAATTCACCAATGGTAAAAACTCTTTAATATTAAAAGGTGCTAGGAGATCGGGTAAAAAGAAAAATGGATTAGGATATACACCCCCAGACAATGAAGAAACCATAATATACCCTAAAACATATCCAACACCAAAATTTGTACCCGAACAAGATATAGCATACAAAGCTGATTTCAAATATATAGAAAAAGTGACTAAGTTATCCTGCTGCAGTCACTGCAACAAGTTAGGACATATTAAAATTACATGCCCAACAAGACATAAAAAATGGATATTAAAAGGTAAAGTTGATGATACTAACCAATCAGGACCCAAAAGAATTTGGGTACCTAAAGCTTGATGTTCTCATTTCAGGTTAACCCTCGAGCATCCAAATGGTATTTGGATAGTGGGTGCTCAAGGCATATGTCAGGCAACAAGAAGATATTTGTTGATCTCCAAGCTGAAGAAGGTACAGTCACCTATGGAGATAATGGAAAAGGGACTGTGATAGGAAGCGGGTCTGTGAACATCAAAGGAAAATCAGTTATAGAAGATGTAATGCTGGTCAAAGGGTTAAAGCACAATCTCATCAGCATCAGCCAGTTGTGTGACAAAGGCCATCAAATTCAGTTTCAAGAATCAAAATGCAGTATCTTAAAGGATGGTGCAGTCATATTTGAAGCCTACAGAGAAAGAAATTTGTATGTTCTATATCTCGAGAAACTCAAGGATCAAGATGTGTGTTTGGCAGCTAGTAAAGATCAATCAACTGAGTTGTGGCACAGAAGATTGGGCCACTGCAGCTTGGATGGGTTGAACAAGCTCAGAAAGAGAAAACTAGTTGAAGGACTGCCAAAGGTAAATTTCAGATTGGATAGCATTTGCAGACCTTGTGCAAGAGGAAAGCACACCAAGAGCTCCTTCAAATCAAAGACTGTAGTAACCTCCTCAAAGCCCTTAGAACTACTTCACATGGATTTATTTGGGCCAATGAGAACTACCAGTTTGGGAGGAAAGAATTTTGGATTTGTAATAGTTGATGATTATTCAAGATTCACTTGGGTATCCTTTTTAGAGCACAAAGATGACACATTTGAAAATTTTGTCAGCTTCAGTAAGAAAGTTCAGAAAGATCAGAAATTCTCAATTGTCTCTATTCGATCAGATCATGGTGGTGAGTTTCAGAATGAAAAGTTTACGAAGTTCTGTGATGATCAAGGAATTGAGCACAACTTCTCAGCTCCAAGGACACCTCAACAGAATGGAATTGCTGAGAGGAAAAACAGAACTCTTTTGGATATGGCAAGAACCATGTTGTCAGAATATGATCTGCCAAGATATTTCTGGGCCGAAGCTATCAACACTGCATGTTATATCATAAATAGAGTGATGATCAGGCCAATTCTGAAAAAGACGTCTTATGAACTCTACAAAGAAAAGAAGCCAAAGATTAGCCATTTCAGAATATTTGGATGTCCTTGCTTCATCCATAACAATGGAAAAAGGGACATTGGTAAGTTGGATGCCAAATCAGATGAAGGCATCTTCATGGGGTACTCTTCTAAACCCAAAGGTTATAGAGTTTTCAATAAACGTTCCTTATTGATTGAACAATCAGTACATGTTATTTTTGATGAATCTAACCCTTCCTTGAAAAAGGAAGAAATTAGTGACATTGATGATGCAGATGACTTGTCCGAAAAATTAAAGAATACTTCAATTAAGGACAAAGAGGATCCAACTCTGGAAGAACTGCAGCAAACAGAAATCCAACATGAAGATCTTCCAAAGGAATGGAGATATCAGAAAGATCACCCTCCTGAAAACATCATTGGTGATCCATCTGTAGGGGTAAGAACTAGAGGTAATGTAATTCCATGCGACTATTTAGCATTTGTTTCTCAAGTAGAGCCTAAGACAGTCAATGAAGCTTTATCTGATGAATCTTGGATATTAGCCATGCAAGATGAACTAAATCAGTTCAAGAGAAACCAAGTATGGTCACTTGTTCCTAGACCATCCAATCATTCAGTTATTGGCACCAAGTGGGTGTTCAGAAATAAACTGGATGAGTCTGGAATAATCTTAAGGAACAAAGCCAGATTGGTGGCTCAAGGCTACTCCCAAGAGGAAGGCATAGATTTCGATGAAACTTATGCACCTGTAGCTAGACTTGAGGCCATTAGGATTTTACTTGCTTATGCATCTGCACTTGATTTAAAACTTTTTCAAATGGATGTCAAATCAGCCTTTTTAAATGGTTTCATCAAGGAGGAAGTTTATGTTGAACAACCTCCAGGTTTTGACGACACTGAATTTCCAAATCATGTATTTAAACTACATAAGGCTTTATATGGTTTAAAGCAAGCTCCTAGAGCCTGGTATGAAAGGCTCAGTACTTTCTTATTAAATCATGGTTTCACTAGAGGTAAAGTAGATAGTACATTATTTATAAAATCTAAGGTTAAACATATACTTCTTGTACAAATCTATGTAGATGATATTATTTTTGGATCTACTGATGAATCTCTTTGCAAGTACTTTGAAAAGCTTATGCAGGGAGAATTCGAAATGAGCTTGATGGGGGAGTTAAGCTACTTCCTTGGATTGCAAATCAAGCAAGGGAAGGATGGCACTCATATCTGTCAAGCAAAGTACACCAAAGAGCTGTTGAAGAAATTTGGATTTGAAGATGCAAAGCCATTATCAACTCCAATGAGCACATCAACCAGAATGGACAGTGATCAAAAAGGTAAAAGGGTAGATCAAAAGAATTATCGAGGTATGATAGGATCATTACTTTACTTAACTGCCAGTAGACCAGACATTTTGTTCAGTGTATGCATGTGTGCTAGATATCAGGCAGACCCTAGAGAGTCTCACTTAATTTCTGTAAAAAGAATATTTAGATATTTAGCTAGAACTCATGACTTAGGTCTCTGGTATCCTAGATCTTGTGAGATAAATCTAATAGGATATTCAGATGCTGATTATGCTGGTTGCAAAGTAGATAGAAAGAGCACCAGTGGATGTTGTCAGTTTCTTGCAGGATGCCTAATATCATGGACATCCAAGAAACAAAATTCAGTAGCTCTATCAACAGCTGAGGCGGAATATGTTGCTGCTGGAAGTTGCTGTACACAACTTCTTTGGATAAAGCAACAACTTGAAGATTTCGGCATTCACATCAAATCAATTCCTCTATTGTGTGATAATACAAGTGCCATCAACCTCACCAAAAATCCAGTTCAACACTCAAGGACGAAGCACATTGAGGTAAGATATCATTTTATTCGAGACCATGTAGCTAGTGGTAATTTAGAAATTTCGTTTATAGATACAAATGGTCAATTGGCAGATATCTTCACAAAAGCCCTACCTGAAGAGAGATTTACATCTCTTAGAAGGGAACTAGGGATGTGCAATTTGTGAAAGAATTTCTGTGATTTTATTGACATATAAATTTTTCAGATTAAATGAAAGTTCTCTCTCCGTTAAAGTTAAGCAAAACTCAGTTATCTATATGCTTTGACCGCTTCTGTGTGGAAAGTTGTTTGACTTGTCAAATCTTTTTGTCGCTTTCTATCTTTACCGCCTTTGGCGCTCCTCCGTTCAATAAAGTAATATTATTTTATCCAAATCGCTTTGAGATCGACTCGTCTTCTACCTTTACCCTTTTTATCCTCTATCTGTTCACCCAAAGCCGATGCCCTAACGATTTTGGGATCGACTCTCTGCAACTTTCGAAGCCTTCTTCTCTTCCCGCGAAGAATTCCTTCGAGAACTTCCGTCCCTTCCATCATCCTCCCTTCCAGAATCTTTTCTTCTCTGCACCCATGGCCGCTCCGTTGATCTCCGGAAGTGTTGGGGGCTACAGTGCTGAGTATTTATCCCCAAGGGAGCAAGAAAGATTTACGTTTGTGAAGACGAAGATTTGCGGAAATAAGGCAGTGGATGTTCAGAATCTTGAGAAGAATGGCATGGCCAGGCTAGTTGATACTCTAAGAAGATTGCAGTGGATGGATGTGGTCACCTTCAGTGAGGTAAGCTACCCGGACTTGGTAAAAGCCTTCTACATTTGTCTGAAGTCAGAAGCAGATGGGTCCCTTGTTTCCTCTGTCAAGGGCATCCAAATCAGAATAACCCATGAGCTTTTGCGTGATTTGTTTGGAGTGAAGACCTCTGGATTTAGTGGCATTCACTCTGTGAATGATGAAGTCAAAGGTCTCGGGATTATCGGTCCAGGATTTAAGTTAAAGGATGGGAAGCTTGATATTAATCAGATGTCCGCATTCAATAGATTGCTTCACTTTATAGTCTGCCAAATCTTAGTACCTCGTAGTGCTACCTTTTCTTCATGCACTAGGGCAGATTCGGACATAATGTTCTGGGCAATCCAGAACAAAGAGATAAACCTGGCCGCAGTGATGATTGAGCGAATGATGTTTGCACATGCTCAGTTATGGGAAACAAAGAGCAAGTTGAATGTTTCCCTTCCGTATGCTCATCTACTGACCAAGATTTTCAAGCACTTTGGAGTAGATTTGTCAGGTGCAGTAGCTGAAAAGATGGGCCAGTCTATAAGGTCCAGAAATCTGAAGAAAAGTGGATTCTCAGTGGTAGATGGAATGTGGTCAAAGACTTCTGTGGCTGAGGGAGAGGCAATCATTGCAGATCCAGCAGAGCAAGCAGCAGCAGATCCAGCAGAGCAAGCAGCAGCAATTCAAGCAGAGCAAGAACCAGTAGAGTCAGCTGTGGGATGCCACTCCGAAGCTCAATTGGAAGAGGGTGCAGCTGGTGTGGCAGATTCCTTGCCCACCACCTTAGTCGCCTCTATTTTAAGAGAGGTATTGGATTCCATTCCCTCCATCTCAGTCTCTTCTAAGGCAGGTGGACCTGATGAAGAAGTTATGGCAGCAGGCCATACTGAAGTTCAGTCTGAATCAGTGGCAGAAGGCCACTTGGAGAAAGTTGTCTTGGAAGAAGCTCCTGCTCAGGGGGAGCAAGAAAGTATTGAAGTCCCTGCTCCCATTCAGGGGGAGCAAGCTGAGATTGAAAAGCCAGAGAATGAAGCTTTTCCTGAGAAAGCTGCACCTACTCAGGAAATTCCAGCTCCAGCCATGGTTGATGTTAGTGAAGGCCCAAGTACAACTATAAATCTTGAGGAGCCTGTCACTCATCAAGGTAAGCAGAAGAGAATTGTTCACAGAAGGTCAAGGAAGGGCCCTAGAAAAGTGAACTTGAAGCCTGTTATGGCTATGTTAAAGGCCCAAGGAGTGATCTTGGCATCAGTCCAGTCTAGCATACAAGGCATTGTTTCTAATCAAGCTTCAACTTCCTCAGACGTATCTTCAATAAGAAATGCAATGAGGTATTTCAATAAAGAGATGTCTGATATGAAGAATTTGCTGGCTAATCTTTCAAGGTCTAGTGGTGTCCCTCCTGCACCCACTCAGAGCAGTCCAGCTGAAGTTCCTAGGCCACCAGGGCCTCCAGCAGAAGTCTCTCGGCCAACAGGGCCACCAGTTCAAGGGTCAGGGCCATCAGGGCCATCAGTCGTGAGGTTACCCGGACCAGTGGCAGCCTCAGGGTCTTCAGGACCCTCTCCAGCAGTCAGAGAGAGTCAGGCCAAAGGGAAAGAGCCAGTGTCAGTCTCCAAGGCCCCTGATACTTCATCTCTTGCCACTCCAACCCTCTCCACACCTTCATCTCCTTCTACTGCACCTCCTGCTCCACCAACCATAAAACATCCCATGCCTCGCACCCAACCTTCCTCATCCTCTACTTCATCTCAACCCTCCTTCTCTCCTACTCCAGCTCACATCTCAGCTCCATCCTCATTAACTCCTAAACCTTCACCTATTAAAATTCAAACATCTCCTCTTCAACCAACCTCTTCTTTAATCCTAAACATTTTTTCTATCCTCCTACTCCTCCTAATTCTGTTATCTTTCCTCCAGATAAACCTCTGCCTCTTGGTGTCTTTGACACCAATGTTCCAGACAATTTTGAAAGGAACACCCTCCTCACCATTCTTTCCACAGCCTCTCACATTCACAGGACTGACCCTCCCAGTCCTGCCTTGAAAAAGAGAAAAACCTCCTCATCTCTAAGCACTCCTTCTGTTCCTCTATACCCTCCTTTATGGTACTCTCTTACCCTTGATCCTAAGAGAAGACCTATCTACAAAGAATACCTCCAGAAATGCATTCTTTCTACCATTTATGGTATTCCTTTTCTCAACCTATCCGAACACCTGGACATTGTTCTTCCTTTTACTCAGATATCTCAAGCTTTCAAATCCAAAATCCTTGAGGGCACTGAGTTCAAGACTGAAGATCAGTGGGCAGCTATCAAAGGAAATAAGGCTCAGTATGCAAAATACCTGACTGCAAGGGCCGAATCCCTCACTCACAGAGCTCACCCACTCACCTTCTCTGAGTGGTTTATCATCCAGCACAAGAACTCTTGGGGATCCTTCATTTTGAAGGAAATTCGCATTGCCAGAGCCTTTCAGCTGTACAGTGACTTCTGTTACTTGAACAAAATTCCAGAAGTTCAGTTTTGCCAGTTCCATTCGCAGATTACTGTGCTGAAATCAGAAACCCCTCTCAACCTTCCTCTTAAAGTAGACTTTGTCTCTTTCAAGGTTGATTTTCCAGTTCTTCTGCCGAAGCTGCACTCTTTAGTGTTTGATTCAGATGCTGGGTCTCATGCTCTAGATATGTTTGCAAGACAGATGGGCAGGATGTCAGCCAAGCAGGGCAGATCTCCTTCCTTTTTGCGGTTCATCTTCAGAGAATATCACTCTGGCCGCATGTCTTCTCAGACCTTAGCTCCACTCATTTCTGAGTGTGAAAGACTCACCTCATCAGAATGGAAGCTTCTCTATCAGGCCTCTTATCAGCAATTGGAAGCCATCAATCAAGATCTTGTTAGTCAGAGGAAGCCTGCTCTTTCTGCAGAAGCTTTTATGGATCTAAACTCCATCGCACCCATACCAGAGATCTATGCTGTATGGGCATCTAGATATTCTGCTTTCTATGCCTTAAAGCAGGATTTGTTAAATCAACAAATTCACTATCCAATTTCCTTGGACAGATTTCTCCATAGGGCCAGTTTTGGTAAGAGTACTTACTTCAGATTCATTTTGGACAAAACTCAGTATGGAGAATTCTTAGAGCAGCAAAGGCAACTCTACATTCAGAGGAACATCCCTTCCATGGGACCCTCCTTCTCAGTTGCCTCTGGCGTTTTTCTGCAAATTTTTGAGGATCTTGAGATCAAGGCATGGGCTGTTGTCTCACAGCATGCCTCCTTGTTATCTCCTCTGTATTATCTTTCTCCATCCTAATATAAATCTTTCTCTCTTCTTTGTCTCACCGCTTATCTTTTTGCTTAATGACAAAATGGGGGAGACAACTAACGTAAATCTGAAAAACATTTCATTTTTTGTATGATGTTTAGTATATTTTGTCATCATCAAAAAGGGGGAGATTGATGACCAAACTGTCCCCATAATAAATATTTCCATTTATTTATATATTAATTTTGATGATTAACAAAATAACACTAATGGATTCTTGAGCCTTAAGAACAGGAAATAAAAGAAAAATGAAAGTTCAAGACAATCTGGTAAGTCTCATCACTTCTATCCAAGTCTTTGTATCGACTTCTTTGATAAGCAGAACGATTTCCTCTTTGACCGGAAAACTCAAAACAAATCGATATCGTAACGATTTCTTTAGAACTCGCAACGACTCTCTAGCCGTAACGATTTCTTTAGACCTCGTAACGATTTCTTTAGAACTCGCAACGACTCTCTAGCCGTAACGATTTCTTTAGACCTCGTAACGATTTCTTTAGAACTCGCAACGACTCTCTAGCCGTAACGATTTCTTTAGACCTCGTAACGATTTCTTTAGAACTCGCAACGACTCTCTAGCCGTAACGATTTCTTTAGACCTCGTAACGATTTCTTTAGAACTCGCAACGACTCTCTAGCCGTAACGATTTCTTTAGACCTCGTAACGATTTCTTTAGAATTCGCAACGACTCTATAGTCATAACGATTTCTTTAGACTTCATAACGATTTCTTTAGAGTTCATAACGATTTCTTCACTGATCATAACGCCTTGCTTTGTATAACGATTTCGTATAACGATTTCCTTACAACTTGACAGTCATAACGATTTCGTGTAACGATTTCCTTACAACTCGATAGTCATAACGATTTCTTGTAACGATTTCTTCAGAACTCACAACGACCTGCTTGTTGTAACGACTTCATAAGTTATCACATCGATTTCCTTACAGTTCATAACAACTTGCTATAATTCATAACGATTTCATAAGTCAGCAAGATTCTTTTTATCGAATTTCTTGATGCATCAGTATAATGCCTTTAATAGCGTTGAAAAGTCAAAGTCATATCTTGTCCGTTGACTGCTATGCATTAAATGCTCTCTGATCGTATCTCCCATGCATGCAGACAATATCTTCCATTTCTATGCTACTCTGTCTACGTACTTTTTTAGACAGAAAGGAGCTTTGCTATATACTGCAATATCTGTTCCATCTCAACTAACAATAGACAGCAGTCCTAGCTGTCTTCTATTTATTGATGATATGCTTACAGATATCTGACAAGACTCATCTGGACAACATTGGACACAAGATACAAAGTTCTATGACATCTCTTTGGCGTGTACACAAGGATAAAAGCTGACGATCAGAAGCTTCCTTGGTGACCAGTCTAACGTACACAAGGATAAGAGACAACGGACACTTCAACGTTTGAATTTAAATCAGCAATTTAAATAGAAGACTGAAGAGGGAAAAGAGGTGTGCAACAACGCTTGATTTTAGAAGAAGAAAGAAATCCATCTCTTAGAGTCTTTAGAACTTTGAAGAAGAGCGAAGCTTCCACTCCAACCTTGTTCTAAGCTCTTAGCTCTCTGTGCTCAAAAGGAATCTTCTCATTTGTAAGAGCCTGTGTGGTCCTTGGAGAGAAAAACCTTGTTAAATCTCTTTCTCTCTCGGGGGCTTAGGAGCTTCAGTGTGTAGCTGGTCAAGCTAGAGTCTGAAGCCTGTTTTCACACCCTTTTTCTTATTAGGTTGTGTTCCCTTCTGGACGAAGGAAGACCTGGTGGTATCCAGGGTGGTTGTTGTTCCCTTCAGGCTGAAGGAAGACCAGTTGAGGCTGGGTGTAAGGATCCTTAAGGGGGATTGTACCCTTGGTAGTAAAATCCTGAGGTATTGCTCAGGGACTGGACGTAGGTCTCCTGTGGAGAGGAGTTCCGAACCAGGATAAAAATCCTTGTGTCTTGTGGATGTGTTTTGTGTGATTGTTGTCTTGTTTGCTCTAACTCTAACCTTGTTATTAAGTTGTGCAATCCTTTCAGTAAACAGGTTTTAATCAGAGATCGAAGTTTTAATAACCCATTCACCCCCCCTCTGGGCTAGCTAGCTGGGCAACACATTTAACTACAACATGATAGCAAATTTAGCATGTGATTTTCACACATAAGAAGGAAATATCCCTAACATGGATTCTACACACTTTTGCACATATAAAACACCATTATAAACACATTAAGGTTGTTGTTTTAACATGATTCTAACATTTTCATAACATAAATCACAAGTTCGCATTTTTAACTCATTGGATTCACATGTTTACACATTTACACGTTTGCATTGTTCACATTTACACATTTCACATTCACATGTTCACACTACACCATTTGCACATATACACATTCACATTTTCACATTTAAATTGTCGTGACACATAGTCCAAACCACCATTAGAAGGACACATTCACATCACATAACACATAGACGCCACCTAGGCAACACAGTGACGGCTCTTGGTACTGCGCAGACCGGGAGAAGTAATCTCCACCCTAACCAGTGGTACTTGTCCACCTCTAGGATTTCATCCTAATGCCCTTAGGATCTTAACATATTTAACCTTCCCGTGGGGACTTTTCCATAGTACAGTTCCACAGCCCTCTATGGAAGCAGTGTCACACACGACACATTTTACACATTCCGATTTTTTACACACACATTTCATACGGTTTACACATGGCTCTGTTTTTCCCCTAACATGATACTACTGTTGACAAGATTTAAACACTCAGCAACTTACTCTAATCATGCTGAAAACACATTATCCTACCGTAATCATGTTAAGTACGCATTAATAGCTCATTTTCACATGGAAATTTTACAATGTACTCTGCTGTTGCCCAAATCATATGAGATTTTAACCACAGGCTATTTGCAGGTTTCAGACCACACATGCAAATTTTCATATTTTTATGAACTATATAAAATTTACAGAAAATAAAACATTCAACCACATGTCATTCATAAATCAGTTATCATGGAAGCATAATATCATGGTCTGTTTTGACAGTGCACTAACCTGCATCAATCATTCATATTACCACAGAAGTTTTTCCCGAATTTATTTCACATCATACAATTTACTGTGAGTTTTACGAGAACCTACACATGGTTTCTATTTTCAGTACAGAAATTGTAATAAATCACATGATCATGGGAAAATTCCCAAATTTTCGGGACAGAGACTGACATACATACGCATGATCTAGAAAAATTATGGCATTCAAATTCTTCACGAATCAAGTGTACAGCAAGCTATCCTATCCAAGATCTTTATCTAACATGCATTCCACATAAACCTAACAATTTATACAATTTACAGAAATTTACAAAAATCTCACAATGCATTCCATTATCTATATTACATAGCATATAACATTTACAATATATCCTCATGCGAAGAAATCCGGAAAATAATCATATATAAGGAAGAACAGTTCCCTGTTCTGTCCTAAAGAACTAAACGGCAAAGGCTGGCCGTTCACAGAGGTTAACGGCAGCATCATCTGCCGCCAACTGGAGATCTTAACGGTAAGGGATCTTGCCACTAAGTTCTGGTCTGTGCAGAAACACAGACTGAACACCAAAGATGAGGGAAATGTGGGGTTCCAGGACACGAATAAAATCCCATAAAATACCTAAAACCTACTGGACATGTACATGCACCACGGGGATGGGTTACTTGCCTTTAGAAAAACCTCCAAAGGGATCGAAATGGCTGATGAAGCTCTCCTTGGGCAGTGCCAAGAAGCCTCCACAATCTCCTTCCTCTAGGCTCTAGGATGAGGTAGTCTTCAGTCCAGCGTTGGGAAAGCCTTCCCCTACGTCCAATCTTCCTCCCAGTTGAACAAGCTCTCCGGAAGAAGCCTCAATTCGCCGGATCTGAGCTCTCAAAGTTCAGGTTTTCTCTATTCTCTCAGCTAGGGTTTTCTCTCTTTGCAAAGAGCCAAGAGAGCTCTTTCAGGTTGCAAGGGGTAATGTTTTTATAAGGTGGGGCTTGGGATCTCACGTAGGGCATGATGGGAGAGGTGAGAGCCGTTCGGGACATCTCCCCAATCGGTGAGCAAGCCCAACCCGGAATTTCAGGATCTGCTGCACACGGAAAATCAGAGAAGTAGACGTCCACATCCATGGCCGTTTACCTCATAGCTGGCGTCCATCGACATGGACGTTTACTCAACATGGACGTCCATCCATGTTGACGCCAATTTGCTCTTTGGCCAGAGCATTAAACCATGCAGGAAACCATATATATACGCTATATATATATATACATGCAATATATATAGTATAGTGTACACACTACTACACTATGCAAACAAACAATAATTACATCTAAACATACACATGCATACATAAGTACACCTAGCTAATATGTACATAGATATCTACATATACATAAATAATATTTGCACACAAGCACGAATCTACACACACGACAAAATAAAAGGACAAAACTTGAGGGCCTTACACCCTCTCCCCCTTAAGGAAACTTCGTCCTCGAAGTTTAAACAACACTACTCGAACAAATGAGGATACTTCTTCCTCATCACATCCTCAAGCTCCCAAGTAGCCTCCTCCCGCGAGAAGTTCTGCCATAGAACCTTCACCGACGTAATACTCTTGTTCCGGAGATGCTGGACCTTCCGGTCAAGAATAGCTACTGGCTGCTCCACATACGACAGATCTGGCTAGATCTCCACTGGCTTGTGACTAATAACATGAGACGGATCTCGGACATACTTCCTGAGCATAGATATGTGGAAAACGGGATGAACACTAGCTAAAGCCGGAGGCAAAGCTAGCTCGTAAGCCACGATGCCTAAACGCCTGAGAATCTCATACGGGCCAATGAATCTGGGACTTAATTTGCTATGCCTGCCAAACCTGACGACACCTCGAGTAGGTGAAATCTTCAAAAAGACATGCTCACCTACCTCGAACTCTAAATCCTTCCTCCTGTTTTCGGCATAGCTCTTCTGCCTATCTTGTGCCACAACAAGCCTCTTCCTGATAAGCTGAATCTTATCCGAAGTCTCCTGAACTAACTCCGGACCGATCAACTGCCTATCGCCGGTCTCCTCCCAACATAAAGGAGATCTGCAAGGCCTTCCATACAACGCCTCAAATGGAGCCATACCAATTCTCGCATGAAAGCTGTTGTTGTATGCGAACTCGAATAGAGGTAAATGGCGCTCCCAATCATCCTTCCAATCCAGCACACACGCCCTCAACATATCCTAGAGCATCTGGATAGTCCTCTCAAGCTGTCCATCTGTCTAGGGATGAAACCCTGAACTGAGCTTCAGCTCCAAACCTAAAGCATCCTGAAGACCGTTCCACAACCTCGAAGTAAATCTCGGATCTTGATCCGAAATGATCGACTTTGGCACACCATGCAATCTAATAACGCTACTGACATACAATCTAGCCAAGCTCTCTACTGTCTGCTTCTTCTTCATAGGCAAGAAATGTGCAGTCTTCGAGAATCTATCTACAACTACCCAAATCAAGTCATTACAGTGTTTGGATCGAGGCAAACTCGAAACAAAATCCATAGTGACAGCTTCCCACTTCCATACTGGGATCTCCAGCTTCTGCATAAGACCAGATGGTCGCTGCCGCTCGGCATTCACTTGCTGGCATACTAGACACCTAGATACATAATCCGCTACATCCCTCTTCATACCAGACCACCACAAAGACCTCTTCAAATCCTAGTTCATCTTGGTGTTACCCAGATGAATAGAGAATGTCGATCTATGAGCTTCTGCTAATACATGCTCACAGACTTCTACAATGTCAGGAACACATACTCGGTGATGGAATCTAATCACGCCATCCTCATCACGAGGAATGCCTGCCTTGCCCACTAACTCTTGGAGTCTAGGGTCGGATTTCTGTTGCTCGATCACATCGTCCAACACCGAAGACCTAAGAGACAACTGAGCCACAAAAGCCTGACATAAGGGCTCTAACTCAGTCATCGAACACACCGCATCCTCCAACATCTTCCAATCCTGCTGGAGCGAAGACCTCCTCCTGCTAAGAGCATCCGCTACGACATTCGCCTTCCCTGGATGATATTGAAGTTCGAAGTTATAGTCCTTGAGGAACTCAATCCATCTCCTCTGCCGTAGGTTTAGTTCCTTCTAGGAGAAGAGATACTTCAAGCTCTTATGGTCAGTGAAAACCTCAAATCTAACACCATAAAGATAGTGCCTCCAGATATTTAGTGCATGAACCACTGCCACAAGCTCCAAATCATGAGTCGGATAGTTACGCTCATGCTCCTTCAATTGGAGAGAAGCATATGCCACTACCCTTCCTTGCTGCATTAGCACACAGCCTAAGCCAATCCGAGATGCATCCGTATAAATGGCAAAACCTTCAGCACCACTAGGTAATACCAATACCGGAGCGGAAGTATGTTTATCCTTCAATAATTGAAAGCTACTCTCACATGTCTCGGACCACACAAACTTCACCCCCTTTCTGGTAAGCTGAGTCAATGGGGCGGCGATGGATAAAATCCCTCAATGAATCGCCGATAGTAACCAGCAAAACCAAGAAAACTACGAATCTCCGAGGGGTCTTGGGGGTCTCCCAATCCATAACTGCCTGGACCTTTGTTGGATCAACTGCTACACCAGCACCGGAGATAACATGCCCAAGAAAATGAACCTCGCGCAACCAAAAATCGTACTTGCTGAATTTTGCATACAGCTTGTGCTCACGGAGAACCTCTAACACTACCCTCAAATGCTGACAGTGTGTGGCCTCATCTGGAGAGTAGACCAACACATCATCGATAAACACCACAACAAAGCTATCTAAGTACGGCCTAAAAACCCTGTTCATGAGATCCATGAACGCTGTAGGGGCTTTGGTCAATCCGAAAGGAAGGACCAAAAACTCATAATGTCCATAACAGGTACTAAACGCCGTCTTGGACACATCCTCACTCCTAATCCTCAACTGATGATAACCAGATTGCAAATCGATCTTAGAAAAGACTGATGCATTTTGCAGCTGGTCAAACAAATCATCAAAACGTGGTAAGGGATACCTGTTCTTCACTGTCACTTGGTTTAGCTTCCTATAATCGATGCATAACCTAAGTGACCCATCCTTCTTCTTTACAAATAAGACAGGTGCACCCCAAGGGGAAACACTAGGGCGAATAAATCCCTTATCTAGCAATTCTTGCAACTGCTTCCTTAACTCGGCTAACTCTGCAGGTGCCATCCGATATGGAGCCTTCGGGATAGGAGAGGTGCCCGGAAGCAACTCTATGGTGAACTCTATCTCTCTATCCGGTGGCAATCCAAACAAATCGTCGGGAAAGACGTCTGGAAAATCCTGTACTACCTCGATCTCTGCAAGAGTAGGTGACTCACCAGCCTCGGGTACTAATACTATGCTGGCAAGAAAAGCGTCACAACCCTTGTTTACCATGCGCATCGCCTTCATGGCAGAGATGACCAACTTTCTCGCCAAGTTTCTTGGCAAGGGATGAGAGAACTCGTCCTCACCAGGAATGCGGAAAACAATCCTCTTCCGATGATAATCTACTAACGCATAGTGCTCCTCTAGCCAATCCAGACCAAGAATAACATCATAGTCTTTCATCTTTAGCAAGAAGAAACACCCTTCTAGGACTCTATCCTCAATACACACAAGTAACGACGGAATACACTTCCCAGTTGATACCGTACCTGCAGGTGTGTGTACAGACAATGGGACTTCTAAATCCTCAGACTCTATGCCTGACTCTAGAGCTAACTGCCTAGAGAAATGCTCAGAGATGAACGAGTGAGTGGCACCTGTATCGAACAAAACCCGAGCGTGCACACCTAGAAGTAAAATCATACTTTCGGTAACATGCTCCGCCTGCTCGGCATCCTCTCGTGCTAGGGCAAACACTCGAGCTTGGGCTCGAGGCCTTCCTGGTCTTCCTGTAGCTGGTGCTGCTGTTGCTACCACTGCTAGGGTTGGCGCTCCGCGCTGGACTCCCTGCTAAAGTCTCGGACAATCCTTGATCTTATGGTCGCTGCTCCCGCACTTTAAGCATTTTCCCGCTACCATCCAACACTCCATACCACCATGTGTCTTCTCGCAATGGGGACACTCCTTCACACCAGGGGAACGTTGAGAAGGTACCTGAGTACTACTGGATGCCACTGGACGCTGCGGTGTCTGGTACGCTGCCTTCTTCTTATCCTGTCGCTGGAAAGGGGCTGCAGGTCTCTTCTGCAAAGCTTTCTTCTCCTTGAGGTACTGCTCCATTTCACCCTCCTGCCTACAATCAGCGCTAAGGGCCTCGTCCAAGGTACGATGATCGAACGCCACTAGTCTCGTCCTCAGTGATGGCTTAAGGCCCATCACAAACTTCTTTGCCTTCCTGCGCTCATCAGCTACTATGTGAGGTGCATACTTAGATAACTCAGCAAACTTGGCCTCGTACTCGAGTACAATCTTGGAGCCCTGAGTCAAGGAAAGGAACTTCTGCTTCATCCTGTCCTAGATATGCTCGGGGACGAACTTGGCCCAAAAGAGTCTCACAAACTCCTCCCAAGCAACGTCAATAGCACCGTCCTCGAATCGGGTACGTAGTAAGGAAGCCCATCACACATCAGCTCTCTCCTGTAGCATATAGGTGGCTAAAGTGACCTTGTCCTCGTCTGCACACGTAACAGCCCGGACGATCTTCTCGATCTCCCTCATCCAGCTCTCAGCTAGTAATGGGTCGCTCTCCCCCTTGAAAGAGGGTGGCAACATCCTCTTGAATCTTTCCATGATGGAGGGTCCACCATGGTCTTGAGCTTTGCGAACTGGAGCCTGGGCCTGCTACAACAAACAACAAGCAATGCATATTTAACACAACATCATGCAATTAAAAAAAACAGACTACTCTTTATTTTATTATTCCAACCTGAGCCTCCATCTGAGCCTGAAGTGCAGCCTGGGTGTGAGTCTGCGTCTGCATGGCCTGCACTAGACCCTGCATGAACACTCCATAGTCCACTGGTGGCGGTGGGGGAAGTATAGGACCCTGAGGTGCCGGGGCATGCTGCTCAGTCTGCTCCTCACGCCTAGGCTCATCTCTCCTCTGCTCGCCATCGTGAGTAGGTACACCACCACGTCTACCGCGTGAAGCCATAAGCTGCAATTAATTTAATCACTATTAGAAACTACGTTATTTAGTCCCTAACCACTTTATTATCTATCTTTCATTCATTATTAATCAATTCTACACATGTGGACAACTCTATAAAGACTTAGCATGTAATGGAGATGATGACATATGTATATTTATGTACAGTCTCAACCAGTCGCTCTGATACCAATCTCTGTGACGACCCTCCTTATACAGGTACGATTATACCAATCCACAACGGTATAGTGAGTCTCGTCACAGTGGGACATTTACCCAAGCACTAACACACATGATTGAGATGTACACAAATATGAATACAGAGTAGCAGAAGTAAAAGAACTACTGTCTTTTCATTTCATCATCCACATTAAACATACATGATCCATATAGCAATTTTAAGGAACTAAGTCCACATAATGAAATACAAAATTCAAATTACATTGCTCGTCCACAAATTTACATAAGCTTCAATTTCATAAGTCTCAATTACATACTATGAAAGTAAGGTACAACAACGGTGACTCCACAACACTCTATTCTCCTCGCTCGGAGTCGCTCTCAACGGTCTCCTCCAAGGAAGTAGGGTCACCTGCTAAACCTGTACGCCGAAGCAAGAGTGAGTCTAAAAGACTCAGCAAGTAAACTCCATACATGCATACATCACAAATAGGCCATTCATTCAATTTTATTAATCAAAACATGTAGCATGGTTGTACAATAATAGAAAACTACCTATCATGATATTTCTACTAATTTCACTATGCATGATACATGGTTTATATCAATCCAAAATGAAATACCGACCGCATACTTTCTACGCATTCATTCACATGAGAACTACACTTACATTTAACTACAACATGATAGCAAATTTAGCATGAGATTTTCACACATAAGAAGGAAATATCCCTAGCATGGATTCTACACCCTTTTGCACATATAAAACACCATTATAAACACATTAAGGTTGCTGTTTTAATATGAATCTAACATTTTCATAACATAAATCACAAGTTCGCATTTTTAACACATTGGATTCACATGTTTACACATTTACACGTTCGCATTGTTCACATTCACATATTCACACTACACAATTTGCACATATACACATTCACATTTTCACACTTAAAATGTCGTGACACATAGTCCAAACCACCACTAGAAGGACACATTCACATCACATAACACATAGACGCCACCTAGGCAACATAGTGACGGCTCTTGGTACTGTGCAGACCGGGAGAAGTAATCTCCACCCTAACCAGTGGTACTTGTCCACCTCCAGGATTTCATCCTAATGCCCTTAGGATCTTAACACATTGAACCTTTCTGTGGGGACTTTTCCACGGTACATTTCCACAGCCCTCTATGGAAGCAGTGTCACACACGGCACATTTTACACATTCTGATTTTTTACACACACATTTCATGCGGTTTACACATGGCTCTATTTTTACCCTAACTTGATACTACTGTTTAAAAATTTAAACACTCAGCAACTTACTCTAATCATGCTGAAAACACATTATCCTACCATAATCATGTTAAGCACGTATTAATAGCTCATTTTCACATGGAAATTTCACAATGTACTCTGCTGTTGCCCAAATAATATGAGATTTTAACCACAGGCTATTTGCAGGTTTCAGACCACACATGCAAATTTTCATATTTTTATGAACTATATTAAATTTACAGAATATAAAACATTCAACCACATGGCATTCATAAATCAATTATCATGGAAGCATAATATCATGGTCTGTTTTGACAGTGCACTAACTTGCATCTATCATTCATATTACCAAAGAAGTTTTCCCCGAATTTATTTCACATCATACAATTTACTGTGAGTTTTACAAGACCCTACACATGGTTTCTATGTTTAGTACTAAAATTATAATAAATCATATGATCATGGGAAAATTCCAAAATGTTTGGGACAGAGACTGACATACATACGCATGATCTAGAAAAATTATGGCATTCAAATTCTTCATGAATCAGGTGAACAGCAAGCTATCCTATCTAAGATCTTTATCTAGCATGCATTCCACATAAACCTAACAATTTATACAGTTTACAGAAATTTACAAAAATCTCACAATGCATTCCATTATCTATATTACATAGCATATAACATTTACAATATATCCTCATGGGAAGAAATCCGGAAAATAATCATATATAAGGAAGAACAGTTCCCTGTTCTGTCCTAAAGAACTAAACGGCAAAGGCTGGCCGTTCACAGAGGTTAACGGCAGCATCGTCTGCCGCCAACTGGAGATCTTAACGGCAAGGGATCTTGTCACTAAGTTCCTATCTGTGCAGAAACACAGACCGAACTCCAAAGATGAGGTAAATGTGGGGTTCTAGGACACGAATAAAGTCCCATAAAATACCTAAGACCTACTGGACATGTATATGCACCACGGGGATGGGTTACTTGCCTTTAGAAAAACCTCCAAACGGATCGAAATGGCTGATGAAGCTCTCCCTGGGCAGTGCCAAGAAGCCTTCACAATCTCCTTCCTCCGGGCTCTAGGATGAGGTAGTCTTCAGTCCAGTGTTGGGAAAGCCTTCCCCTACGTCCAATCTTCCTCCCAGTTGAACAAGCTCGCCAGAAGAAGCCTCAAATCACCGGATCTGAGCTCTCAAAGTTCATGTTTTCTCTGTTCTCTCAGCTAGGGTTTTCTATCTTTGCAAAGAGCCAAGAGAGCACTTTCAGGTTGCAAGGGGTAATGTTTTTATAAGGTGGGGCTTGGGATCTCACACAGGGCATGATGGGAGAGGTGATAGCCGTTGGGGACATCTCCCCAATCGGTGAGTAAGCCCAACCCGGAATTTCGGGGTCTACTGCGCACATAAAATCAGAGAAGTAGACGTCCACATCCATGGCCATTTACCTCATAGCTGGCGTCCATCGACATGGACGCTTACTCAACATGGACGTCCATCCATGTTGACGCTAATTTGCTCTTTGGCCAGAGCATTAAACCATGCAGGAAACCATATATATACGCTATATATGTATACATGCAATATATATAGTATAGTGTACACACTACTACACTATGCAAACAAACAATAATTACATCTAAACATACACATGCATACATAAGTACACCTAGCTAATATGTACGTAGATATCTACATATACATACATAATATTTGCACACAAGCACGAATCTACACACACGACAAAATAAAAGGACAAAACTTGAGGGCCTTACAAGTTGAGTACAGCAACTTCTAGCTGCAATGTATTCAGCTTCTGTAGTGGATAATGCCACTAAATTCTGCTTCCTGGAGGACCAAGAAATCAAGCACCCTGCAAGGATTTGACAAGTAACACTAGTGCTCTTTCTATCTATTTTGCATGCAGCATAGTCAGCATCAGTATATCCAATTAACTTGAAATCTGAACATCTAAGATACCATAATCCTAATTTACTTGTATTTATAAGATATCTAAAAATTCTTTTAACAGCATGAACATGAGATTCTTTTGGATCAGCTTGAAATCTTGCACACAAACATACACTGAAGATTATATCTGGCCTGCTGGTAGTAAGATAGAGTAATGATCCTATCATGCCTCTATAGACCTTTTGATCTACTTTCTTACCAAGAGGATCACTATCTAACTTAATGCATGGACTCATAGGTGTTCCTAATGGCTTACGCTTGTCAAAAACATATTTAGAGAGTAAATCTGAAATGTATTTAGTTTAACAAATGTGAGTACCTTCCTTAGTCTGCTTAATTTGAAATCGAAAAAAATAATTAAGCTCACCCATCATGCTCATTTCAAACTCACTTTGCATAATATTTTCAAAGAATTTTCAAAGTGATTCATTAGTAGAACCAAAAATAATGTCATCAACATATATTTGTACAATTAAGATTCCATCTAAAAATTTCTTTATAAATAGTGTGCTATCAACTTTACCTCTTACAAAATCATGTGATATAAGATAAGCACTCAATCTTTCATACCAAGCTCTTGGGACTTGTTTTAGACCATATAGTGCTTTCTTTAAACGGAAAACATGATTAGGATATTTAGTATCTTCAAAGCTTGGGGGTTGCTCAACATATACTTCTTCTTTTATAAAACCATTCAGAAAAGTACTTTTGACATCCATTTGAAATAAGTTAATATTGAGAGAACATGCATATGCTAATAAAATTCTGATTGCCTCTAATCTAGCTACTAGGGCATAAGTTTCATCAAAATCTATGCCTTCCTCTTGGGAATACCCTTGAGCTAAAGGTCTGGCCTTGTTCCTAGTGATTGCTCCTAATTCATCCATTTTATTTCTGAAAACCCATCTTGTTCCAATGACTGGATGGTCAGAAGGTCTAGGGACAAGAGTCCATACTTGGCTGCGTTGGAACTCATTAAGTTCCTCTTGCATAGCAAGGATCCAAGATTCATCACCCAGTGCATCATCGATTGTCTTAGGCTCAGTTTGAGAAACTAAAGCAGAAAAATTACAAGTAATTTGCATACCTCTTGTTCTTACCCAATCTTGAGGATTACCTATGATGTTTTCCCTTGGATGATCTCGGAGATACCTTAGTTCTCTAGGTAGTCCTTCTTGTGGTTCTTCTTGCTGTTGAAGTTCTTCTAGTGGAGGATCTTACTTTCCTTCATTTTTTTCTTCATCTTCAAGAGATGTTCTTTCTAGATCCCTGTACAATTCTTCAACACAGTCTTCTTCTTCTATTCTTTTAATATTCATCAAATAGTATATGCATTATTTGTTCTATGGCTAAAGTTCTTCTATTAAACACTTTATATCCCCAAGGTTTTGATATATATCCTAATAAGAATCCTTCATCACTTTTAGCATCTAATTTTCCTAAATTATCTTTACCATTATTTAAAATGAAACACTTACAACCAAAAGGTCGAAGATGATTGATGTTGGACTTCTTTTCCTTGTAAAACTCATTTGGGGTCTTCTTTAGAATAGGTCTAATCATGCACATGTTGATAATGTAGCAGGCTGTATTGACTGCCTATGGCCAGAAGTATCTTGGTAAATTATATTCATTTAGCATTGTTCTGGCCATATCCAGCAGTGTTCTATTTTTCCTTTCTGCTACTCCATTTTGTTGAGGTGTTCTTGGAGCTGAGAAGTTATGTTCAATCCCATTTTCTTCACAAAACTTCATGAACTCTTCATTCTTGAATTCTCCACCAAGATCAGATCTGATACTTATAATTTGGAATTTCTGGTTCTTTTGAACTACTTTGCTGAATTTCATAAAAGCTGAAAAGGCTTCTAATTTGGGTTCTAGGAAAGACACCTAAGTGTATCATGAGTAATCATCCACAATTACATAGCCATACACTTTTCCTCCAAGACTGACTGTCCTTATAGGTCCAAACAAATCCATGTGAATTAGCTCCAATAGTTTGGCAGTTGTGACAACTGTTTTTGACTGAAATGATGTCATGGTTTACTTCCCTTTAGCACAAGCTGAACATATTCTAGACTTCTTCATTTTCATTTTTGGAAGACCTTCAACCAGATCATACTTTATCAATTTCATGATGACTGAAGTGCTTGCATGACCCAATCTTCTATGCCACAAATTGGATTCTTCACACTTACTGGTTGCAAGACATAAATTTACTTCCTTTAATTCGGCTAACTGTAGAGTGTACAAATTCTTCACTTTTTGAGCTTCAAACACAATTTTTTCATCTTTCTGAATAATGCACTTATCATTATGAAATTTTACTAGATGCCCTTTATCACATAACTGACTGATACTTATGAGATTATGCTTCAAACCTTCTACATACATGACATCTTCAATCAAATTCTTATCTTTAGTACCAATTGTTCCACATCCTAAGACTTTCCCTTTTCCATTGTCACCATAAGTGACTTGCCCAACTTCATCTCTAAAGCTTGTAAACAACTTCCTATCACCTGTCATATGCCTTGAGCACCCACTATCCAAGTACTATTTGGATGCTCTCAGCCGACCCTGTTCCAATCCTGCCATGAGGGCTAGATTTACATTTTCTTCTTCTTCCGATTCTGAACTTGAGGATTCTGAGCTGGTGGCTTCTTCGTTATCCCATGCTGCCACCATTGCCTTCTTTTTATATTTTCTGAACTTCTTTTCTTTGCCTTTCTTTTTGTCAGACTTTTCTCCTTGATCCTTTTTCTTCAGCTTAGGACATTCAGATTTGTAATGGTCAGGCTGGTTGCATTCGTAGCAAGTTGGCTCCTTCCTCTTTTTGTCTTTCTTGAAGAATCTCTTAGAGCCGAATTTCTTCTTCTTTGCTAGAATTCTCTGCAATTTTCTTGATAGCATAGCTTCATCATCACTATCATCTGATTTTTCTTTGGAGTCTTCAGATGAGGAGGAATCTGCAATCTTCAAAGCATTTGACATTTTCTTTTTCGAAGAATTTTCAGCAAATCTTTCCATATTAATTTCATGAGCCATGAGGGAGCCAATTAGCTTATCAATGGATAATTGAGTTAAATCATGTGCTTCCTCAATGGCAGTGCCTTTAGGGGTCCATACATTAGTGAGAGATCTTAGGATTTTTCTAACTGTTTCTTCATTAGTTAGAACTTTTCCTTGAGAGCTTAAACCAACTATCATGTTGGAAAACCTATTATACATCTGAGTTATATTTTCTGTTGGGAGCATTTTTGTCATGCCCCGACGTGGAATATCGGAACGTCAGGTAGTTGCAAGTAAACGGGTATAAAGCGAGTACTAGACATCAAACCATTGAACAATGAATAAATACTAAAGAACATTCTTCTCATTAATAACTTTCCAATGTCTAGTTACAACCACTAATATCAGAGCCATTCTATAGGGCTCAATTACATTGAAATAAGCAAAAGACAAAACTCAAACATCTAACATAACTACTATAACTCTAACATAGTACTAAGACACTAGGGTGCTCATAACATCACTCCTGGTCGTTCCCGTCCTCTTGAGTCTATGGTTCATCCTCGGTCTCACCTGAGAACACAACGATAAATAACGCAGGGTGAGCGATAACGCCCAGTAGGACTTAAATCTCAATAGTCAAGCAGACTTTAAATAATTAATGTATTAAAAGGCAGAGTAGCTAATGATAAAGCGAGAGAGTCAAGTAAAAGATAGAAGGATAGCGCATGATGGAAATAGCACAAGCTTTCTAAGTATAACACAAGTGTCGAATATAGCACAAATAGCAAGATGGCCATAGCACAAATAGCACAAAGTATAGTAATAGCACAACAGGTATAGTATAGCACTTTTGTCAATAGACAACGAGAGAACATAGCACTTTTTTATTGTCGTTTAGATAGTCAAGATAGATAGCACTAGAGTGTAATGCCAAACACTCTGATCATTTAACTCCCATGGGCACTAGCACTTTCGGGCGCACATCTTAGGACCAGATTGGGCCCTTTATATATTGCCAAGCATTGATTATATTGTTTATCTTTAGACAATCAGTCAATGGCCAATAGAGAGTACCAAGAAATAGATGAGAGTACTAGATGAATAGTCGAGATAGTAGAGTGAACGTGAATAGATGAGCGAGTAGAGTATAGATGGGAACTAGTGTACATTGCACGTAATACGTCGAGTAAACAGGCGATAGCAACAGTTGCACAACACACGCACTTGGTGTTGGCAATCAGGTGGAACTCATGACCGACCCTTCCACTAGCCATATTAAGCACAGGTCCAGAGGTCCGGCGTGATTCAAGATAAGATCGAACTTCTAATAGCCGTTTGGATCATGTTGATCCCTAAAGGGTATCATAGGTGTGAGGGTACAACCAGCTCGTCGACCATGTGGGAAATTACCATGGACTGAGGACACTTATGGAGGCCTTGAACAAGGATTCACTAGTCCGGTAGAAGGAGTATCTGACAGAGAGTTCGTCCAAGTCAAGAGAAAGTGTGTATATAGAAACAAGTGCTCGACATTCTAGAGGAATTTTACAACAGTGGAGCGTCGATAACGATATTCCCAAAACATCGCAAGAAACGAAGGCAAGTCCTTTTAAAATGTGGTAATTTAATTACATAAATTACCAGATACATTATGAAATATTTTCATGCCAAATTAAGCCATATTGGAGGGTTCAAGTGTGTGCATGTGTTAAGAGAAATTATAGATATAGAAAGATCATGTGCATGTATTTCAATCACACATAAATGTTTAATTTATGACAAGTGTAATTTTTTGTGTGTATGACTGTTAACAAAGTGTACAAGCACTGTAGAGAGTCAGAGTGTTGAAAATTAGGGGTTTTCATGCAAAAATTTGACATCGCAACGCACCCTAGTAAGGGTCGTGACGGGGTCAACTGAGAACGCGACATGGCCTTGTACAGATCGCGACGACCTTGTCAGTTCGGGCAGGCAGATTGTGACGGGGTCGCTTGAGGGTTGCGACAGGCTCGTCAGATCGGGCAGGCAGATCGCGACGATAGACCCTGTCGTGATCAGATCACGACAGAGGGTGCTATCGTGATGGCCCTGAGAACACGGCCTATCGGGATATCGCGTTCACAGGGTCTGCACCCGAGTCCGACAAGGAAACGATAGTGCATTGGATTGCGGACCAGATCTACCCTATTTTTGACATAGGGTGATTTAGAAAATCATAACTAATTGCACAAGCGATGAAAAATCATGAAACTAGTTGCGAATTTATTTAGACATACATGGGTACTTACAGTAAATAGGAATTTGAAAACAAACAGGGTTTTGACATGCTTGAGTCATGTGCATTCATAAAGAACATGGAACAGTACATAGATGAGATCAACGAACTAATTCGCAAGATGGGATGGATGAAAATTAGGGCTTTTAGGGGCAAAAGAAGCCTAACTATCATCAGTATTTCCCATAAAACTTTCGTAGCATGGGGTTTAGTATACATGGAGATCAAGAATTAAAAAGAGGGTTCGGGGTCATGGTGTTTACATAACTTGAAAAATTAAGAACAAAAGATTTGCTCGATGGAAAAATATGAGACAATAAGGCTTTGAATCCTGAGGTTTAGATCAACCTACAGACGAACTTGATTTAGTTTTGCTCGTGAGAATGCCTACCTTTGATCATTTTCCTCTTGTAGGGCTAGAACTTGAAGAACGGGGTTGAGAGCTTTGAGAAGTTCTTCTCCCCACGAATTCTCCTCCTCCTTGGCCTCTCCTCCCGGTCCAGAAACCCTTGGCAATGAACTAGGGCCTGGCATGGACATTTAAGAGAGTATTTATGTCTCTTGGGTTTCTATTTCCTAATAGGACTCTAACTCCTATTTAATTCTGAGATTCCCTATTTAATTCCACCCTTCCATGCTTGCAACCTCCCAATTGGGTTAGGAGAGAAGTAATTTCGTGGCCAATCTAATTGGGTAGGGTTAGGAATCCAAATCTAACTAAAATTAGCTATTTAATGCATTAAATACCTCTTTTCTATTTAAGTAATAAATAAGTTACGAATTTAGGGTATTTTTCTATTATTCCCCTTTTAAAAATCTCTATTTTTGGCCTATAAATTTCTAATGGGTCCACTTAACAAAGCCCATTACTTCTTTTCATTTAATGGGTTTTATTTAATTCTCTTTTATTTGATTTTCTAATTACTTGTTATTATTATTATTAAATTTTTAGTTTTTTGAAAAATCCAGGTTGCTACATCCTCCCCCTCTTAAAAAGAATTTGGTCCGCAAACTCATATGATCATAATGGAGGGAATGTCTTGTCGAAAAGATCGGGCTAGTTCCGTCTGATGGTTCCTTCTGGTTTCCATGTGGCTTCTTCTACTCCGTGGTTATTCCGTAAGACTTTAACCACGTGAATGGGAAGGTTCTTGAGCTGTTGCACCTTCTGTTTTAATATCTTGATTGACTTTTCTTCATATGTCGTGTCCCTGTTCAACACCAACTTCTCGTGACGAATGATGTGTAGGATCATATACATATTTCCTAAGCATGGAGACATGGAACACATTGTGTACACATGCCAGATCCGGTGGCAACGCCAGTCGGAATGCAACCTCACCAATCCTTTCGAGTACTTCAAGAGGACCGATAAATCTAGGATTGAGCTTTCCTTTCACATCAAATCGTTAGATGCCACGAGTTGGCGACACCTTTAAGAATACATGATCACCGACTTGGAATTCTAAGTCTCACCTTCTTCTGTCGGCATAACTCTTTTGTCTGGGCTGAGCCGTCTTAAGCCGATCTCTAATCACCTGAATGTCCCAGGTTGTATTTTGCACCATGTCCGGGCCTAGCCATTGTTGTTCTCCCACCTCATTCCAGAATGCAGGAGATCTACAATTTCTTCCGTAGAGTGCTTCGAATGGTGCCATCTTAATACTAGCCTAGTAACTGTTGTTATAGGCAAACTCAATAAGGGGTAGGTGCTCGTTCCAATATCCTTGGAAGTCTATAGTGCACGCTCTTAACATGTCTTCCACTATTTGGTTGGTTCTTTCAGTTTGCCCATCAGTTTGTGGGTGGAAGGCGGTACTAAAGTTGAGTTTAGTAGCCAGTGCACCTTGCAGACCTTTCCAAAAATGAGATGTAAATCACGGATCTCGATCCGAGACTATGGATTATGGAACTCCATGTAGTCTTACAATCTCTTTGACATATAAGGCAGCTAGTACTTCTACCGACCACTTACTCTTTATGGCTAGCAAGTGGGCATATTTGGTTAGTCGGTCGATAATGACCCATATGGCGTCGAGTCCACCACGAGTCTTGGGTAAACACATGATGAAGTCCATGTCAATGCTTTCCCATTTCCATTCTAGAATATCTAGCTGTCTGAGTACACCAGCAGAGCGCAAGTGTTCTGCTTTTACTTGTTGGCAAGTAAGGCAGTGTGCGGCATGTTCCGCTACCTCTCTCTTCATGTTCGGCCACCAAAATGTTCTTTTCATGTCTTGATACATTTTGGTACCTCCCGGGTGGATAGTGTACTTTGTCTTGTGAGCTTCATCCATTAGTTTCCTCTTTAGTTCTTCATTATCAGGGACGCATGTCCTCCCTTGGAACACCAGTCTTCCATCCTCAGTCATAGCAAAGTCCAATCTTTTAGTTAAGGTTTCCTTGATGCGAACTAAGAATGGATCATTATCTTGTTGGGTTTTAATCTCTTCCAGAAAGTCGGATTCAATCTTGATATTGGCAATCAAGACTCGATCATCTCTATGTTCGATCGTTAAGTCTAACCTTGCGAATTGTTCTAGTAGTTGCATCTCGCCAAGGACTAGACTTGAAACAGATGCCATCGGCTTTCTACTAAGAGCATCAGCCACGGCATTTACCTTGCTTGGATGGTATTGGATGCTGAAGTCGAAATCTTTTAGGTATTCTAGCCATCTTCTCTGTCTCATGTTGAGTTCCTTCTGTGAGAATAAGTACTTCAGGCTTTTATGGTCTGAGTAGATAGTGAACTTTTCACCATATAAGTAATGTCTCCAGATCTTCAAGGCGAAGACCACAACAGCCAACTATAGATCATGCACAGGGTAGTTGACTTCATGAGTCTTCAGTTGTCAGGAAGATAGACTTTCTCCTTTTGCATCAACACACACCCTAGCCCAATTCTTGAGGCATCGATGTAGATAGAGAAACCTTCTCCCTCTATTGGCAGAGCGAGAACAGGTGCTGAGGTAAGACAATCTTTAAGAGTTTGGAAACTTTTCTCACACTCATTACTCCAGGAGTATGGATTATCCTTTCGTGTCAGTTGTGTGAGAGGAACGACGATCTTGGAGAAGTCCTTAATGAACTGCCTGTAGTAGCCAGCCAGTCCTGAGAAGCTTCTGATTTCTGTGGCATTGGTTGATCTCTCCCAATTGAGTACAACTTCGACTTTGGAGGGATCAACTGAGATGCCATCCTCTGAGATGACATGGCCCAAGAAGGACACTTCTTCGAGCCAGAATTCACACTTGTCCAGCTATGCGTACAGTTTGTTGTCTCGCAAGACTTGCAGTGCAATCTTTAGGTGTTCTTCATGCTCTTCCTTGGTCTTTGAATAAATGAGGATGTCGTCGATGAAGACAACCACGAACGTATCAAGGTATGGCCGATATATGCTGTTCATGAGTTGCATGAAGGCTGCATGAGCATTGGTTAGACCAAAAGGCATAACGACGAATTCATAATGTCCATACCTGCTCCTGAAAGCTGTTTTGAAGATATCGTCATCCTTAATCCTCATTTGGTGATAACCAGATCGAAGATCGATCTTGTAGAAATATTGAGCTCCTGATATTTGGTCGAATAGTTCATGGACCCTGGGCAATGGGTATTTGTTCTTGATGGTCAGCTGATTGAGTTAACGATAGACAATGCATAGCCTCATCTATCCATCTTTCTTCTTGACGAATAGCACAGGTGCTCCCCATGGGGAAGTACTTGGTCTGATGAACCCCTTCTCTAATAGCTCCATCAGCTGCGTCTTCAACTCCTTTAGCTTGGTAGGTGACATCTAGTACGGTTGTCGTGATATCGGGGCAGCTCCAGGGATCAACTCTATGGCGAAGTTGACATCTCGTTCTGGGGGAATCCCTGGAAAATCTTCAGGAAACACATCAGGGAAATCATGGACTATGTGGATGTCTTCTATCTTAGAACCCTTCTTTTCAATTACTATGGCTGCAAGGAAAGCAAAACAACCTTTCCTTATCATGTTATGGTCTTTTATGGCAGAGATTAGAGACATCCGTCTCTTATGTCTAATCCCAGAGAATGCCAATTTATGAAAGTCACTAAATGTCACCCTTCCTTTCTTACAATCGACACTTTCCCCATAAGTGGACAACCAGTCGGCTCCCAAAATTACATCATAGCCTTCAATGGGCATACACACTAGGTCGGCTTTTAGGTTATGGTCTCCGATCATTACATCGGCAGAGGGAAAGTATTTGTTCAATTTCTCCTTTTCTCCTAGTGGCGTTGTGACAGAGAACTCAAAACCCATGGATATAGGTTTTGCAGTTAGGGTATCAGCAAAGTGTTGAGATATAAATGAATGAGTTGCTCCAGTATCAAATAAAACAAAAGTTAATAAGGAGAAAACTTGTAGGGTACCTTCTACCACGCCACCTTCCTTAGTGGGCTCTTCATTGTACAGGGCTTGTAGTCGGCCTTGTTTCTTAGGCGCATTAGGGCACCTCTCATGTTCTTTTAATAGCGGGCACTCGGGAATGCGGTGCTCGCAGCTTCCACAGCGTAGACATGCACTGGCTTTCCTCCTACATTCGTCAACAGTGTGACCTGGCTTGTCACAGTGCTTGCAGTTACTTTTTGTTGGAGTGTTGGGGACAATAACTTTAGGTTTCCTTTCTTGGCTGGGTCCCCCCGTGATGTTGAAGGGACGCTTCTTGCCATTGTTTGGCTTAGAAGATGATTGACCTGAGGACATTTCCTTCTTCACGAACTTCCCTTTGATACGGTCGGTGAAGTCTGTAGCATCTTCTAGTAGTTGGGCCTTCCTTACCATCTCGGCATATGTCTGGATGTCGAGGGGTGCCAATTGGGTAATATATTGTGGCTTAAGGCCGTTGAGAAAGCGCTTAGCCTTCATTCTTCCAGTATTCACTAAGTGTGCAGCATAGCGTGCCAGTTTTGAAAACTGGGCTTCATATTCGGCCCCAGTCAAGCTCCGCTGTTTAAGAGCAGTGAATTCCGCAGCCTTCCTTTCTTGGACATGCTCGGAGAAGTACTTGGAGTTGAAAGCTTCCTTGAATTTATTCCAGGTGAACTGACCATTATCTCGGGTGTAGCAACCTAAATGTTTGAACAAAAAAAACTTACATAATATTAAAATTTATTAGAAAAATCAATTAAAAGAAAATAAATGACATAGGAAATTAATGGAAAGGGAAATAAATAAAACCCATTAAATGAATAGAAGTATTGGGCTTTATTAAATTGACCCAATAGAATTTAGTCGGCCAAAATAGGAATTTTTAAAAGGGGAATAATGGGAAATTACCCTAAATTCGTAACTAAAATAATGCTTAATTATAAAACAAGCATTTAATGCATTACAAAAGAAGTTTGAGTTGGAATGGAATCCTAAACCTACCTTAAATGATTGGCCACGGATTTGGCTCTCTTCCCCACTCAATTAGGATGAGGAAGGCGTAGAAGGAAGGTAGAGAATAGGAAATCTCGAAATTAATGGGATTTTGAGTCCTATTAGGAAATTGAAAGCGAAAGAGCTTAAATACTCTCTTATTCACCCCAAGGTCGGCCCTAGTTCGTGCCAAGGGATTACTGAACGTGGGAAGGAGTCTAGAAGGAGGGGAATTTGTGGAGAAGAAGTCTCTCTCAAGTTTCATCCCGAGTTCTTCAAGTTCTTGCCCTAGGAGAGAAAATCGAGTCAAGGTAGGCATTCTCACGAACATAAACTATACAATTTTAACTGTAGATTCTTCCCATCATCATGAGCAACACCCTCAAGTTTCATGGTTTATCATCGAGTCAATATTTACTTCTTGATTTTCGATGTTCTGCACTTGTCCTGACCCGGAACCCCCATGTTAAATCTTGTTCTCCACGTACACTTGATATCATGCCACGAAAGTTTTACTGGAAGATCTGATGGATGTTAGCCTTCTTTTGCCCTGGGAAGCCCTAATTTTCGTATAGTCTAGTGGGCGAATTAATTATTTTTCTCTCACTGATCCCTGTTCCATGAACTTCCTGTTTAACTTGACTGAAGCATGTCAAAACTTTTATAGTTTTCAAAGTCCTATATACTGCATGTACCGTGGTCTGTCTAGAGTCATTTAGTTTTGGTTTCGCAATTTTTCATGAACTGTACGATTTGTTCTCAATTTCTAGAGCCTCCTGTGTCAATTTGTTTAAGTTTGGCCCGCAATCCAAGGTCCTATCTGATTCCTATCGGACTTAGGCACAGACCACCAGAACGCGACGGCCCGATAGGCCACATTCTGTGGTTGGATTGCGACAGCCTACTCGTCGCATTCTGAACTTGACAGGAGGCGACGTCACGATCGTTGTGCCTAGCCAGTCACGTTCCTCACATGACCATGTCGCGTTCTCAGTGCCGGTTCTGAACACCCCGTCGCGATCCATGCAAGGCTCTGTAGCATTCTACCCTGAACCTGACGCAACCCTTTCATGGGTGCGTCGCGTTCACAGGTTTTTGCAAAAACCCCCTGTTTTGAAAATACTCAAATTTCTACTGTGCTTATACCATTTAATCTCAGTTATACCGTAGTCAATGCACTTAATATAAATTGAACTTTTATATGTGATTTAAAATACATACACATGACTACTTTCCATCCATGAGTTCATGACACATGCACACACATTGAACCATCCAAATATGACTTAATTGGCATGAATATGTGACATGATATATCTGGTAATTTATGCAATTAAATTACCTTAATTATAAATGAACTTGTTCTCGATTTTTGCGTTGTTTTGAAACACCGATCTCGACGCTCCACTGTTCTAGAACTCCTCTAGAACGTCAAGCACTTGTTTCCATAATTACCGTCTTTCTTAACTTGGACGAACTCTCCGACGGATACTCCTTCTGCCGGACTAGTGAGTCTTTGTTCAAGGCCTCCGTAAGTCTCCTCTGTCCATGGATTCCCACATGGTCGACGAGCCAGTTGTACCCTAACACCTATGATACCCTTTAGGGATCTATATGATCCAAACGGCTATTATAAGTTCACTCTCGTCTTGAATCACGCCGGACCTCTGGGCTTGTGCTTAACATGGCCAACGGAAGGGTTGTGAGTTCCACCTGACTGCCAACAATATAACCAATGCCTGGCAATATATAAAGGGCCCGATCTGGTCCTGGGATGTGCGCCCAAAAGTGCTAGTGCCCATGGGAGTTAAATGATCAGAGTGTTTGGCATTACACTCGAGTGCTATTTATCTCGACTATCTAAATGACAATGAAAAAGTGCTATATTTTCCATGTTATGCAATGTGCAGCCGGGGATAAGCTGCTACTGGCTACATTTCAACTAGAGAAGGACGCCCGCGCTTGGTGGGAGTGAGTGGAAGCTACTAGAGAATGGGCAATTCACCTGGAACGAGTTTAAAGAAGCTTTCAACTCCAAGTACTTTTCCGAGCGTGTCCAAGAAAGGAAGGTTGTGGAATTTGCTGCTCTAAAACAGAGGAACCTGACTGTGGCTGAATATGAGGCCCAATTCTCTAGACTGGCAAGGTATGGGGCACACTTGGTAGCTACTGAAAGAATGAAGGCTAAGCACTTTCTCAATGGCCTTAAGCCACAATACATCACCCAACTAGCACCTCTCGACATCCAGACCTACGCCGAGATGGTAAAGAAAGCTCAGCTGCTGGAAGACGCTACGGACTTCACCGACCGTATCCAAGGGAAGTTCGTGAAAAAGGAAATGACCTCGGGTCAATCATCTGCTAAGCCTACCAATGGCAAGAAGCGTCCCTTCAACATCATGGAGGGACCCAGTCAAGAAAGGAAACCCAAGATCCCAGTCTCCAACAACCCAACAATAAGCAACTGCAAGCATTGTGACAAACTAGGTCACACCGTTGATGAGTGCTGGAGAAAGGTTGGCGCATGTCTGTGCTACGGAAGTCGCAAGCAGCGCATCCCCGAGTGCCCGCTACTAAAAGAGAATGAGAGGCGCCCTAGTGCGCCTAAGAAACAGGGCCGAATGCAAGCCCTGCATGATGAGGAACCTACTATGGAAGGTGGTGTGGTAGAAGGTACCCTTCAAGTTTTCTCACTATCAACATTTATTTTATTTGATACTGGAGCCACTCATTCATTTATATCTCAAAACTTTGCTGACACTGTGAATGCTAAACCTATATCCATGGGTTGTGAGTTCTCTGTCACAACGCCACTAGGAGAAAAAGAGAAATTGAACAAATACTTTCCATTGGCCGATGTGATGATCGGAGACCATAACCTAAAAGTCGACCTGGTGTGTATGCCCATGGAAGGCTACGATGTAATTTTGGGAGCCGACTGGTTGTCCGCATATGGGGCAAGTGTCGACTGTAAGAAAGGAAAGGTTACCTTTAGTGACTTTCCTAAATTGGCATTCTCTGGGATTAGACATATGAGACGGATGTCTCTAATCTCCGCCATAAAAGCTCATAACATGATATGGAAAGGTTGCATTGCTTTCCTAGAAGCCGTAGTTGTAGAAAGGAAGGGTTCTAAGATAGAAGACATACATATAGTACAGGACTACCCATATGTGTTTCCTGAAGATCTGCCAGGGCTTCACCCGGAACGTGATGTCAACTTCGCCATAGAGTTGATCCCTGGAGCTACCCTGGTATCGCATCAACTGTACCGGATGTCACTTTCCGAACTCAAAGAGTTGAAGGCACAACTGATAGAGCTACTAGATAAGGGGTTCATCCAACCAAGTACTTCCCCATACAGAGCACCTGTACTGTTCGTCAAGAAGAAAGATGGATCGATGAGGTTGTGCATCGACTATCGTCAACTCAATCAACTCACCATCAAGAATAAATACCCATTTCCTAGGGTCGATGAACTATTCGACCAACTATCTGAAGCGCAATATTTCTCCAAGATCGATCTTCGATCTGGCTATCATCAAATGAGGATCAAGGATGACGATATCTTCAAAAAGGCTTTCAGGAGCAGGTATGGACATTATGAATTCGTCGTTATGCCTTTTGGCCTAACCAATGCTCCTGTAGCCTTTACGCAACTCATGAACAGCATATATCGGCCATACCTTGACATGTTCGTGGTTGTCTTCATCGACGATATCCACATATATTCAAAGACTAAGGATGTCACATCACGACATTTAATATGCCCATAAATGCCAGAACGTGAACGAACGAGTATTCAAGAGTAAAATTATACTAATTGAACAAGACATTTACTCAGAAGCTTCAGTAAATAATAGGTATTATTTTTCATTTAATAGGTGTTACATGATTCCTGATTTACAATCTCAAAAATAAAATGTCGCCACGGTTGTTCTCTCCACACACAAATCCCAAAGTTTTCGCCTTCTAGAATTGTAGGTACCTGAAATAGTAGGATTGGGTGAGCTAACTAGCCCAGTAGGATTCAACTTCTCTAAAAGGATTCAAACGTAAATATATATATCCAAGGTAGAATGAGCAAAGATCATTAACATGGTGTTCCAAGAACGAAAACACGAGATCAGTCAATAACATGTGTTGAACAAGTACAATGTTGGAATTAGAATCAATAGTTCAGGATGATACTTGAGTTCATGATCAAATACAAAATCACACACACAAGCAGGACATGATAACTAATCAAGTATGAATTGATGTAATGTCAAATATCTCGATGTCCTCAATGCCCCCGCACGGCCACTGACAAATTTGCCCCCGTACGGCCACTGACAATCAGACATATTTTCACGCACACAAGTATGGTATGATGACTAATCAAACACAAACTGATGTATGCCAACATCCACGATGTCCTCATCGCCCCCTCACGGCCACTGACAAATTTGCCCCCGTGCGGCCACTGATGAATTCGGGCGCTCCCCCCAGGACTGAACTAGCCCTTTATTTCCCAGGCATGTTTCTCGAATGAGTTTCAAAGACTCACAACTTGTCATCATCACACACTTATCATTTTAATGAGTCAAGGACACACAAGGGTTCATTCAAAGTTTACACACAAGAGTGAAGAAACTATGCTTTCTTATTGATTTCAGAGATTGTTAGCCTTTCGAGGTCAATGTTGTTCGAAACTTCAGAGAAACAATTCATGGTACAAAGAAGGGTACATGACTGGTTTTAGTAAGTTTTTAGGTAGTAAAAACCATAAGATTTAGGTGGACTATTAGTTGGTACAATTGGGTAGGATTTGCATCAAGAAATGGAGTAAAACAGTGGCTGAAAACATGCACTGTTGCCACCTGTCGACAGGCGCAAGGATGCTGTCGACAGGACTGGCTAACCAGTGAGCATATCTTCAGGTCTGTGTGCATCTGTCGACAGCAAGCAGTGGTGCTATCGACAGCAACACACAGGTGAAGAAATCAGACTTCTGTCTGTGGGTTCCTGTCGACAGTAATGGGTTCGTCTGTCGACAGAACTTGATCAAACTTTCTGAAATGCTTCTAAACCAGCTATAAATGGTACTAACAACCTCTTCTATCATTCCTAACATGATTAGGACTTAATTAAAACATAATCTTAACCTCACTCATGAAAATATCAAAGCATAAGAATAGAAGATATACACATGGAATGTGGTCATATGGCTGATTTTTTTTCAAGAAGACACATTGAAAGGAAGTTCAAGAAAATTGAAATGGGAAGTCAACTCTTAAACTTTCTTTTCTTTTTCACTTAAAACTTGTCAAGTTTACACACTTAAGATCTCCATGATCTCTCAACAAATCAGTTTCACGACAAGAAAGTTCCATCATGGATCGTTCTACATTAAGCAAGAATATCGATAACACTCCAGAGTTGTGAATCAAGTTAATAAAGAAGAAATTATCTATAAACTCTCATGGATGACCATTAACATAAACATGACAATTAACTAAAACATGATGGAAAATGTAGTCCTGTGAAGAACATACTTTCTGAATTATAGGATGAGAACTACAGGATGACATACAAGGTGAGATCCCCTTCAAGCTAGTAATCCACTAGTGAAGAGAAGGATATAAGGAATTGAATCCTACAGGCACAACTAAAACATGCTTATGAGGGATAAATACATTGTTTCAAAAGAGAATCCACAAGTGTAAGGCAAGTAAGGGTGATCATGACTTCTTTAACATGAGTGGAAATCAAAGACTTAGAATAGAGAAGAGATAGGGAGAGGGTTCTACAACCACACATGATGCACACAACCTTCTAGAGGTACTTACGGATCTCAAACAAGAATTGAGAGCTTGTACACTTAGCAATAAGTTCTATTGCTAGATCAAGGGTAAGAGTAAGAGAGGAAGGAAATAATTGAATCCTACCTAAATTTGAAGGATGTTACTTTCATTCCGATGGTCTTGATGGAACCAAGGTGCAGCTGTCCCCAACATCAATAGTTCTTACACTTCTAATCAAACAAGGAAAGCAACAGCTCCAGTAGCTTACCAACCACGCGAAGGTGCAAGACAGTACCTTAGCAACTCTAGTAGCATCACTCCAACTGTAGCGAGATTTGCAAGCACTATCAACACGAACAACAGAAATAGCAGTTCATGCGGCAGCAACTTCCATTAAAATAAAGCAACACTCATGGCAGGGTGGCCATCAGGTGCAGCCGCAACAACCCAAAGCAGAAGTAGGCACAACAAGGGCAGGAGAGAGGCAAGAGCAAGAAGTGGAAAATCTTACACGCTGGGTGTTGGGAGGTTTTATAACCCTCCAAACATCCATGCACGATGGCACGTCGGCCATCAAGGTGTCAAGCTTTTAAACCTCTTAAACCATGCCAAGGACACCTGCTTCATGCAACCCATCCAACACTTACATATAAGGCATAAGCATAGAAGCTTCTACCATGTGTTGTGGCCTTCACAACACTTCACACGTGGACACACCAAAAATTCCCATAAAATCATCACCGTAAATAGTCCCTAATTCGGCTGGCCCAATGATCACTAGACAAACACCTCTAAATGGTGTCCATTTGTCCTAAAATTTCAACCATAGACTAATTTGATAGTTTTACAAATTATGGTGATTTTAATTTTATTTTTAGAATTTATTTTATAGTAGGTGAAAAATCACCCGAAAAATGGTCGTGTCGATTGTACCTTGAAATCCGTACGTCGAAAAATTTAGATAATTACATATATGATTTCTCCACATTTTTCTGGAAATTATGATGTTCTCAGATTTTTATTTCGTTGTCGTTTTTTGGTATTGCCCTATGGAGGCACGTACTTCGAGATAAGATACTGGGATAACGTTCATTACCACTAATTAAGTCTATCATCTAATTATCACAATTTAATAACAACCCTAAGGTATTTTAACCAAATTATTTCTATTTTCTTAATATTTTAAATTTCTGGGGCGTTACAACTCTCTCCCACTAAAAAGAGTTTGGTCCTCCATACTTCTTGACTTAGTTTGGATGGATCACAAAGATGTAAGTTTTCAACTGTTAAAATTTATTTAATCTATATTAGTCTCATCAATCTTGTTATGATTATCATGTCATATAATGTATGCCATCACTAGTTGATGGAAATTTGAATATTAGTTAGCATTTTTAGATCCAAGGAGACCATGTTGTGATCATGAGGTCAATCAGATGTATTCACTACTATGTTTTTTATTTCTAGTGGTAGTATATTACTCCTAAGATTTCTGTTATCAAGGAATAACTATAACCCTCATAGAGTTATATGAGTACATATTCCCTTGAAATGGTAATAAGGTTTGATGAGTAAAGATAGACAATGAGAATTTTATTTATCATATAAGATTTCCAGTACAGAACTCTATAATCAGCCTTGTTAAGTTACATTGATTGGTATCCTACTACAACAACTAAATTCAAGCACTTTATACTCTAATCCTATTAACTTATACTTAAATTTACTTCTAATAACTTCAGTCACTTTTCCTTGTGGCTTCAAGTTTTTCCTGAACTCTTGTCTTTGCTCTGACAGTACAGGACATTCTGAGATCCGATGCTCTAGACTTCCGCACCTTAAACATGCTCCTAGTCTCCGCCAGTAGTTCTCTTTGATGTGGCCTGAATTGTGACAAGATGCACAAGCTTCGTTTGCTTGCTTTTTGGCCTTCTTAATCTTTTTGTTCTCTTTGCTCCGCTTCATCTTCTGTTTGCCAGTTATTTCTCTATCATTGGGGAGAATTGTCTTCTTCCGTATGGACACTATAATACTCACTGTTTCTTGAGAGTTTAGACTCTTAATGTCCTTATGCAGTTCCATTTTTCCTTGGTCATTGACGGGAACTATTCGTTCTATGGACTGAGCAAGGTTGTCCATTGCATGTTGAACCTCTTTCCATTGTGCTTCTTCTCCCATTACGCTGGCCGAGCAAACAAATTTAAGTTTAGTTAGTTAATCATGTGATTTAAAACTCAGCTTTTTTGATTCATGCTATTAATACAACTGTTACAGTATGTATCCAGTTACTCGATACATTAATCTTCATGACTAAATGGTACCTTTTTCTTGTAGGATTTTGAGATATGACAGATGATATATATTGGGTTCCTGGTTTTGATATATATCCAGCTGAATGTAATAAATATTTAACACAAGTCTTTTATAACATATGAAAATTCATAAAGTCAAAAGGTCTATTAAGTGTGTTGACCCTGATTACTTCTTAGGTTGACACTACTCATATGTGAGGTTGATACGAGGAAATTACAAGATCAACTCTATGTGATGGATTATTAATCAAAACTGTAATCACCTGATTGAGGTTGACTCTTAGAAGACATGAAGTTAACTCTACAGATACTCTTCTTACTGATTTCAAGTCCAATTGTTTGTGTGCATTGACATGCCATGTTGTTTATTAATTAAAGCAAAACTTTAGGATTTAACTCATCTATGAGACATTTGATTCTTATGTTACAGTTATAAGAAAATTTTTGATGAGTTCAAGCCTATAGAGGATGTAATTGGAAGTTCAAGGAGTCATTTCATTAAGTCCAAATTCTTGTACAATGTATTTGCATATCCTTGCATTTTTTCCAAAATTCTTCCTAATTGGATATTTTTCTACTTTTTTTCTTCACTATTTTGTTTGATTGTCTACTCCAATAGACATAAACAGATTCAATCCTACATTGTGTGTATATGATTTGTGAGATTTAAAACGATCTCAAAACATTGAGTCATCAATTGTGTGAGTGTTCCACACATTCGAGTTATTAAAGAGTTTCACTTGATTTAGTGAGGGATGGAGGTAAATGAAGAATAACTTATTCATTTCAATGATATAATAATTTAGAATCCAAGAACATGGGAAAGTCAACGGAAAAATATATTACGAGGATGGCCATGAAATATATATGATTGGTTGATCAATTCATTTACTAATTCTTATTTAGAATCAGAGATAATAACATATCAATGTACAAGTCATATTAAGGTAAATTAAGAAATTAGCAGGTTTGACTTTTCCTTTAATAGGAGAGGGCTCCCTTGGAGAAGTCATATGGGTGTTAACCATTTTTCACCGGACCTTGGATTTTTAACATTCTAGTAGGTTTATTCGAATTATGAAATTTTTAGGTAGGTCAAATTGTGAGAAATTAGAAAGACGCTATTTTGATGGAATCGCCAAAATCGCGTTTTTCCTCTTCGGTGGGAGAGTTGACTTTTTATTGGTAAGAGATCTGATTTTTCTGATATTTTTATTGGATTCAAATGGAGGGTACTTCCTTATTTACATGTAATATCGTAAGTAATTGATATGGAATATAAATAACGTATGAGTTCAGTCTTACAAGGGTCCTTCTGACACTTCTGACTGAACCTGCTGACACACCAAACTGAAGAAGGATCACTTCTGACTGAAGCTTCTATGCTTATCCCTTATGTGTAAGTGTTGGATGGGTTGCATGAAGCAGGTGTCCATGGCATGGTTTAAGAGGTTTAAAAGCTTGACACCTTGATGGCCGACGTGCCATCGTGCATGGATGTTTGGAGGGTTATAAAACCTCCCAACACCCAGTGTGTAAGATTTTCCACTTCTTGCTCTTGCCTCTCTCCTGCCCTTGTTGTGCCTACTGCTGCTTTGGGTTGTTGCGGCTGCACCTGATGGCCACCCTGCCATGAGTGTTGCTTTATTTTAATGGAAGTTGCTGCCGCATGAACTGTTGTTTCTGCTGTTCGTGTTGATAGTGCTTGCAAATCTCGCTACAGTTGGAGTGCTGCTGCTGGAGTTGCTGAGGTACTGTCTTGCACCTTCGCGTGGGTGGCAAGCTACTGGAGCTGTTGCTTTCCTTGTTTGATTAGAAGTGTGAGAACTATAGCTGTTGGGGATAGCTACACCTTGGTTCCATCAAGACCATCGGAATGAAAGTAGCATCCTTCAAATTTAGGTAGGATTCAATTATTTCCTTCCTCTCTTACTCTTACCCTTGATCTAGCAATAGAACTTATTGCTAAGTGTACAAGCTCTCAATTCTTGTTTGAGATCCGTAAGTACCTCTAGAAGGTTGTGTGCATCATGTGTGGTTGTAGAACCCTCTCCCTATCTCTTCTCTATTCTAAGTCTTTGATTTCCACTCATGTTAAAGAAGTCATGATCACCCTTACTTGCCTTACACTTGTGGATTCTATTTTGAAACAATGTATTTATCCCTCATAAGCATGTTTTAGTTGTGCCTGTAGGATTCAATTCCTTATATCCGTCTCTTCACTAGTGGATTACTAGCTTGAAGGGGATCTCACCTTGTATGTCATCCTGTAGTTCTCATCCTATAATTCAGAAAGTATGTTCTTCACAGGACTACATTTTCCATCATATTTTAGTTAATTGTCATGTTTAAGTTAATGGTCATCCATGAGAGTTTATAGATAATTTCTTCTTTCTTAACTTGATTCATAACTCTAGAGTGTTATCAATATTCTTGCGTAATGTAGACCGATCCATGATGGATCTTTCTTGTCGTGAAACTGATTTCTTGAGAGATCATGGAGATCTTAAGTGTGTAAACTTGACAAGTTTTAAGTGAAAAAGAAAAGAAAGTTTAAGAGCTGACTTCCCATTTCAATTTCCTTGAACTCCCTTTCAATGTGTCTTCTTGAAAAAAAATCAGCCATATGACCACATTCCATGTGTATATCTTTTATTCTTATCCTTTGATATTTTAGTGAGTGAGGTTAAGATTATGTTTTAATTAAGTCCTAATCATGTTAGGAATGATAGAAGAGGTTGTTAGTACCATTTATTGCTGGTTTAGAAGCATTTCAGAAAGTTTGATCAAGTTCTGTCGACAGACGAACCCATTACTGTCGACAGGAACCCACAGACAGAAGTCTGATTTCTTCACCTGTGTGTTACTGTCGACAGCACCACTACTTGCTGTTGACAGATGCACACAGACCTGAAGATATGCTCACTGGTTAGCCAGTCCTGTCGACAGCAACCTTGTGTCTGTCAACAGGTGGCAACAGTGCATGTTTTCACCCATTGTTTTACTCCATTTCTTGATGCAAATCCTACCCAATTGTACCAACTAATAGTCCACCTAAATCTTATGGTTTTTACTACCTAAAAACTTACTAAAACCAGTCATGTACCCTTCTTTGTACCATGAATTATTGCTCCGAAGTTTCGAACAACATTGACCTCGAAAGGCTACCAATCTCTGAAATCAATAAGAAAGCATAGTTTCTTCACTCTTGTGTGTAAACTTTGAATGAACCCTTGTGTGTCCTTGACTCATTAAAATGATAAGTGTGTGATGATTACAAGTTGTGAGTCTTTGAAACTCATTCAAGAAATATGCCTGGCAAATAAAGGGCTGGTTAAGTCCTGGGGGGAGCGCCCAAATTCGTCAGTGGCCGCGCGGGGGCAAATTTGTCAGTGGCCGTGCGGGGGCGATGAGGACATCGTGGATGTTGGCATACATCAATTTGTGTTTGATTAGTCATCATATCATACTTGTGTGCGTGAAAATATGTCTGATTGTCAGTGGCCGTACGGGGGCAAATTTGTCAGTGGCCGTGCGGGGGGCATTGAGGACATCGAGATATTTGACATTACATCAATTCGTACTTGATTAGTTATCATGTCATGCTTGTGTGTGTGATTTTATATTTGATTATGAACTCAAGTATAATCCTGAACTATTGATTCTAATTCCAACATTGTACTTGTTCAACACATGTTATTGACTGATCTCGTGTTTTCGTTCTTGGAACACACCATGTTAATGACCTTTGCTCATTTTACCTTGGATATATATATTTACGTTTGAATCCTTTTAGAGAAGTTGAATCCTACTGGGCTAGTTAGCTCACCCAATCCTACTATTTCAGGTTCCTACAATTCTAGAAGGTGAAAACTTTGGGATTTGTGTGTGGAGAGAACAACCGTGGCGACATTTTATTTTTGAGATTGTAAATCAGGAATCATGTAACACCTATTGAATGGCAAATAATACCTATTATTTACTGAAGATTCTGAGTAAATGTCCTGTTCAATTAGTATAATTTTACTCTTGAATACTCATTCGTTCACGTTCCGGCATTTATGGGCATATTAAATGTCGTGATGTGACAAAGGAAGAGCATGAAGAACACCTGAAGATATCACTACAAGTCTTGCGAGACAACAAGCAGTACGCAAAGCTAAGCAAGTGCGAGTTCTGGCTCGAAGAAGTGTCCTTCTTGGGCCATGTCATCTCAAAGGACGACATCTCCGTTGATCCCTCCAAAGTCGAAGTTGTACTAAATTGGGAGAGACCAACCAACGTCACCGAGATAAGAAGCTTCCTAGGACTGGCTGGCTACTACAGGTGGTACATCAAGGACTTCTCAAAGATCGTCGTTCCTCTCACGCGTCTAACGCGATAGGAGAATCCCTACTCCTGGAGTAAAGAGTGTGAGAAAAGTTTTCAAACTCTTAAAGATTGCCTGACTTCAGCACCTGTTCTCGCTCTTCCAATAGAGGGAGAAGGTTTCTCTGTCTACACCGATGCCTCAGGGATTGGGCTAGGGTGTGTACTTATGCAAAAGGAGAAAGTCATCGCCTACTCTTCTCGACAACTGAAGACTCATGAAGTCAACTACCCTGTGCATGATCCTGAGTTGGCTGCCGTGGTCTTCGCCATGAAAATCTGGAGACATTACCTTTACGGAGAAAAGTTCACTATCTACTCAGACCATAAAAGTCTGAAGTATTTATTCTCCCAGAAAGAACTCAACATGAGACAGAGAAGATGGCTAGAATATCTGAAGGATTTTGACTTCAACATCCAATACCACCAAGGCAAGGGTAATGTCGTGGCTGATTCTCTTAGTAGGAAGCCAATGGCATCTGTTTCAAGTCTAGTCCTTGGCGAGATGCAACTACTAGAACAATTCGCAAGGTTGGACTTAACTATTGAACATAGAGATGACCAAGTCTTCATTGCCAATATCAAGATTCAATCTGATCTGCTCGAGGAGATCAAAGCTCAACAAGATGATGATCCATTCCTAGTTTCCGTCAAGGAAACTCTAGCTGAAAGACCAGACTTTGCTATGATCGAAGATGGAAGGTTTGTCTTTCAAGGAAGGACATACGTTCCCGACAATGAAGAATTGAAGAGGAAGCTAATGGATGAAGCCCACAAGACAAAGTACACTATTCATCCTAGAGGTACCAAAATGTATCAAGACATGAAAAGAACGTTTTGGTGGCCGAACATGAAGAGAAAGGTAGCCGAGCATGCTGCTCACTGCCTTACTTGCCAACAAGTAAAAGCGGAACACCTGCGCCCTGCGGGTGTACTCAGACCACTTGATATTCTGGATTGGAAATGGGAAAGCATCGGCATGTACTTCATCATGGGTTTACCCAAGACTCGTGGTGGACTCGACGCCATATGGGTCATTGTGGACCGACTAACCAAATCCACCCACTTTCTGCATATAAAGAGTAAGTGGTCAGTGGAGGTACTAGCTGCCTTATATGTCAAGGAGATTGTAAGAATACATGGCATTCCATCATCTATTGTTTTGGATCGAGATCCGAGATTCACATCTCATTTTTGGAAAGGACTGCAAGGTGCACTGGGTACTAAACTCAACTTTAATACCGTATTCCATCCACAAACCGATGGGCAAACTGAAAGGACCAACCAAATTGTTGAAGACATGTTGAGAGCCTGCACTATAGATTTCCAAGGATATTGGAACGAGCACCTACCTCTAATTGAGTTCTCCTATAACAATAGTTACTATGCGAGCATCAAGATGGCGCCGTTCGAAGCCCTCTACAGAAGGAATTGTAGATCACCTGCATGCTGGAATGAGGTTGGAGAACAACAATGGTTAGGTCCAGAGATGGTGTAGAATACCAGAAGAGACATTCATGTAATCAGAGACCGGCTCAAGATTGCTCAATCTAGACAGAAGAGCTATGCTGACAAAAGAAGGCGAGATCTGGAATTTCAAGTGGGTGATCATGTATTCCTAAAAGTGTCACCTACTCATGGCATCTAAAGATTTGGCGTGAAAGGAAAGCTCAGCCATAGATTCATTGGTCCTTTTGAAGTAATCGAAAGGATTGGTGAGGTTGCATACCGACTGGCGTTGCCACTGGATCTGGCATGTGTACACAATGTGTTCCATGTCTCCATGCTCAGTAAGTATGTCTATGACCCCACACACATCATTCGCCACGAGAAGTTGGTGTTGAACAAGGATGTGACATATGAAGAGATGTCAGTCAAGATACTAGAACAGAAGGTACAACAGCTCAGGAACCGTCCCATCCATGTGGTGAAGGTCTTATGGAATAACTGCGGAGTGGAAGAAGCCACATGGGAACCGGAAGGAATCATCAGACGCAACTACCCTGATCTTTTCGGTAAGACATTACCTCCCTTATGATCATATGAATTTGGGGACCAAATTCTTTTTTAAGAGGGGGAGGATGTAGCAACCTGAATTTTTGAACAAAAATAAAAATTTACATAATATTAAAATTTATTAGAAAAATCAATTAAAAGAAAATAAATGACATAGGAAATTAATGGAAAGGGAAATAAATAAAACCCATTAATTGAATAGAAGTATTGGGCTTTATTAAATTGACCCAATATAATTTAGTGGGCCAAAATAAGAATTTTTAAAAGGGGAATAATGAGAAATTATCCTAAATTTGTAACTAAAATAATGCTTAATTATAAAAGAAGCATTTAATGCATTAAAAAGGAAGTTTGAGTTGGAATGGAATCCTAAACCTACCTTAAATGATTGGCCACGGATTTGGCTCTCTTCCCCACTCAAATAGGATGAGGAAGGCTTAGAAGGAATGTAGAGAATAGGAAATCTCGAAATTAATAGGAGTTTGAGTCCTATTAGGAAATTGAAAGGGAAAGAGCTTAAATGCTCTCTTATTCACCCCAAGGCCGGCCCTAGTTCATGCCAAGGGATTACTGGACGTGGGAAGGAGTCTACAAGGAGGGGAATTCATGGAGAAGAAGTCTCTCTCAAGTTTCATCCCGAGTTCTTCAAGTTCTTGCCCTAGGAGAGAAAATCGAGTCAAGGTAGCATTCTCACGAGCATAAACTATAAAATTTTAACTGTAGATTCTTCCCATCATCTTGAGCAATACCCTCAAGTTTCATGATTTATCATTGAGTCAATATTTACTTCTTGATTTTCGAAGTTCTGCACTCGTCCTGACCCCGAACCCCCATGTTAAATCTTGTTCTCCACGTACACTTGATATCATGCCACGAAAGTTTTACTAGATGATCTGATGCATGTTCGCCTTCTTTTGCCCCTAGAAGCCCTAATTTTCATATACTCTAGTGGGTGAATTAATTATTTTTCTCTCACTGATCCCTGTTCCATGAACGTCCTGTTTAACTTGACTGAAGCATGTCGAAACCTTTATAGTTTTCAAATTCCTATATACTGCATGTACCCTGGCCTGTCTAGAGTCGTTTAGTTTTGGTTTTTTAATTTTTCATGCACTGTATGATTTGTTCTCAATTTCTAAAGCCTCCTGTGTCACTTTGTTTAAGTTTGGCCCGCAATCCAAGGTCTTGTCTGATTCCTATCGGACTCAGGCACAGACCACCAGAACGATGGCCCGATAGCCCGCATTTTGTGGTCGGATTGTGACAGCCTTCCCGTCACGTTCTGAACGCGACAGGAGGCGACATCGCGATCATTGTACCTGGCCTATCGCGTTCCTCACATGACCCTGTCGCGTTCTCAGCGCCGGTTCTGAACACCACGTCGTGATCCATGCAAGGCTCTATCGCATTCTACCCTGAACCCGTCGCAACCCTTTCATGGGTGTGTCGCATTCACAAGTTTTTGCAGAAAACCCCCTGTTTTGTAAATACTCAAATTTCTACTGTGCTTATACCCTTTAATCTCAGTTATACCGCAGTAAATGCACTTAATATAAATTGATCTTTTATATGTGATTTAAAATACATACACATGACTACTTTCCATCCATGAGTTCATGACACATGCACACACTTTGAACCATCCAAATATGACTTAATTGGCATGAACATGTGACATGATATATCTTGTAATTTATGCAATTAAATTGTCATAATTATAAAAGAAATTGTTCTCGATTTTCACATTGTTTTGAAACACCGATCTCGACGCTCCACTGTTCTAGAACTCCTCTAGAACGTCGAGCACTTGTTTCCATAATTACCCTGTTTCTTGACTTGGACGAACTCTCTGACGGATACTCCTTCTACCGGACTAGTGAGTCATTGTTCAAGGCCTCCATAAGTCTCTTCTGTCCATGGATTCCCACATGGTCGATGAGCCGGTTGTGCCCAAACACCTATGTTACCCTTTAGGGATCTATATGATCCAAATGGCTATTAAAAGTTCACTCTCGTCATGAATCACGCCGGACCTCTGGGCTTGTGCTTAACATGGCCAGTGGAAGGGTTGTGAGTTCCACCTAACTGCCAACATCATGTGCGCGTGTTGTGCAACTGTTACTATCGCCTGTTTACTCGACGTGTTACGTGCAATGTCCACTAGCTCTCATGTACACTCTATTCGCTCATCTATTCACGTTCACTCTACTATCTCGTCTATTCATCTAGGGCACTCATTTATTCTTGGTACTCTATATTGGCCATTGACTGATTGTCTAAAGATAAACAATATAACCAATGCTTGGCAATATATAAAGGGCCCGATCTGGTCCTGGGATGTGCGCCCGAAAGTGCTAGTGCCCATGGGAGTTAAATGATCAGAGTGTTTGGCATTACACTCGAGTGCTATTTATCTCGACTATCTAAATCACAATCAAAATGTGCTATATTCTCTCGTTGTCTACAAGATCAACAAAGTGCTATACTATACTCGTTGTGCTATTACTATACTTGTGCTATTGTGTTATGGCCATCCTGTTATTATTGTGATATTCCCGACACTTGTGCTATTTTTGGAAAGACTATAGTTGGAAAGTTGTGCTATTTTGTTCACGTGCTATCCTGCTATCTTTTACCTGACTCTCTCTTGCTCTATCATTAAGTTATTCTGCCTTTAATGCATTAATTACTTAAAGCTTGCTTGACTATTGAGATTTAAGTCCTACTGGGCGTTATCGCTCACCCTGCGTTATTTGTCGTTGTGTGCTCAGGTGAGACCGAGGATGAACCATACACTCAAGAGGACGGGAACGACCTGGAGTGATGTCATGAGTACCCTAGCGTCCTATTACTATGTTTAGCGTTGTAGTAGTTAGGTTTGAAGTTTAGTGCTTTACTTTTATTTCAATGTAATTGGGCCCTATAGATTGGCTCTGATATTAGTGGTTGTAACTAGACATTGGAAATTATTAATGAAAAAGGTATGCTTTAGTATTATACATTGTGCAATGGTTGATGTCTAGTATATGCTCTATACCCGTTTACTTGCAACTGCCTCGCGTTCCGATATTCCACGTCAGGGTGTGACATCGGGTCGCTTCCACTGACTCCCACCAAGTGCGGGCGTCCTTCTCCAGTTGGAATGTAGCCAGTAGCAGCTTATCCCCCGCTGCACATTGCATAACACAGAAGATTCTTTCCATTTTTTTGAGCCAGTGCTCAGCTTCATCTGGATCCGTGGATCCACTGAATCTAGGTGGGTTCAGACTTTTGAAGTTACGATGCAGGTCGCCTGCGCTGCCATGATTACCACCTCCTTGGATAGCTTGCGTAATCGCGCGAGTGAGTTCTTGGATGGTCTGTTGCATGCCCCTCATCTGAGCGTGTTCAGCAGTCATCTTGATTGCCTAGTTCCTATAAAAAAATACTTATTGTCATGATATTGATGTGTAATTTAATTCGTGCGTGTGTGAGTTCATTTTTAGCTATTTACCCTTGGCTCTAACCACAACTCACATAGGTAGGATAATTGACTCTAGTCGAGGCAGGTTAACGTAGATCATCCTATACTTAAGAATAACCTAGGCTCTGATACCACAAAACTGTCACGTCCAGACGCGGAATATCAGAACGTGAGACAGTTGCAAGTAAACGGTATAGAGCGAGTACTAGACATCAAACCATTGAACAATGAATAAATACTAAAGAAAATTCTTCTCAATAATAACTTTCCAATGTCTAGTTACAACCACTAATATCAGAGCCATTCTATAGTGCCCAATTACATTGAAATAAGCAAAAGATAAAACTCAAACTTCTAACATAACTACTATAACTCTAACATAGTACTAAGACACTAGGGTGCTCATAACATCACTCCTGGTCGTTCCCGTCTTCTTGAGTCTATGGTTCATCATCGGTCTCACCTGAGAACACAACGACAAATAACGCAGGGTTAGCGATAATGCCCAGTAGGACTTAAATCTCAATAGTCAAGCAGGCTTTAAATAATTAATGTTTTAAAAGATAGAGTAGCTAATGATAGAGCGAGAGAGTCAAGTAAAAGATAGCAGGAAAGCGCATGATGCAAAAAGCACAAGCTTTCTAAGTATAGCACAAGTGTCGAGTTAGCACAAATAGCAAGATGGCCATAACACAAAGTATAGCAATAGCACAACAGGTATAGTATAACACCTTTGTCAATAGACAACGAGAGAACATAGCACTTTTTTATTGTCATTTAGATAGTCGAGATAGATAGCACTCGAGTGTAATGCCAAACACTCTGATCATTTAACTCCCATGGGCACTAGCACTTTCAGGCGCACATCCTAGGACCAGATCGGGCCCTTTATATATTGCCAGGCATTGGTTATATTGTTTATCTTTAAACAATCAGTCAATGGCTAATAGATAGTACCAAGAAATAGATGAGAGTACTAGATGAATAGATGAGATAGTAGAGTGAACGTGAATAGATGAGCGAGTAGAGTATAGATGAGAGCTAGTGGACATTGCACGTAATATGTCGAGTAAGCAGGTGATAGTAACAGTTGCACAACACGCGCACTTTGTGTTCGCAGTCAAGTGGAACTCACGACCCTTCCACTAGCAATGTTAAGCATAGGTCCATGGGTCCGGTGTGATTCAAAATAAGAGCGAACTTCTAATATCCATTTGGATCATGTTGACCCCTAAAGGGTATCATAGGTGTTAGGGTACAACCAGCTCGTCGACCATGTGGGAATCCTTGGACAGAGGAGACTTACGGAGGCCTTGAACAAGGATTCACTAGTCCGGCAGAAGGAGTATCCGACGGAGAGTTCGTCTAAGTCAAGAGAAAGTGTGTATATAGAAACAAGTGCTCGACGTTCTAGAGGAATTCTAGAATAGTGGAGCGTCGATAACGGTATTCCCAAAATATCGCAAGAAACGAAGGCAAGTCCTTTTAAAATATGGCAATTTAATTACATAAATTACCAGATACATTATGAAATAATTTCATGCCAAATTAAGCCATATTGGAGGGTTCAAGTGTGTGTATGTGTTAAGAGAAATTAAAGATAGAGAAAGATCATGTGCATGTATTTTAATCACACATAAATGTTTAATTTATGACAAGTGTAATTTTCTGTGTGTATGATTGTTAACAAAGTGTACAAGCACTGTAGAGAGTCAGAGCGTTGCAAATTGGGGGTTTCCATGCAAAGATCTGAGATGGTGACACACCCCAGTAAGGGTCACGATGGGGTCAACTGAGAACGCGACATGGCCTTGTACAGATCACGACGGCCTTGTCAGTTCGGGCAGGCAGATCGCGACGGGGTCGCTTGAGGGTCGCGACGGGCTCGTCAGATCGGGCAGGCAGATCGCGACGACACACCCTGTCGCGATCAGATCGCGACAGAGGGTGCTGCCATGATAGCCCTGAGAACGCGGACTATCGGGCCATCATGTTCACAGGGTCTGCGCCCGAGTCCGACAGGGAAAGGACAGTGCGTTGGATTGCGGACTAGACTTACCCTATTTTGACACAGGGTGATTCAGAAAATCATAACTAATTGTACAAGTGATGAAAAATCATGAAACTAGTTGTAAATTGATCTAGACATACATGGGTACTTACAGTAAATAGGAATTTGAAAACAAATAGGGTTTTGACATGTTTGGGTCATGTGTATTCATGAAGAACATGGAACAGTACACAGATGAGATCAACGAATTAATTCACAAGATAGGATGGATGAAAATTATGGCTTTTAGTGGCAAAAGAAGCCTAACTATCATCAGTATTACCCACAAACATTTCGTAGCATGGGGTTCAGTATATATGGAGATCAAGAATAAAAAAGAGGGTTCAGGGTTATGGTGTTTACAGAACTACAAAAATTAAGAACAAAAGTTTTGCTTGATGGAAAAATATGAGACAAGAGGGCTTTGAATCCTGAGGTTTAGATCAACCTACAGACGAACTTGATTTAGTTTTGCTCGTGAGAATGCCTACCTTTGATCGTTTACCTCTTCTAGGGCTAGAACTTGAAGAACGGGGTTAAGAGCTTTGAGAAGTTCTTCTCCCCAGAAATTCTCCTCTTCCTTGGCCTCTCCTCCAGGTCCAGAAACCCTTGGCAATGAACTAGGGCCAGCCGTGGAGATTTAAAAGAGTATTTATGTCTCTTGGGTTTATATTTCCTAATAGGACTCTAACTCCTATTTAATTCTGAGATTCCCTATTTAATTCCACCCTTCCATGCTTGCAACCTCCCAATTGGGTTAGGAGAGAAGTAATTTCGAGGCCAATCTAATTGGGTAGGGTTAGGAATCCAAATGTAACTAAAATTAGCTATTTAATGTATTAAATATCTCTTTTCTATTTAAGTAATAATTAAGTTACGAATTTAGGATATTTTTCTATTATTCCCCTTTTAAAAATATCTATTTTTGGCCCATAAATTTCTAATGGGTCCACTTAACAAAGCCCATTACTTCTTTTCATTTAATGGATTTTATTTAATTCTCTTTTTTTCTAATTACTTTTATTTTTATTTTTATTAAATTTTTATTTTTATTTTTTTGAAAAATCCAGGTTGCTACAAATTTGAATTGTTCATATTGGGACCCAAGAATATCTATTCTAGTCTGTTTAACCCTATCAGTACCTTCATAAATTACTTTCAATTTGTCCCACATTTCTTTTGGAGTCCTACAGGCTTATAGTCTATTAAATTCTCTTTTAGACAGTGCACAACAAAGATAATTTTTTGCCTTATAATTCACGGACATGTTTCTCTTATCTGCTATGGAAAGACCAGAAGAGGATTCACTAATGATTTGATAATCACCTTGTTCTATTACCTGCCATAAGTCAAAGTCTGTACCTCTGATAAAACATTCCATGCGCATCTTCCAAAATTGATAATCTTTACCATCAAAGAATGGTGGTCTTGTAACGGATTGACCTTCATAATTGTGAGCTTCAGCTGACATTTCTTCTCAAATCTTCAGATTCTTCTGAGAAGACCTCGCTCTGATACCACTTGTTGGATCGAAATGGCACTAGAGAAGTCCTAGAGAGGGGTGAATAGGACTTCTTGGCTTTTAAAAATTTTCTCTAAAATGTCACAGCACTAAATAAATTCTAAAATGTCACAGCACTAAATAAATTTGTTAGTACTTAGTGTCGTGTGTAATTCAAGTGTAAACTAGGCGGAAACAGTCACACAAATGGACAAAGAGATTTATCCTGGTTCGATCCTTCCCAAATGGAAGTCCTACGTCCAATTCTAGAGCCAACCACTTGAGATTTCCACTAACTGTCAATAACTTGGCCTTCTCTAACCCTTGAGAGGTAATACAAACCCACTTACTCCCATGCAAGTCTTCCCTAAACAGGGGTACAAAAGAACTGCCTTACACAAGGCCTTCCCTTCACAAGAGGGGCAATGTAGGAACACACCTCCTATAGAAATTACACAGAAGAGGAAAATAAAAGGACTCTTATGTGTTTGCTTCAAGAATGAGCAAAGACACACACAATTCAGAAAGGCTAACAGATTGGAGTTGAAACTCAAATCCTTTCTGAATGAGTAGGGTGGACTTCAGAAATGTATACAATTACAGATGCCACCCGGACACAAGACTTCTGTGGAACCAAAGAGAGCTGAGAGAATTTTGCTGAAAGGGGAGCTCTCCAACTTGTGGCTTGAAAGAAGGCTCGTGGGATTCTTTGGCTTGAAAGATTCTAAGTGTTGACCTCACTAGAGTTGCAATTTTTTGTGTTGTTCTCTCTATTGATATCTCTTTCTATGTATCTCTATGTATATCTTCTCCTTTCAAACTTCGGCTTCTTTTATAGTCTTCAGAAGAATGTAGCCGTTTGAAAATGGCCGTTAGAAATCTGGCCATTTGAGAAGAGATCTAGGATCCTTTGGATTTTGCTAAGCTTGTTGTCCAAGGGTCTTTCTTCTTCTTTGCTTCTTTCCAATGACTACAGATGAGAGTTGTAGCTTCACAGCTAGAAGGTCGGCTTCTCATTAAGTGGACTGTGAAAGCTCCTTGCTAAAAACATGCTTCAATAAATGTCTGCAACAAGGACAAGACAAAAAGAAAGAGAGAACCTCCATGCTTTTGAGGTAGGTGAGTCAGAGAAGAATAAGAAAAGCATGGAAACCTCGTATAGGCATTCTTTCAGACCATAGAACAAGAGACAGACAATTATGCTAAGAAGGAAGGTATGGGTCTATCAGTGGTAGGTGAGCTTGTCAGATACCCATGCGCCTGAAGCATAATAAATGTGACATATCTTTTGTATTCAAGAAAATCCGAAGCAATGACATAAGGCAAAATGTTCAGTTTAAACAAAAGTTGCAAAAATAATCTGAACAAGTTTAGATGAATATTGTAAGTATAGTTTATCTGAACATGTCAGAAGAATAAAATAACGTCACTCAGATGGTAATATTAAAATATTCATTCAATCAACACAAAGTTATATCAAGCATGATAAGCAAACAATATTATGAGAGTTGTTAGACTGGAGATTTCAGAAAACTGTAAGTACAGAATTGTCAAGTGAAGTCGGATATAAGAGTTAGCAATTCGGCTCTAGAAGAGACTGTATTTTGACTTCATGAGTTGGAGTCAAGAATAGATTCGACTTCAAAAAGGTTACCATTTGACTTCTGAAGAAGGTATTAATGAGTCAGAGTCAAAGAAAGATTCGACTTCAGAAAGGTTACCATTTGACTTCTGAAGAAGGTATTAATGAGTCGGAGTCAAAGAAAGATTGGACTTCAGAAAAGTTACCATTCGACATCAGAAGAAGGTATAATTCGACTTCAGAAGAAAGTATAATTTGACTTCAGAAGAAACATTCGATTGTAAGAGTCAAAGTTAACAGTCGAATTATATATAGTAGTGTGGACTTAGAAATTTTTTGGGTAGTTTAGACTTCGATTCTAAGGGAGTCGAAGATGATAGTTGGAGTCACAAGTCAGATTCAGTATGACACAGAGGGAGCTTGTGGACTTAGAAAATTTTCGAGATAGAGTTTGTCCAAGATAAATTTTCTGATAAGTAAAATAGATATTTAATTTATAGAAAGTTTTTTAAATATTTTATCATACCAAAACCATGATATTATGGTAAACTAAAATCTTAGATTTTCTTAGGGGTAGTTGCTCAACACCTGTCGCGTTAAGGTTTTGAATGGCCACTGAACAAGTCGTCGCGATTTGAAAGGCGACGCTTGTGTCCGTCGCGTTTTAGCTCCAGAGGTTTGTTGGTGGTGCTTGGGTAGTGAGGGTCCCGTGTGGACCTAGCCTTGGTTCTTTGCTATTTGTTTAAGATTGTTTAGGTTGGTTAATGTTAGTAGAGCATGCATAGGGTTAGTAAATAATGAATGGTTAGTTAATGATTTTTGATGCTTATTGTTAATTATATTTAATATGGCAATGGAGGTCATGATATGACCAATGACAAGCAATGTTATTATAGTTTATGTATGTATTTGTGTAGGCTAGCTTGTAGGTCTCATGGTGACCGGTAACAAGCTATTCCTAACATTTGTACCGTAGTTTGTAATAAAGACTGCATACATATGTATCGTTGTTTGTGTGTTTTCCATGTTTGGTAGTCCGGCGCCTATTCTGGAATACCTCTTTAGTTGGGTACCCCAGGTTCTGTGTGAGCCAGGCACGTGTGTTTGTTGTACTCGGGGCGTGTCCCGGTACGGTGTGCACTATGAAGGTCTGAGTCATCTTCCTGGACACCCTCACTCTTGTGTTTGAGTTGTACGTCCGGTTGAGGGAAAGACGAATGGGGGCAGCGACTTGTGTTTGTGGGTGTGCAGTCACTTGTAGTGCGCTCGTGGTTGGGGGGATGGACGCCAGTAGACGTACTGTTCCCCAGCTAGTCCTGTGTTTCCAGTGTCTCACTTTAGGGACTCGGGACGGAGTCCCTAAAGGTGTCAGGCATGGGCCTGCAGTTGTGTGGTCTACAGGTGTGGTGTTGGTTGGTCTCCACTATTCTTTGCCTTGTGGTTGTAGAGCTGCAGTTGGACCTTTAGTCCATGAATACGAGACTAAGACGTAGTTCTTGTGCTGTGTTGCCCGGGTTGGATACTGGCGTCATGAACCAGTAGTATGTTCCCATGTGGTGGCATCGTTCTTTCTGACTCATGCTTTGCCACTGGTTGTGGCCTGTGTGTAGTGATTCGCTAGTTGAGGTTTTACCCATTGGGGTGTGCCCTAGTGTTGGCACAGTTGTGAATGTGATTCCGTGGGAGTACCTTGTGGTAGTAGGTGTTGGTACGGTTCATGGGTAGCTTTGTGTTGTGGTACGTTGTGTACCAGCCTCTTCAGGTGTTGAGGTGAACCTGTGTTCCGTGAAGGTCAAGTGGTGTGACGTTCCACACATTGTCATTTACCCTTCTTTGGGTAAGCTTCTGATTGTTGTTTAAGTGTGTGGTCGATTGGCTTGCTGATGTCAGTCCTGTTACCCTTCGTGGGTAGGCTGCCTGTGAAGCTTGTAGCTTAGGCGATCGGTTATTGTAATGGTTTGCCTGTGAGGCTTGTGGCCTAGGCATTACAGTTGTTGGGCGGAATAGTGGTACTTGTTGCCTAGCTAGCAAGCCCAGAGGGGGGGTGAATAGGATTCTTTAAATTTTGATTATTTAAAACCTGTCCATAAAAATGTTCACACAACAAGCACTTCGATGATTGTTAGTGTTAGCGAGAAGAAAACAATAAACAAAAAACAATCAGTCACACTACACAAGATTTTATCCTGGTTCGGACTTCCTTTCCACAGGAGTCCTACATCCAATCCCTAAGCAACAACTCAGGATTCCACTACCCAAGGGTACAGTCCCCATCAAGGACAATTACACACCCAGCCATAGCTGGTCTTCTCTTCACAACCCGAAGAGGAATACAACACCCTGGATCCCACCAGGTCTTTTTTCAAAACGAAGGGAAATGAACACCCTGGAACCCCCAGGTCATTCTTCACACAAATGGGATCAACACACAAAAGTGTTCAAGAGATGATGCGCCCCTGGACCAAGCTAACAACACAATGCTTGATTCGAAGCCAAGACTGAGAGGAAAAGATGAACAATAATGAACTCTCTCAGTACACAAACGCTCTCTCTGAGATCTACACTAGATGCAGAGAGCTAAGAGCTATATCAAGGTGATGGAGTGAGACTTGAGCTCTTCTAAGGTGCTTGCTGATTTTTAAATTCTCGAGAGCATACTCTTCACGTCGGCACCAGTCTTCTATTTATATCTTCTTTGAAAAATGTAACCGTTGAAGTATCTGATGTCTCTAAGTTGTGAGGACGTTAGACTGCATGACTTTCCTTTGTAGTCAATGGTTCTTTACGTCCCATCCACGTAAGAAGAAAATACTTCTTGATATCCTCCAGCTTCTATTTTGTTCAACGTTGTATAGATTCATGCTGTCAGAGACCTGCACACATTAAATGCTAAAACGTAGACAGCTAAGCTGTCTCTTGTTGTCAGTCAACGTTAGAGTGAGAATACATCAAGATAGAAATTTCCATTCTGTCTTTCCAAAAACATATTACATGTAGGAGCATAAGAATAGAAGATATCTGGACATGCATCGTGCAGAGAAATGTACAGTTGTGTTTAATGCATGGATAACAATGAAATATGCGGGATGACTTTGAATTGTCAAGATATTTGAATATCAAGTCGTTATAGCTCATAAAATCGATATGAACATGACTTATAGAATCGTTGTGCGAATGAGTCATTGTTCATGTGAATCGTTGCTCATTCGTAAACAAATCGTTGTGATCAAATCGTTATAACCAAATCGTTATAAGATTGTAAGCAAGTCATTATGAGCAAATCATTATAAGCAAATTGTTATAAGCAAATCGTTTTAATCAATCGTTATAAGCAAATTGTTATGATCAAATCGTTATAACCAAATCGTTATAAGCAAATCGTTATGCTCACTTGTCGAATCGTTATGAGAGCAAATCGTTATGCTCACTTACGAAATTGATGTGAGATTGAAATCATTGTAAGCAAATCGTTATGAGTAAATCGTTATAAGCAAATCGTTATGCTCACTTATCGAATCGTTATGAGAACTAATCGTTATGCTCAATTGTCGAATCGTTATGAGAGCAAATCGTTATGCTCACTTACGAAATCAATGTGAGATTGAAATCGTTGTAAGCAAATCGTTATGAGTAAATCGATGTGAGAGCAAATCGTTGTTCTCACTTATCAAATCGTTATGAAAGAAAATTGTTATGAAATAGACTTCAATAGAATAGCGATGACTTATGAAATCGTTATAGAACCAAAAATCGATGTGGATGAGGAAATCATTATGATTCTATGGAAATCGTTGCAACAACTAAAAAGTCAATGTGTACTTAGAATATTTCATACTTTGAACTGTAAATGCTACAGGATGATAAATACTTACTGATTTTGCTTGTATTTCCTTGATTTATTCCCTGTGCACAATTCTTATAGAAGTAATCTTTATCATAGTTTTGTTAATCACCAAAATAGATATGCAATTTATTTAAATTATATTTGAGATAATCTGATCATCAATACTATGCTAGTCCTATTGTCCCTTTTATCTTCCGAGATTTGTGCTAGCTAGTGAGATTATGTTTTAATTGTTGTTAATCATAACTGAAGTAAGCATGATATGGTTTGGCTATAGGTGTCGTTTCTGGGAGGTCCCTACTGAGCCAGTGACTTGTTGAGGCTCACTCCCTTACAGCACTTTTCAGGTGTTAGCCAGTTTTGTGTGGCTCGAGGAGGCATTGTGACAGACTTGTACCACCAGCAGTAGAGTTAGTTGTGTTGTGTGAGCTTGTGCTCCCTCGGGGTATGCCCCAATTAGTTGTACTCTTATCTCTTGGACATATAATAATGTATAGGGACAATTGTACATTGTTGTATACAGGTATGAGCACATGTACTTTCTTGTGTTTTATACTATTATTGTTGTCTTTTCTATTCTTACTGGACACTCGTGTGAGATATCCCTTATGAGACTTCGGTCCGATCGCCGGAGGCAGACTTCGATATGGAGCCTTATTAGGCATAAATATCCAGGGCCGTTACAGATGGGATGATGAGTGGAAGGTTTTTCACTTGTTAGCAGTGCCAATCTTCGGAAAAGGTATAAGTTGCTCTGACAGGCATAGTGATCTATGCCAAAAAGTTGACAGGCCAAATGAGTCAGATGATGACAACCATTTCCACTAGTCTGACAAAACACAAACACCTAAGAGATTATACTCAGCTATGATTTGATTAGAGGACAAGTAAAATATTGATTGGAGAACAAAGAAACTTTGATTGGAGGCCAATCAAGTGTTGGACAATGGTCATATAGATTGGAGAATGAAAGGGAGCTCCTACTGAACCATTCTAAGTATTAACCTTTTACTATTGGTGGTGACAAAATTCATGCTTATCATAAAATCCTTAATATACTTAATAACACTTTTATTTCATGAATATAATATTTTTCATTGCTCCACGAAAAGATTTGCATTGTTCATAATTTCGTCATACTAGTTTTGGTCATGATCAGTCGAAGCTAACTTCGTCATATACGAAGTCTTACTTCGACCGACAACGATATAGACTAACCAGTCGAAGCTTCAATTCATCATATACAAACCTACACTTCATCATATACGGAGTTTCACTTCGACCGACAATGATGAAAACTGGCCAGTTGAAGCTTCACTTCATCAAATACAAAGTTTCCCTTCGACTGGAACATCTATTGGTGACTAAGACATTGATTGTTGACTACAAGGCATTGATTGGTGACTAAAAAATCAATTGTTGACTACCAAACATCGATTGCTAACCAAGACATCGATTGCCTACTATAAAGCATCGATTGGAGACTAAAACATAGATTGTTGTCTAACAAACATCGATTGGTGACTAAAACATCAATTGTTGTCTACCAAACATCGATTGCTAAATAAATATGGTTATATTTATGGGGTAAGGAGGTTATCTTATCTTTAGCCAGAGTGTCAAAGTCCATAAACAACTATTTAATGGTAGGCTTAGAGGTTCTCTGAAGATGAATCTTTGGAAGGAGGGAAGACGACCCTGCTGAGCTGAGATCCTACCCATGACATGAGCAAATCTCTCAAAAATTACAGGACCAACTGAGGAGTCCATGACCAAAGAGTGCAATTTGGGGAGAAACACAGTGTCTGGAATTTGCAGGGTAGCGAAATCTACTTTGAAGGAGCAATTGATTGGAATTTCAATTTTTAACGAAGCAATGGCTCCCTGGAACTGACCCAACTGCACTTCAGGTAGCTTGTGAAGATACCGATAGTCATTGAATAGCCGGAAGTACCTGATGAGCTTAACTTCCTTTGAATAAAAGGTGCCCAGGTGGTTTTATGATGGATTACAAACCACTCAGAGAGAGAGAGAGGGTGATCCCGGGGTGGAAACCGCTCGGACTTCATAAGAAGAAATTTCCTGTAGAGAGTCTTGTGCCCTTTAGCCCACTGATCTTCAGTCTAGCATTCATCCATTTGGAAGATTTTGGATTGATCGGCTTTTAAAAAGTGGTTGTAGGGAAGGACAACATTGAGGTGATCAGATAGATTAAAAAAGGAACACCAAAAATGGTGGCAAAGATACATTTTTGGAGATATTTACAATAGATTGGTTTTCGCCGATTCTCAACAGTGAGGGAAAACCAAAGAGAAGGAAATTTAGGTTCGGTGGGAAGAGCAAGAGTATTGGAGAGTTTCCTTCTTTTAGAGACATGACTAGAAGAGTCAGTCCTGTGGACATGAGAGGCAACTGCTAGAACTGAATGAATGGTGGTAATTTCCAACTCATCCTCAAATTTATTGAGAAAGGGACCTTCTAGTTGTGCACCTTTAGGTATATAGGTGACAAAGAATGGAGGAGTAGGAGGATGGAGAAATGATTGATGGGTAGAAGGAGGTATGATGGATGGTCCATCTGAAGAGGGACCAGAGGAAGATGAGGCTCTGGCTAATGATGAGGCTGGAGGGTCTTCAAGAATAGAAGGAGGTGGGGGAATTGAAGTAGAGGGGGCAGGAGATGAGGAGGATTCAGAAGGAAATGGAGTTGGGGAAGAAATGGTGCGAGGCAGGGGTTGTTTGAAGGGGATAGGTACTGGTGGAGCTGTGGAGGAAGATGGTGGTGAAGGAGGGGCTAGAGTTGCAAGAGGAGAAGGATCAGGGGCTTCTGGAGCTACAACTGGTTCTTCCACTCTTGGAATCTCAACCTCGGAGACCACTGGCCCTGATGGCCCAACAACATCCTCTGATGGCCCTGGTGGCCCAGCCATCACAGCTTCAAAATTAAATTCCATTGCAGTGGCTACCTCTTCAACAATGTGTGGCCTTGATGGCCCTGCTGGCTCTTTGGAGATTGGCTCTGATGGCCCTACTTGCTCTTCTGAAACTGGCCCTGATGGCCAAGCACTGCAGATTGGATCTGCAGGAGAAGGAGCAGGATGGGCATTTGAGGATTGTGCCCTGACCAAATCTCCAAGTGCGGCTATAGATTCCTTGATACTAATGAGCTCACTGCGCACCCATCTCACTGTATTTCTGACCATTCTCATCTCCTTAGCTGAGGTACTATGGCTTATGAAAATTGACTGAATATCTGATTACACAGAGCATAGAATGTTCCCTTACTCATCCATTCTAGCAACTAAGGGCTTCAGATTGACCTTCAATTTCTTCTTTTTCTGCATTTGATGAGGTCTCGTGGTCAAGAGAGGAATCCCAGGAGTTGCTACTCTCCCTTTGCTGCTTGCCCTTGCAACGGGCTCCACATTATCATCATTTGCATCATCTGAGGCACTCTCCACAATGCCTTCTCTGAACTGCTCATCAATGGGGACATTAGTAGTGTGCTCCCCCTGAGATGTTGTTTCCTTTTCAGCAGATTGCTCCCCCTGACTAGGAGCATCTACTACTTGCACATCTTCAGATACAATTTCTTGCTCCCCCTAAATGGGAGCTTCCTCCATCACAACATCTGCCATGTGGCCTGATGCCACAACCTCTGCAACTAGATCTACCAAGATCTCTGGCTCCACCTGAGTATTGGTTAAAGAGTCGAGTACACTCCGAAGAATTGTAGCTACTTGAGAGGAGGGAGGTACAGCTTCTGAATTCTGTCCAACTGGCTCAATAAATTCTTGAGGAATGTCCTCAATCTGGCTTCCAATGATCACTGATTCATCTACTAAGACCTCTGCTGCTGCTGCTACTTGTGCCTCTTCTTTGGCGGCCTGCTTTTGAACGCCTAGACCTGCTGGTACTTCTGTTGCTGCTGTTTCTCCTGTTTGCACTGCTGCTACTTCCACTACTGGAGCTACCTCTTCTTGGACTTCTTGGGCTTTGCCAATAATGGCCTCACCCTCAGCCACCGAGGTCTTTGACCATATTCCATTAACCAGCGAAAAACCACTCTTCTTAAGATTTCTGAACTGAATGGCTTGGCCAATTTTCTCTGACACTGCTCCAGATAGATTGATGCCATAATGTTGAAATACCTTGGTGAGCTGGTGTGCATATGGTAGGGACACATTTAGCTTGCTTTTCTTATCCCAAACCTGTGCGGATGCAAAGTTCAGTTGACTGCTCTTTGTTTGCTGCCAAACTTCAGTTGACTGCTCTTTGTTTGCTGCCAGACAGACATCTTGATCTTTCAGGTCTTCAAGATGAAGTACATACAGGTTCTTTTCCCTGCTAGCTTCAAACATGACTGCACCATCCTTCATGATACTGCACTTTGACTCTTGAAATCTGATCTGATGTCCTTTGTCGCACAGCTGGCTGATACTAATGAGGTTGTGCTTCAGTCCTTTCACACAAAGAACATCTTCAATAATAACTTTTCCTTTGCTACCAACTGGTTTGCTACCTATTACAGACCCTTTGCCATTGTCACCATATGTGACTTTTCCTTCTTCGGCTTCAAGATGTGAGAATAACTTTCTGTCCCCTGACATGTGCCTTGAGCATCCGCTATCTAAGTACCATTTGGATGCTCGATGGTTTCCCTGCATTAAAAACATTAAGCTTTAGGTACCCAAGTTCTTTTGGGTCCTAATTGGTTAGTATCATCAATTTTTCTTTTAATTATCCATGTTTTATGTTTAGTTGGACATGATACTTTAATGTGTCCTAACATGTTGCAATGGCTACAACAAGACATTTTGGTTACCTTTTCAGTTGGAAAGTATTCAAAGTTTGCTTTATATGTTGTGTCTTGTTCAGGTATAAATTTCAGAGTTGGATATATTTTAGGATATATTACTGTTTCTTCATTATCGGGAGGAGTATAACCTAATCTATGTTTCTTTTTACCTAACTATCTAGCACCTTTTAATATTAATGTTGTTTTGCCATTAGTAAATTTTTCTAGTGTGCTTGATAATTTTTCATTTTCTGTTGTTAACGTGTTAACTTCTTGTTTTAATTTATTTACAGTTTCTTGGTTTTCCAAACTCGCTAATTATTCATTTTTATTTTCCAAGTCTTCACATACCACCATTTGCTCATTTTAAGATTTTAAGTCTGAATTAGTAGTTTCCAAGCATGCGAGATTTTTCTTACTGGCTTTTAGTAATTTACATACTTCTTTATATTTATAGTATAATTCATTAAAAGCTTCTTCTAAGTTATCTGAATCAGATTCATTACATGAAGAAAAAGATGAGTCTGATGTTACCTTATCTTCGATGTTGGCCATAAATGCCAGGTTGGCTTCTTCTTCTTCTTCATTGCTTGAGCTTGACTCGCTGTCTGAGTCACTGTTGTTGTCTCATGCTGCTGCCATGGCTTTCTTCTTGTATCTTCTGAATTTCTTGGAACTATCCTTCTTTCTAAACTCAATTTTCTACAGTTTCGGACATTCAGCTTTGATATGTCCGGGCTTCTTGCATTCGTAGCAGATTGGTTCATTTTTCTTCACATCTTTGACGTCAGGCTTCTTGAAGTCTTTTCCTTTATTAAAATACCTTCTTCTAGACTGGTATTTCTTTTTCTTGGCTAGTATGCATTGTAGTCTTCTGGATAGAAGTGCTTCTTCATCATCACTGCCTTCATTGTTTACCTCATCTTCAGATTCTTCTTTAGAGCTACCTTCAGTAACCTTGAGTGCATTGGTATGCTTTTTCTTGCTTGAGGATTCTCCGAATCTTTCCATGTTGATCTCATGAGCCATGAGGGACACAATATGTTTCTCTAATGACATTCTCTTTAAGCTATTGGCCTCTTCTACTGCTGTCACTTTTGGAGTCCACGAGGCTGGTAGGGATCTTAAGATCTTCCTGACCATATCTCCTATTTCATAGCTTTTTCCTAGACCAGCTGAACGTGCGGCATAGTTGACTGTGCATTTTCATTGTCTAGAGTTCCTCACACAAGTCAATATGCGCACTTCCTCTAAACTATCTCACGGAAATAAAATTGCAAAGATGGACTCATACAGTGGTGAGAACAGGTCATATCCACAGAGAGGCTGAATAGAATTTGAATTAAACTACTTTGACTTGAAATCTCTATTCTATCGACAATGCATTAAAAGTGAATGTGTAAATAATACCTATCAAATCCCTCACAATCTTAACAAATCAGACTTAATGAAAGAACAAGTGGAATTGAAATTAGCAAATCTCAATAGAAAATTAGCGAGCCAATGTACCCCTAAGCTTAGGGGATGAACAGTCACAACTCTCCACATCATTGGATCATTACTCACAGCTCAAGAATTAAACAGAGGATAAGGACAGAAGCTTATTATTACCATATCAAACTCTTACTGCTATTACGGAGAACATGAATAAGAGCAAAGTTAATAACACTATGAAACTCCAACATCCCTCGTGAATTCAAGACTCTCTCCCTGCTGTAATAGAAACGAACTCACTATCCAACCATTAGACTAAGACAAGAAGAAATAAACAAATGCTTTGGAGAGACAAATCAACTCAGGCAACATGGACAAATCACACAATCTGATCTCTCTACGACACATAAGAAATAGAAATAGCATAGAAGAAAAGAACAAATCAATTGCAAGCAGCAGAACTCAATCTCTCCACAAACATCAACAGCAGAGATGAGGAACAAGAACAAAGCTGAAAACTAAATTCTCCTCCGTCAAACTCCTGGATCTCTCACACAAGAATTGGAAGAAGTGCCTCTCCAATAATCACAGAAGAACAGAAGAAGACAAGTAAGAGCTCCCTGGATCGATTTCACTACAATCAGAAGAAATGAAAATAAAAGCCACTGCTCTTTACAGAAAAGAGTAAACTAAAAATATGAACCTCGAATTCTCCAATATTCTGAATTAACAGAGATGAACCAAAATGGAACCCAAACAACAATCCAACCTCCCCAGATCTGAACAACGAACCCTTCCAGATGCTGAAAAGAAAATTACAGAAGGAAATGGCAGAATTCAAATTTTAAGAACTTGACTGCCGAAACCTTCCTTGCTCTGCTGTAAAGAAAATACAGGAAAGAAACTGGAAGAACAAGAAAATTCCTACAAAATATCTCTACTGGCCGACTGGCCAAGCCCTTACAGAAGAAGAACAGAAACTAAATCCAAAGAAAAAAAATGAACTATCCATCTTCCTTGCTCTGCTAAAACAGAAAAATACAGGAGAAAGAAATGGCAAGAAATCCTAAAATCCGAACTCTCGAACTGGCTAATCCTTTCTACAATACTGGAAGAACAGATGAAAATAAAATCCCTAAAGAAATCAAACTCTCACTGTCTCAATTCTGGAAGAACAGGAAGAACACTCAAATCCTAAAAAACTACCAACTCGCCTGCTCTGCTCTACTGCTTAAACAGGAAAAGAAAATTACAGAAATAAAAGCTAAAAAAAATCCTACAATCCGAACCAGGGAACCACCGGTGAAGAGGACCTTGGGGTCCTTTTATAGGCACCCGGGCCTCTTGCTTCTTCTCCAGTCTGCACCAGGATCGCCGGCTTTAGCACACCTGCTCAGCGCACCAGGATCGCTAGCTCTGCATCAGATGCCAGCTAACCTCCATGCCAGCAACTCCATCGCCATGCCCAGCAGATCGCCTAGGCGCCGTGCTCTGCACCAGATGCCAACTCGGCCGCCTTCACAGCTGCTCACACCCCGCCATGCCTGTGATGCTCTGCACGAACCTAGCCTCTGCATCCGCTTCCGTACGCATCACACACCTCACACCCACACCGGATCCAACAGCCGCCCAGCGCCATCGCCAGGACCATCTGCTAACAGCACCGCACCCAGCTTCCTTCACACGGCCCAAGCCCTGGCCAGCAGCCACATCAGATCTGGCCGCGCCCCTGGCGCACTATAGCGCAGATCCGCAAACCAGCGCCATCGCCACAGGGCTTCCTCCAGCTCCAGGAGCTTCCAGGTGCTTCATCTGGTGGGGGGAAGAAATAAAAATAGTAAAGAAGGGTTTAATGGGGGTATGCGTGGCAAAGAGATGTAGAAAAATATTTATTTAATGAAATTGGTGTGGCATGATATGATTAGGTGAAGAGTGTTAAAAGTGTTTTATTTATTTATTGGGGTGGGGTGGGTTTTATTGAAAAACTCTTATTATTAAAAAAAATATTTACAAACAGATACCTATCCATTATTAAAAGATATTTGCAAAATTTTATTGTGACACAGATTATTTACAATATTTATTTATAAGGATTTCTTATGTACCTAATTTGTCAAAACAGTGACTTATTGAATCTAACGTGTATTCTAACTCATTCTCGACTAATATGTTCCAAAAAATCTATACATGAATAAAATAAAAATTAAAATCAAACTGCACGTTATTTATGGACAACTGATGTCTAAAATCAAGTACATGTATGAAATTTAACGCTAAAAATTTTGTAGTTATCACTCCCCCCTACTTAAACATTGCTAGTCACATAGCAATGAAAATGACAAATGAAGGACTAGAAGATACAATGTCTTATGTTAAACAACCATCATGTAAAAGATTAATGTAAAGATGTCTTTCCTAATTGTAAGGGCTTATGGCGAGAAATTAGTGCACGAGTGATAGCACACTTAAGAGTTCACATCAGCCCTTCTGAAGCTCCTCTGCCTCAGCTAGTAATTGAGATAAGATTAATTCGATGGAGAAGAAAAGAATTATGGAATAAGATCATTGCTCAGTCAGATTAGTTTGTTTCTCTTAGTTCCATTCTGCCCAACTTCCTTGAGGATTATTTCTCTGAGCTGAGGACTTTGCTTCTTTATTTGCACTTTGTGCACTCAGAATTTTTCTTTATTTTTCATCCACAATGCTGCACAACCCATCACTTTTCAAGAGTAGCGAGTCCAACTTTACTCAGATCCGGGGCATTTTTCATGGATATATATATTTTTTCTTTTGCTTTTGCTTTTACAATTTTCTTTTCTTTTCTTTTCTTTTCCTCTTAAAGGAATGATGGGCAGTCAGGTTCCTTGATCACACATCTTCACTTCCTTCATAATTCATTTAAGGGGAAGGGAGAAAATCAATCACCTCTCTCCTACTAGCTTTGACAAATTTCCTACATTCGGGTTTAGCTAGTCTAAGTGGCTGTGTAGTGTGTGTATGAAAACTTCTTGCCATAAATCCTTACATAAGGTAGACAAGAAGTGCATGTAATCCTTTACTAGAGGCTACCTAACATGGATGTTTGCAAAGGAGTGTGACAACAACAAAATTTTAATGGTTAAAGATCAGACACATAGTCTGGGTAGCAAAATGCCACGCATTTTTATTCAAAGATGAAATAAGTGAAATTTTTTATTTGCATATGTACAAGCTCAATAGAAAGAAAATGAAACACTAATTAGGGTGAAGACTATGAATGCATGCTTTATTCTATTTCTCCCCCTACTTATTCACAGGAAAAGAAAGTAAGACAGAAAATAACCTGATAAAGAAAATTTGAACACTTGGGTTGCCTCCCAAGAAGCGCTAAGTTTATCGTCTTCAGCCGGACACCATTAGGCTTCATTTGGCGCAGCTAGCTTGGTAGAATCCATTTTTAAGAAAAGTGGGCTTTCAAAAAAGTGCTTTAACCTTTGCCCATTGACAGTGAATGATTGTCTAGTTTTTGGGTCAAGAATAATGACAGCACCATTGTCACAAGCTTTGACAACAGTGTAAGGACCATCCCATCGAGACTTCAATTTTCCACAAAGCCTAGAGTCAAATAGCCAGACCTTATCATGCACTTGAAAAAAAATTTCTATGAATGTGTTTGTCATGGAATGCTTTGTCTTTGGCTTTATAGATTTTTGGCTTTGGCTTTGGATTATTCTGTCCCTTAAACCCTAGAGCACAGGGTTGGTCTACTGTTTCTTCCACACACGATTCTTCCAAGAGTTCTTCATTACCAGTTGGTTTGCTTTTAGATTTTGCTTTTAAAGCTTCAGGAAAAGGGACTCTTGGAATGTAATGACTTGAGTCTTCATTTATTTTGATTGTTTCTAGAGGCTCTTCAATTATTTTCTGTTTTCCCTTGGGTTTTTCAACATTTTCTTCAACCTCTTCTTTAATTTCAAGTTCAATTTCATTTTCTTTATCCTCATTCAATGTTGACATGTGTGAGTGAGGATTTGTTCTGATGTTTCCACTTCTTAAAGTAGACACTGTTTGCATATTTTCCACTTGGGGGCCCCTAACTTGGACAGGAGGATGGTCTTGTTGTATAAGTTGATTTTGAATTTGTGGTGCTGAAATGTTTTGGACAAAAGTTTGTTGTGGGTTTTGTGGTATAGGGCCATTTTGTCTAACATGTGGTATGTACCCCTGGACTTGATGGTTTTGCTGGTTCTGATAAAATCCAAGAGGGTTGTTCCTTGGGTTTGCTATAGTTTGACTTGGTAACTGACCCAATTCCCTCCTACAGACATCAGCAATCTGAGACTCTATCCTAGCCAAATTTTGTTGAAAATTTTGGTTCTGATATTGATATTCATTTTTTTGTTCTTGCATAGTTTGGCAAAGAGTCATCATCATGGTTTGGAGTTGATTCATTTTACCTTCCCAATTGGGATGAGAAGGTGGTGGTTGAATGTATGAAGGTTGCTGAAAATTGGTATGAGCAAATTGATTGAAGTTTTGATTTCCTTAGAATTGTGGAGGTTTAGAGTAAGAAGATTGGCCAAATCCCGGATTCTGATTGGGATAAGATTGACCGTACATGGATTGCTTGAAAGAAGGTTGAGAAATTTATTCAGATTGATTTTTTCAAGAAAAGTTTGGGTGGTTTCTCCAACCAGGATTGTATGTGTTAGAATATGGATCATGAGAGAGTTTGTAGAAACCTTGGACAGCTTGGACTTGTTCTTGATAGGCCATGATATGAATGAATCTCTCAATCTCGTCTATAGGTTGAGCCAAATCTATGTCCAGAGAACGTCTACCAAGCATGCACAGTTGAAAAGCCTTCTATTTTTTATTTTTGAATTTTTTAGATTTTTATTGATTTTTGAATTTTTAACACAAACAATCACACACTTTCAAAACAAATTATCCTAAACTCTAAGTGTTCCTTGGACTTATGTTATTTTTCTCAAAATCAGATTTATACTTACTTAAGTCCAATTCTAACTCTTCTTGTACCGGCCAGGTAAGAGGTGGAGTAGAGGGAGGCCCCCCTTGCTTTCGCAAGGACCTAATTAAATAACCTCTAGCTCACTTAAGTGTAAGCTTTTTAACCTCTAATCCTAGACACCAGACTTAAAGAGAAGTTTTAAATTTGAGAAAGGATAAATCTAATTATGAACCCTAAGGCCACGTCTACTGGTTTTTATTGAAAGTTTAGGCAAATGCAAGAATGTGGAAATTTTTGTGATTTTTGGGCAAAGGAAAGGGTGATGAAATCCCTCACCTTATCTTTTTATTCTAATGGGTGAAGCCCTTAAGCAGTCCCATTTAAAAACATGAAGTGCACATATCAGATTCAAACAATGGGTTGTCTAATGCTAAGTCTAATGCATGAAAAGAGCGATGGAAGTCTTACCTTTCCCCCGCACACTTCAATGCAAGAAAGAAATAGAATTCAAATGACAATTAAAATGATGAATGTCCTAAAACATGATATTCTAATCTTAGGAAGATGAAATCTTTATTTACAAATCAAACGGCTAACATGAAAGAGCGATTTGGAAAAAATTTTAAGATTTAGATTTTTTTAATTTTTATTTGGTTTTTGAATTAAATGAAATAAAATCTAACTAAGAAAATATAAGATGATACTATAAGCTAGTTCTCAAACCACACAAACCACAAAAGAGTCCAATTATTACATGCCAACAAGAAAGAAATCTCTGTACATGCACAGAGAGTACATCAAAACCTCACTACAAATTTCACTCCTCTCTTCTATCTAAAAGACTGAATTAAAAGCAAATGGGAAAAGAAATCAGCAAGCTCCTCCTCCAATGGGCTTCAAAGGTCAAGCCCAATCTCCAAGTTCCTCTCCTTGTGTAAATCTGAAATGAAAAGTCCAATAACAAGTCAATGAAAGCCCAAAGCAAATGTAATCAAATCAAAGCGGAATTAAATCAAACTCTAATGCCTCCCCGGCAACGGCGCCAAGATGAACGCGCGGCATAGTTGACTGTGCATTTTCGTTGACCAGAGTTCCTCGCACAAGTCAATATGCACACTTCCTCTAAACTGTCTCACGGAAATAAAATTGCAAAGATGGACTCATACAATGGTGAGAACAGGTCATATCCACAGAGAGGCTGAATAGAATTTGAATTAAACTACTTTGACTTGAAATCTCTATTCTATCGACAATGCATTAAAAGTGAATGTGTAAATAATACCGATCAAATCCCTCACAATCTTAACAGATCAGACTTAATGAAAGAACAAGTGGAATTGAAATTAGCAAATCTCAACAGAAAATTATCGAGCCAATGTACCCCTAAGCTTAGGAGATGAACAGTCACAACTCTCCACATCATTGGATCATTACTCACAGCTCAAGAATTAAACAGAGGGTAAGGACAGAAGCTTATTGTTACCATATCAAACTCTTACTGCTATTACTGAGAACATGAATAAGAGCAATGTTAATAACACTAAGAAACTCCAACATCCCTCGTGAATTCAAGACTCTCTCCCTGCTGTAACAGAAACGAACTCAATGTCCAACCATTAGACTAAGACAAGAAGAAATAAACAAATGCTTTGGATAGACAAATGAACTCAGGCAACATGGACAAATCACACAATCTGATCTCTCTACGGCACATAAGAAATGGAAATAGCATAGAAGAAAAGAACAAATCAATTGCAAGCAGCAGAACTCAATCTCTCCACAAAAACCAACAGCAGAGATGAGGAACAAGAACAAAGCTGAAAACTAAATTCTCCTCCGTCAAACTCCTGGATCTCTCACACAAGAATTGGAAGAAGTGCCTCTCTAATCCCCACAGAAGAACAGAAGAAGACAAGTAAGAGCTCCTTGGATCAATTTCACTACAATCAGAAGAAATGAAAAGAAAAGCCACTGCTCTTTACAGAAAAGAGTAAACTAAAAATATGAACCTCGAATTCTCCAATATTCTGAATTAACAGAGATGAACCAAAATGGAACCCAAACAACAATCCAACCTCCCCAGATCTGAACAACGAATCCTTCCAGATGCTGAAAAGAAAATTAGAGAAAGAAATGGCAGAATTAAAATTTTAAGATCTTGACTGTCGAAACCTTCCTTGCTCTGCTGTAAAGAAAATACAGGAAAGAAACTGGAAGAACAAGAAAATTCCTACAAAATATCTCTACTGGCCGACTGGCCAAGCCCTTACAGAAGAAGAACATAAACTAAATCCAAAGAAAAAAAATGAACTATCCATCTTCCTTGCTCTGCTAAAACAGAAAAATACAGGAGAAAGAAATGGAAAGAAATCCTAAAATCCGAACTCTCGAACTGGATAATCCTTTCTACAATATTGGAAGAACAGATGAAAATAAAATCCCTAAAGAAATCAAACTCTCACTGTCTCATTTCTGGAAGAACAGGAAGAACACTCAAATCCTAAAAAACTACCAACTCGCCTGCTTTGCTCTACTGCTTAAACAGGAAAAGAAAATTACAGAAATAAAAGCTAAAAAAAATCCTACAATCAGAACCAGGGAACCCCCGGTGAAGAGGACCTTGGGGTCCTTTTATAGGAACCCGGGCCTCTTGCTTCCTCTCCAGTCCACACTAGGATCGCCAGCTCTGCATCAGATGCCAGCTCACCTTCACGCCAGCAACTCCATCGCCATGCCCAGCAGATCGCCTGGGCGCCGTGCTCTACACCAGATGCCAACTCGGCCGCCTTCACAGTTGCTCACACCCCGCCGCGCCTGTGCTGCTGTACATGAACCCGGCCTCTGCATCCGCTTCCGTACGCATCACACACCTCACACCCACGCCGGATCCAACAGCCGCCCCGCGCCATCGCTAGGACCATCTGCTAACAGCACCGCACCCAACTGCCTTCACACGGCCCAAGCCCTGGCCAGCAGCCACATCAGATCTGGCCGCATCCCTGGCGCACTGTAGCTCAGATCCGCAGACTAGCGCCATCGCCACACGGCTTCCTCCAGCTCTAGGAACTTCCAGGCGCTTCATCTGGTGGGGGGAAGAAATAAAAATAGTAAAGAAGGGTTTAATGGGGGTATGCGTGGCAAAGAGATGTAGAAAATATTTATTTAATGAAATTGGTGTGGCATGATATGATTAGGTGAGGAGTGTTAAAAGTGTTTTATTTATTTATTGGGGTGGGGTGGGTTTTATTGAAAAACTCTTATTATTAAAAAAAATATTTACAAACAGATACCTATCTATTATTAAAAGATATTTACAAAATTTTATTGTGACACGGATTATTTACAATATTTATTTACAAGGATTTCTTATGTACCTAATTTGTCAAAACAGTGACTTATTGAATCTAACGTGTATTCTAACTCATTCTCAACTAATATGTTCCAAAAAATCTATACATGAATAAAATAAAATTTAAAATCAAACTGCACGTTATTTATGGACAACTGATGTCTAAAATCAACTACATGTATGAAATTTAACGCTAAAAATTTTGTAGTTATCACCAGCCAACCTGTTTGTGATATCTATAAATTTGCTGAACATCTGAGTTATTGACTCTCCTGGCTACATTAGGAACTTCTCATACTGTGTCACCAGAATGTCTATTATGGTCTCTTTTACTTTATCTGTGCCTTCGTACGTAATTCTAAGTTCCTCCCACATTTCCATTACTGATTTGCAGGCTGAAACTCTATTAAACTCTTTCTTTCTAAGTGCACGGCATAATATGCTCTTAGCTTTGTAGTTGAGAGAAATCTTCTTTCTATCATCTTCTGTCCAATGTTCTCTGTTGTTTAGAACAACTAGATCGCCTTCTTCTATTATAGACCATATTTGAAAATCGAATCCTTGTAGGAAGTACTCCATCCTTGTTTTCCAGTATGTGTAATCTTCATCATCGAATAGAGGGGGTCGGTTTACTGACTGGCCTTCGAAGTGACCTTGGGCTGCCATTTGATCTTTTCTCTTCAGATCGTTGGATCTTCTTCTTTGTCGAAGAGACTAGCTTTAATACCACTTGTTGCCTAGCTAGCAAGCCCAGAGGGGGGGTGAATGGGATTCTTTAAAATTTGATTATCTAAAACCTGTCCACAAAAACGTTCACACAACAAGCACTTCGATGATTGTTAGTGTTACCGAGAAGAAAACAATAAACAAAAAACAATCAGACACACTACACAAGATTTTATCCTGGTTCAGACTTCCTTTCCACAGGAGTCCTACGTCCAGTCCCTGAGCAACAACTCAGGATTCCACTACCCATGGGTACAGTCCCCCTCAAGGACAATTACACACCCAGCCGCAGCTGGTCTTCTCCTCACAACCCGAAGAGAAATACAACACCATGGATCCTACCAGGTCTTTTTTCAACACGAAGGGAAATGAACACCCTGGAACCCCCAGGTCTTCCTTCACACGAAGGGGATCAACACACAGAAGTGTTCAAGAGATGATGCACCCCTGGACCAAGCTAACAACACAATGCTTGATCCGAAGCCAAGACTGAGAGGAAAAGATGAACAATAATGAACTCTCTCAGTACATAAACGCTCTCTCTGAGATCTACACTAGTTGCAGAGAGCTAAGAGCTATATCAAGGTGATGGAGTGAGACTTGAGCTCTTCTAAGGTGCTTGCTGATTTTTAAATTCTCGAGAGTATACTATTCACATCGGCACCAGTCTTCTATTTATATCTTCTTTGAAAAATGTAACCGTTGAAGTATCCGTTGTCTCTAAGTTGTGAGGACGTTAGACTGCATGACTTTCCTTTGTAGTCAATGGTTCTTTGCGTTCCATGCACGTAAGAAGAAAATACTTCTTGATATCCTCCAGCTTCTATTTTGTCCAACGTTGTATAGAGTCGTGCTATCAGAGACCTGCACACATTAAATGCTAAAACGTAGACAGTTAAGCTGTCTCTTGTTGTCAGTCAACGTTAGAGTGAGAATACATCAAGATAGAAATTTCCATTATGTCGTTCCAAAAAGATATTACATGCAGGAGCATAAGAACGAAAGATATCTGGACATGCATCATGTAGAGAAATGTACGGTTGTATTTAATGCATGGATAACAGTGAAATATGCGGGATGACTTTGACTTGTCAAGATATTTGAATATCAAGTCGTTATAGCTCATAAAATCGATATGAACATGAGTTATAGAATCGTTGTGCGAATGAGTCATTGTTCATGTGAATCGTTGCTCACTCGTAAACAAATCTTTGTGAGCAAGTCGTTATAACCAAATCGTTATAAGATTGTAAGCAAGTCGTTACGAGCAAATCGTTATAACCAAATCGTTATAACCAAATCGTTAAGATCAAATCGTTATAACCAAATCATTATAAACAAATCGTTATGCTCACTTACGAAATCGATGTGAGATTGAAATCGTTGTAAGCAAATCGTTATGAACAAATCGTTATAAGCAAATCGTTATGCTCACTTGTCCAATCATTATGAGAGCAAATCGTTATGCTCATTTGTCGAATCGGTATGAGAGCAAATTGTTATGCTCACTTACGAAATCGATGTGAGATTGAAATCATTGTAAGCAAATCGTTATGAGCAAATCGATGTGAGAGCAAATCGTTGTTCTCACTTATCAAATCGTTATGAAAGCAAATCGTTATGAAATAGACTTCAATAGAATAGCGATGACTTATGAAATCGTTATAGAACCAAAAATCGATGAGGATGAGGAAATCGTTATGATTCTAAGGAAATCGTTGCAACAACTAAAAAGTCGATGTGTACTTAGAATATTTCATACTTTGAACTGTAAATGCTACAAGATGACAAATACTTACTGATTTTGCTTGTATTTCCTTGATTTATTCCCTGTGCTCAATTCTCATAGAAGTAATCTTTATCACAGCTTTGTTAATCACCAAAATAGATATACAATTTATTTAAATTATATTTGAGATAATATGATCATCTGTACTGTGCTAGTCCTGTTGTCCCTTTTATCTTCCGAGATTTGTGTTAGCTAGTGAGATTATGTTTTAATTGTTGTTAATCATAACTGAAGTAAGCATGATATGGTTTTGCTATAGGTGTCGTTTCTGGGAGGTCCCTGCTGAGCCAGTGACTTGTTGAGGCTCACTCCCTTACAGCTCTTTTCAGGTGTTAGCTAGTTTTATGTGGCTCGAGGAGGCGTTGTGACAGACTTGTACCACTAGCAGTAGAGTTAGTTGTGTTGTGTGAGCTTGTGCTCCCTCGGGGTATGCCCCAGGTAGTTGTACTCTTTTCTCTTGGACATATAATAATGTATAAGGACAGTTGTACATTATTGTATACAAGTGTGAGCACATGTACTTTCTTGTGTTTTATACTATTGTTGTTGTCTTTTCTATTCTTATTGGACACTCATGTGAGATATCCCTTGTGAGACTTCAGTCCGATCGCCAGAGGCAGACTTGGATATGGAGCCTTATTGGGCATAAATATCCAGGGCCGTTACATATGGGATGATGAGTGGAAGGTTTTTCACTTGTTAGCAGTGCCAATCTTCGAAAAAGGTATAAGTTGCTCTGACAGGCATAGTGATCTATGCCAAGAAGTTGACAGGACAAAGGAATCAGATGATGACAACCATTTCCACTAGTCTGACAAAACACAAACACTTAAGAGATTATACTCAGCTATGATTTGAATAGAGGACAAGTAAAATATTGATTGGAGAACAAAGAAACTTTGATTGGAGGCCAATCGAGTATTGGACAATGGTCATATAGATTGGAGAATGAAAGGGAGCTCCTACGAAACCATTCTAAGTATTAACCTTTTACTATTGGTGGTGACAAAATTCATGATTATCATAAAATCCTTAATATACTTAATAACACTTTTATCTCATGAATATAATATTTTTCATTGCTCCACGAAAAGATTTGCATTGTTCAATAACTTCGTCATAGTAGTTTTAGTCCGGATCAGTCGAAGCTAACTTCGTCATATACGAAGTCTTACTTCGACCGTCAACGATATAAACTAACCAGTCGAAGCTTCAATTCATCATATACAAAGATACACTTCGTCATATACGAAGTTTCACTTCGACCGACAACGATGAAAACTGACCAGTTGAAGCTTCACTTCATCATATACAAAGTTTCCCTTCGACTGGAACATCGATTGGTGACTAAGACATCAATTGCTGACTACAAGGCATCGATTGGTGATTAAAAAATCAATTGTTAAATACCAAACATCGATTTCTAACCAAGACATCGATTGCCTACTATAAAGCATCGATTGGTGACTAAAACATAGATTGTTGTCTACCAAACATCGATTGGTGACTAAAACATCAATTGTTGTCTACCAAACATCGATTGCTAACTAAATATGGTTATATTTATGGGGTAAGGAGGTTATCTTATCATTAGCCAGAGTGTCAAAGTCTAGAAACAACTGTTTAATGATAGGCTTAGAGGTTCTGGACCTAGGGTCCCACACTCATGATATTATAATTAGTCACTAATTAGTGATAAAATTAGCAACTGAATATATTCGGTCGGTGAAATTAGTAACTGACATTGCGATCGAATGCATTCAGTTACTGACCTATACTTAACGACCAAATGCATTCGGTCGCTAATTCTGTCACTAATTAGTGACTCACATTACGACCGAATGCATTCGGTCACTATATTATTTGGTCGTCCATTTGGTGACCAAACATGGACTATCCATACTTGGTCTTACATTAGTCACCGAATAGCGACTTAATGTGTTTGGTTAGAGTATTATGACTAATATATGTTCACCGACACATTTAGTCACTATTCAGTCGCCATCGGTCGTTGACTTGGTCAGTGAGTAAGTAGTCACTGAATAGCGACCGAATGTTTCGGTCGCTATTTGTGCTTTTTCTTGTAGTGAGATACCCAATCTTTGATATCTAAAACCATTATTAGGAAGGCAAAGTCCATAAAACTAGTCCTTCTGCTAGCCCATCCAAGCTACCTAACTATCCAAATGAGGCGGAGACAGTAAGCCTTAACTGGGTCCAATTACTCAAATACACATTCAGCAACTTAGTTTAGTTTAAAAATAAATAACTCAAGTTTGGGGGTCCAAAATTAGAAATACTAATTTGATCGGCCTCTAGTTTGTTCTAGCATGGCCGGGGCCATGAAAGTGACTTGTGAAAATAGACGGAGTTCATATCAGACTTCCAATTTGACCTCAATTCTCAAATGTACATTCAGAAAATTATTTTACTTTACAAACAAAGAACTCAGGTTTAGGGGTCCAAAATTAGAAATACTAATCTGATCAGCCTTCGATTTGTTCCAACATGGTCGAGGCGATGTCAGCGACTCGTGGAAATAGACTAAGTTCAAATTGGACTTCCAGTTTGACCTCGGCGCTCAAATACACATTCAGTAAATTAGTTTGGTTTAAAAATAAAGAACTCGGGTTTAGGGGTCAAAAAGTAGAAATACTAATCTGATTGGCTCTAGTTTTTTCCAACACAGTCAGGGGGATGACAACGACTCATGGAAATAGACGAAGTTCAAATCGGACTTCCAGTTTCACCTCGGGGCTCAAATACACATTCCGCAAATTAGTTTAATTTAAGAACAAAGAACTCGGGTTGGGGTGTCCAAAATTAGGAATACTAATCTGATTGGCCTCTAATTTGTTCTAGCACGATTAGGGCGATGAAAATGGCTTGTGAAAACTAGCAGAGTTCAAATCGGACTTCCACTTTGACCTCGGCGCTCAAATACACATTCAACAAATTAGTTTAGTTTAAAAATAAATAACTAGGTTTTGGGGGTCCAAAATCAGAAATACTAATCTGGTCAGTCTTCGATTTATTCCAGCACGACTGAGGTGATGAAAGTGACTCGTGAAAATAGACAGAGTTCAAATCAGACATCCAATTTGACCTCGGCACTCAAATACACATTCAGAAAATTAGTTTAGTTTAAAATTAAAGAACTCGGGTTTGGAGGTCCAAAATTAGAAATACTAATCTGTTCGGCCTCTGGTTCATTCCAACATAGTTGGGGCGATGACGACAACTTGTGGACACAAACAGAGTTGAAATTGGAGTTCCAGTTTAACATTGGTGCTCAAATATACATTAAACAAATTAGTTTCGTTTAAAAATAAATAAATCAAATTTGAGGGTCCAAAATTAGAAATACTAATCTGATCAGCCTTCGGTTTGTTCCAACACGGCCGAAGCGGTGACAAAGACTTGTGGAAATAGACGGAGTTCAAATCAGACTTTCAGTTTGAGCTTAACACTCAGATATACATTCAGTAAATTAGTTTAGTTTAAAAACAAAGAACTTACTTTTGGGGATTCAAAATTAGAATTACTAATATGAGTGGTCTCCAGTTTGTTCTAGCACGATTGAGGCGATGACAACGACTCGTGAAAACAGACGGAGTGGAAATCGATCTCCTAATTTGAGCTCGGCGCGCAAGTTCTCATTCACCAAATTAGTTTAGTTTAAAAGTGAGTGAATTTGTATGAAAAAATAAACTCAAAAAATTATATAATTTATTTCTTTTAGTATTTAATTTAATTTATTATTCTTATATGTCTATTATAAGTTCTTTCATCGAGTGGCGTCAAAGGAGACTAGGAGGACGTGGACATTGAGGATCCATGATAAATTTCTTTTTATTATTGCGGATATTTATGTATTTTTTTACTTTAGTGATTGTGTGGTTTTTATTTTTTATTTTTATGTTTGTAAAACATATTATTTTTTATTTTTATAAATGTATTTTTTTAAAAAAGATAAAAATTTTAGAGACCGATTAGCGACTAAATATATTCAGGCGCTATTCGGTTGCTATTTTTGTGACTGAATAGCGACCGAACATATTTAGTCGCTAAATAGCCATGAACTTTTTTTGGTTATAGCTTCGGCCACAAAATAGCGACCGAATAGATATTGAACTTTCCGATCGCTAACGTATACATCTGCGATCGAACGTATTCAGTTGTTGTTATATTTGGTCGTCGATTTTGCGACCGAATAGAGACCAAAGTTATTCACTCTCAAAATAGTGATCGAATAGAGTTGGTCACGATATTATGACAAATTTATCTTCACCGACACTTTCGGTCGATATTCGGCCACTATTTTGATCAACGACCGAATAGCGACCAAAATTGTCAATCACTATTCGCGCTTTTTCTCATGGTGGATTGAACCAGGACTCCACGTAGTCCTACATTGACCAATTGACCTGTTCACTCATGCTAGAGATCTATTTTTTGTTTGAGACAATGTAGCACCTCAAAAATTTTAGTAATTAAAAATTATGGATAAATGGAAAATATGACCATTTAATAATCTAAAACTAGTTAAATACGTACGCACTATTATCGCATATGTAAAAACATATCTATAAATTTCGTAGAAATCATAGTTAAATTTTAAATAATATTATCTAATGACACAAATAAATTTGGTCCATGAAAAATCTTTTGAGCCAAGTTTAAGAATTATTGTGATTTATTATCGTAATTGGGGAATAAGTTAAAAACCCATTATCATGTGTACAAAAGTAGATCATAAATAAAAATAAAAATTACCAGTGATCACAATTTGGGGGTACAACTTAGCGGATGGTTTCCTATTATGTTCCCATCACTAATTGGGGGAGGTATCTCCAAAACATAGAAACAAATCTCTTAAGCCCACGAATTTGAGTCACATTAGGACTTCTAAGATCCTAATCTCTATAAATTAAGCCACTCTCTTCCATGGGATGGCCCTAGGGTTGCTGGAGGCATCTCTGGAGGCTCTTGGAGGTTGGGAATTCTGAGGAGGAGGCTGGAGCAAGGAGATATTGGGCTCTCCTTCAACTCGGATCTGCAGTGACCTGCACACAAAAGCCATATTCTTGGCCTTCAAAGGTTAGTAAAATCTCAACCAAACCTAACATACCATATACCTATGGGAAGCCCTTTAAGTATAGTTTCAAATGAAGGCATTATGCCCAATTTTAATGCAGTAGTTCTTGAGTATTAGACGTTCTTCTCCAACCTATCTATCTAGGGTTTCTGGGAGGATGACTTGATTCTTTTTACTGAAAGGTAGGTGGTCTTTGGGCCACACTCTAATTAAACTTATTCATGCATGTATCAACATGTCTAGATCATGTGAGAATCATTTTTCCCAATTTATTTCATGTGGATTCATTGTATTTTGGTTCTTATTATCATGGTGCATGTATGTTACTATTTTTCCTTGTCTGTCTTGCAAAGCTTAAAGCCCTTACTACGGATGTCCTAAAATCCAGATATTTTTACTGTACTTACTTTTATGTGTCTACTTTCAAACAAGACAAAAAGCCCTAAATTTCGTGGTCTGTGTTGAGATTATTACATGTAACAACCTAATTCTGTCAATTTTCCCGTGTATGTCCCACAATGTAAAAATATGTTGTTAAACACGACATAAGTATAGTACCTAACAGAAGTATTTTCCCTTATTTTCATGCACCCTGTAGAGAGTATTTCACTCTCAAAACTCCATGTGTGAAAACCCAAGTCGAATCGAAGTCAGATTGGGCCTGTTCATGAAAACAAGTTCCAGAACACTCATTACGTCATATCGGGCTGAAGCTACCTTAAGGTTTCGCCTCTCGGGGCCGCATTATTAAGAAGTCACATCCCCCATCCACGTTATTAATGTGTCAACACTACTGGACGCATTCTTAAGGCGTCCGTACAGTCGGCCGCATTAAGAAAACTAGTCTGCGCAAGGTTCATTCAATTGGCGATATCTTCTCCTACAGATGTCAGATTGAGGAGTCGTTTGATTTTATGGATTCTACACTCGAAATCCTCCAAGGTGGTGTATTCACATGTCATATTTGCACAACAAATTAGAGAGTTATGACCATAGTAAGTGAAGGGATGGGACTACATCTACCTTTAAGAGGCATACGTACATCTCAGTTTCTGTCATTCTGCAACATTTCCTCGTATATGTGAAATGTTTCATGCACTAATCAACCCACAAATAAGTTTTAAATAACTTAACATGATTCTAATTGACTTCAAAGTCTTTATCATGCTCTTTACTTGCCGATTATTCTCTCTCTCTCTCTTGTCTTATGATCTCGCTTGTTAAAATATTGAATGACATCAAGTTAAAACTATGCATGCATGTCTTGAATTATCATCTAAACTTTAGTTATCTTCTATTATTCTTGTCTATTTGAAGTTTTTTATGTTTATATTGAATCATATACGAACTTAATAGGCACTCACACATGCATATGAGCGATTCATGCCGCGCAACATACACATACACACTTGCACCTATAGGCACCCCTTCTTGACTTCAATGAACTCTCCATTAGATATTCCTTCTATCGGAGTAGGGATTCCTTTGCAAAGGCCTCCATAAATCTCCTCTGACCGTGGATTCCTTCACAGCTGATGAGCATGTTGTACCATGAAGTTCCTCGAAGTTAGTGAGCATTTCTCTCTCTCATCTTGACTTTCTCAAAGTGGTCGAGCATAACACATGAAAATGAGTTATTAATTAAATATAGTACTAATGTAAATGTGTCGCATGCTTCCTGATTGAACTCTTGACTTGATTTTCCAAAAGTGCTCTTGAACTCTATATCATTATTGACATGACATTCTTCATAATACTTCGAATTGTTATTGTGGACATAATAGTCTCGAACTTTCTTGACCAATCTATCCTTATTGACATGCCTTTTGGTGATACGTTCATGAAGTACGTCAATGATATTGGAGTCATGAACTCAAAATACATTCCTTTACCTATGAGTCGATGGGCTCGTTGGGATATTTGCCAGTGTTGCATAGTACAAACCTGACTATGGGCCCGTATCTAGTCCTAGAGATTCTGGCAAAGTTGTGTGGCTTATGGGTGTGATTGTCAAATTTTCCCCCGAAAAAGTCGTGCTGCCCCAAAGTGTTGATTGCCCAATTTTCCTAAGATGTTCGTTATCTAAGGTATTGATTGTTAGGCTGATCCCCTAACAAAGTCGTGTTGTCTGACGTAGTACGGAATCATGATTGGTGCTTAGCATGGCACATATTTGTTACATGTTAATACACACTTGCTTGACTTGACTTGTTACTTGCTGCTGCGTGCTGGTCCTTAACCCGAGTGGTAGAGAGACTTATTTTCCTGCGGCACCAGTAGACCCTACGTGATATGAAAAGTACATTCTTGTGGAGTGCCTAGAGCGAGTTACTCAAAATTGCTTGCTAGTAATTGTCCTACGTGTTCGTGCATTCCAGTGGTATCTTGATAGCATGAAAGATATTTTAGTGACATTCTTGCATGAAAGAACTTTATTGTACAAACCCGACTATTCCCTCTCTAGTGATAGTGACACGAAAGTTATCCTGACCTTCTTGCACTATTGACCATGTTCATTACTTTCAAGTGTGAATACTCCCTTGTATATGCGATATACATTCTAACATGATAATCTCTCTTACTCGAACATTCTGTTCATATGATATCTTGATTGAATAGACATCTCTTGATCGCATTGCTAGTCGTGTTTTCTTTCCGACTGTTACTTGCATATTTTGCTCATGACATATAACTTGAAAATGTTAATTACTTATATTTTCCCATGATGATGTAAATCCTACTGGGAGAGTGCACTCATACCTACTTTCTTTAACATTTTTAGGTAGTGAAGGTAAAGCTAAATGATGGGACTTGTGCGTCGAGCGTAGAGTACACTTCGAGAGTCGTTCCTATTTCTAGTTAGTCTATGAGAGAATGGTCATTATTGTAATTTCCCCTTTCTATTGATAGATGGAAAGATTGGTGAGCAAGGAGTGTTTCTTTTGACATTAGACATTTTTGATAAATAAAGAATGAGAATTTGATTATTCCATTATGGGCCCTACTTGTAGTAGCTATTTGTCTATAGCTTCTGAATGATTGCTTGTTCGTCATGTCTCTCGATTCATTCTACTACTAAAAATTAGGGTCGTGAGAGACAAAGTGCACTAAAATCCAATTTCTCAAATATGCTCAACCAAGAAATATTTCTAGATATCATGTTGAAGAAGCTCAAGAGAAAGCCGGGGGTATTACCATTTGTTGGAACTACAATCAGAGAATTAAGGTTGAAGTCTCTAAGTATAATTGGGTTATGTTCATCATTGATGAAGAGGACAAAGATAGTGCATGGGAAGTAATATGCATTTAGGCTCCTAACACTGCTGCTAAGAGGAAACAAACTTGGGATGAGATCCACTCTTACTTAACAGATCTCAAGATCCCATTTCTTATAATCGGAGACTTCAACATGATACTTGACCAAGCTGAAAAGGAAGGAGGAAGCGCAGTCAGAGCCTATGAAGTTGCCTCTCTATTTGAATTCATATTTTCCCTTGGGCTCATTTATCTAGGATTTCAAGGCCCCCTCTACACTTGGACTAAGAGCTGCTATATTTCATATCAGGGAGAGATTGGACCGAGCTGTTGCTAATGGTGATTGGAGATGCAGATTTAATCAAGCTTCTGTCCACCATTTGCCTCGCATAGCTAGTGATCACAATCTAATTCTACTTGACACTATGGGCTTTAGAAGGAAACACAGGAACATATTTAGAATGGAAGTCACCTAGTTTAACAAACATTTATTCAGAATTGTCATCAAGAGGCAATGGGAAATAAGTCTGACCTTAACAGACAATTATCAATCCAAAATCAAGGATCTCCATGGATAGATTAGAGCTTGGAAAAATGAGAATTATGTCCATACCCAAACCCAAGTTCTTAGCTGTTAGATCAAATTGGAAACCGTAAGCAAGTTCCTTATAACTAATGAAACAATTCAGTTAGAATTAAATGCTGAGAGGGATCTGAATTATGCTCTGGAGCAGGAAGAATCTAAGCAAGTTCCTTATAACTAATGAAACAATTCAGTTAGAATTAAATGCTGAGAGGGATCTGAATTATGCTCTGGAGCAGGAAGAATCGTTGTGGTGACAAAGAGCCAAGATACACTGGTTTCAAAATGGGGGCAAAAATATGAAGTGTCATCACAGACATGTCACAAATAGAAGAAGAAATAATTTTATCTCCTAGATACGACTGCCAACTGGGGAATGGGCAGATAAGCCAATCGAAATTAAGAACTATTTCACTCTCCATTTTCAAAAACTCTACACCTCCTCCAATCCCAGGTTCATACTTGAGGATTTCCAGCTTAAGTCTAGACCATTGTCCTCCTCTGATAATAACATACTTTGTGCAGTTTCCACACCTCCAGAAATCTTTGAAACCCTCCTTCGCTTCCGACACAACAAATCCCCCAGGCCCGATGGAATCTCCTCCACTTTCCTAGTGAAACACTGGGACATTGTAGGTCCCCAAGTCACTCAATTAATCACATCCTTCTTCGTTAATACATCCTTGCCCCTTGGCGTTAACCACACTTTGATTACTATCATTCCTAAAAAGAGCAATGCCATTAATGCCAATGATTTTAGACACAGAAGCCTTTGTAATGTTATCTACAAAATCTATATGCCAAAATCTTAGCCCACAGATCTATCAAACGTTGTTTAGGGAATCTCATTTCACAAAACCAAGGAGCCTTTGTCCCTGGCCGGTAAATCACTGATGCCATTGTTGTTGTTCAAGAACTCTTTCATTCCCTCAAGTGTTAAAAAGGCATAGTTTGGACTGAAAATTGATCTTTCTAAGGCTTATGATAAGCTAGAATGGTCCTTTATAAATGCAATGCTCCAGATCAGGCTAGATCTCTCTTAATGAGGTGTATTCAATCTTGTGCGAGGTGTTTACCTCGTGCGTTGCGGAATCTCGTAGGATCGGGAAGAAGTCTACAAGAGTCTTCTTCATAGTTTCCTCGCACCAAACGTCCTCGGAATCCGGTGGTGATGTTCCGTGAGAGAAGTATCGTACAAGAGTGTGTGTGAGAGAGAGAAAATGGGAGACTCGCGCACTGTTCTTTCTCAAGAGAGACAGCCGATTTTCTGTCTTGCGCATGGATGGGAGGAAGAGTCCACCTCTTCTAGGAGACAACCGCATAGCGGTTGGTCTCATTCCAAAGGTTGCTTTGGCAACCTTAATTTGGTGCCCACTTGGGCAACCAACTGCCATTGGTTAACAAGGTGCATCATAACCAATGTCCTACTCGATCAATATCAATGGAGAGGCCACAAGTTTTGTCAAACCAACTAGAGGAATCCAATAGGGATATCCCCTTTCCCCATACATTTTTATCCTAAGCTGTGAAGCCTCAACATGTCTTCTTGATAAAGCCGGAAGCTTGGGGAAGCTGAAAGGTTTTAAGATAAATCCATAGGACCCATCCATTGCTAATGTTTTATACACTGATGATATTATCTTATTTGGAAAGTCTGATGCTTAAGAGCTTATAACCATGAAGAATTCAATCTAGAAATTTGCTTAATGGTTTGAACAGGAGATAAACTACTTCAAATCTGGTATTACTTTCCGTCCTAATGTCACATATGCCCTACAAAGATACATAAGAAGAAGATCAGGCTTTTCAGACTTGTCAAAACAAGCATTCTATCTAGGGACTCCCTTGACAATGGGAAACAACAGAATTGAACAATTCAAATACCTGAAGGACAGATGCAAAGCAAGACTACGTATGCGGAAGGCGAACACTCTTACAGCAGCTGACAAGGCAGTACTTATAAGTCCACCCTCAATGTTCTACCAATCCATGTGATGAACACAGTCCTCAGTCCTAATTCCAAAGAGCATTACCCAAAATCTCAATAGATACTAGGGCTGCCAACGGGTCGGAGTCGGAATCGGAAATGACACTTTTCGCATCTATTCCTATAAGAAAATCGGAAACGGGTCGGAAACGGAAAGTAATCAGTAACATTTGGTACGTTCAAATGGTAGATATATGTACCATTAGGAGTAATGGTAAAAGAGATGTCTTTGATAATAATTGGCATAATAAATGCTACGAGAGAGACAAGTTAGTTAGATTCTATTTACAAATTAAGGAGAAACTAAAAAGTTAGTCTAATGTTTGTTAATATAAAGAAATAAGATTCAAGAGTATATATTTTGTAAATAAAATAAAAATTAGATCTTATCGAAAACAGAAACAGAAAAATAAAAAATAACCAAAAACGGAAAAATGGATACAGAAAGTTCGAAAACGGGTCGAAAAGTCAAAAAATGGATATCCATTGGCAGCTCTACTAGATACCATAGGGGCTTTTGATGGGGCACTAGAAATGGGACCACTAAATGTTCTCTAGTAGCTTGGCATAGAATTCAATAATCAAAAATAGAAGGTGGATTATGCTTCAGAGACCTTCACCTCTATAACAAGGCAGCTCTAATGAAGTTAACATGGGCATTCATCACCGAACCCTCAAGCTTATGGGCTACTCTCCTTAGAGCAAAATATTGCAAATCCCAACCCATCTGGAATTTAAAGGGCACACCTACATCCTCTCAAACCTGGCAAGCTATGCTGGCAATCAAGGATAAACTAAAAAAGGGATGTGTATGGGTGGTTATGAATGGGTTCAATATGAACATTTGGATAGATATATGGGTCCCTAGTGTTCTTGCCCTTCCAAGGCAACATTACAAGACAAAAGGCATATGTCAGCGGCTAAAGTCTGTTGATAAAAATAAAAAATCCGTTGACAAAATATATGTCAACGGCTACAGTCTGTAGACAAAGCCGTCGACATTTTTGTCGTCGACTTATCATATGTCAACAGATGGTAGGGCCGCTGACAAAAAAATTTTATGTCAGCGGCTTAAAGTCGCTGACAAATTTTTTTTATGTCAACAACTTACACCCGCTGATAAAAAAAATTTATGTCAACGACTTAAAGCCGTTGACAACAATTTTTATGTTAGCGACTTAGGCCGCTCGCAAATTTTTTTTTATCAGCGGGTGTTATGTCAGCGGCTTATATAGCCGCTGACAAATAATAATTTTATTTTTTGTCAACGAATTTCAGCCGCTGACAAATGTTTGTATAATTTTTTTTATATAAATTCTATTAAAAAATCTAATTTTCTATTTATACAAAAATACCTAATACACATACAACAAAACCTTGTTGGGTACTTCACATAACTTCTCTGTATCCTTAATTTGCCTTACCAAATCTTAGGGATGATCTTTCTAATAAGATGACAAATTAAAGTGCTCATTTACTTTTGCCAAGAAGATAATAAATTAAACACCTCCAACTTGGAAGTTGAAGTATAACATGACAATTACTGCTTGATAAATCTTAGAGAAATTCAAAGGGGTAATCTCACAGTGAAAAGGACATTCTAGAAACATCATTGAACACCTTAAAAAAAAAAGCACATTTAATAGTTCAACTCTGGAAAATAAATGAAAGAGAAAAATTTAGTGCACTTGAGATCATTTATACTTATATTTCCTATTTTTTATTAGATGAGTACATTGTGTCCGGAATACATTAATCAATGAAAAAATAAGAAGTGTAAATACAAATGTAAATCTCAAGTGTAATAAATTTTTCTCTAAACAAAATCCTTCCCTTCATTGATGGCTTAAAGATGTGAAAAAATAATGAAAGGAGGAACTGGCCAATACCAGGCTAAGAATATTCGACAAGTTGACAGAGAGGGTGCGCAGGAGCACACACACTTGCCTGTAATCTTGCACATTAAATCTGCATAACTTCTAGCTTAACAAGGGCATTAAATAGGAGATCTCTCCAGGATTTAGAACTGTTAAGACCACCTGAGCTCATATCATGGAGTACCCATATATATATATATATATATATATATATATATATATAATATACTGGCATAGAAAGGACTTTGACACTCTCAGTTAAGAACAAATCCTAGAGTTCTTAAATGACACTCTCAGTTAATACAAAAATACCTAAATACACACACAACAATAAAACAAACATACTAAATCCACATCAATTCATATAAGAACAAAGTCTCTAAATACTCAATTCATACAACATCAAAGTCTCAAAATACTCAATTTATACAACATCAAAATCTCTAAATTAATATCATCAAAATATCAATCTATCAATCATCATCATCATCATAGTCATCTCCCTCCGCATCAGTATCTACGTGGTCGTCCTCTGGTGCTCTCGGTAGAGCTGACGCAGTAAATCTCTGACTAGTCTGAAACTGAGTCATGAATGTACTCATTTGGAGCATCTGTCTACGTATGTCATCCATCTCAGAATCTCGTTTACGCAACTGCTCCAACTCCGTCCACATTTCATCCATCTCTGAGTCTCGTCTGTACGCCTCTGTGTGCAACTCCTCAACCTCCATTCTGATAGTGTTTTCGATGTTGCTAATCTGTTGCTGATAGTCAGTGGATCTCGACCCTTCTCCTGTCCCATACCATGTGCGGCGTGTCTCCCAACTGCTTCCGCAACGAATGCGACCAGATCGGTCCTTCCCCATAACTGAAACAAAAGCCTCCTCAGCAGAAATGGGGGTACTCCCACTCTCACTATCTAGTAAAGGAGTCGATAGCTGAATCATCCTCTCCTGCATAAAAAAATTAAAAAAAAATATTATTCATAATAAAAAATATCACATAAACATTAATTATAAATTCTAAAAAACACTTACATATTGACTCCTACTCTCGTCATCTACCCACTGCCCATTGCCATCAAGTAATTCCTTGCATCTGCCAATTTTAAAGATCTCCACACGATTGGGTTCACGATCATGAGCAAGGCAGTATTCACATGTGTTAAAGACAGTAAGAATTAAGTAAATATTAAATTGACAGTAAATTTTAACTAAATATTTAACTTACAAAATCATCCTTTAATTGATAATGACTCTTCCTGCCCTTTCTATATGGCATAAATTGATGGGACGGATTTGTTTTATTATGATCAGCGATATTCTGCCAAGAAATATTTTAAATGTTAAAATAAAAAATGAAGATGTACTATAAAACTTTATTATTACCTACTCATTCGAAGTGTTCCATTTTGCACACATGATCTGCCAATCTTGGGGATTAACACCAGCTAGAATTGAGGCAATGACATCATCAAAAGACTTGCCTGTATAATGTTGTATAGAGACATAATTTTTTTAGTTCCACATTAAAAGTAGTGAAAATAAATGTGCTTGTAAATAAGACATAAGAAAGGTTTAGAGGAGAGCAAATATCTCTATGTTTACATTTGCTGTCTAATTAGGAGCATAAACTTCAAAGTAGGATTGCAGCTCTCTGCCTGCTGGGTTTAGGGAGAAATGAGGGATACATACATATGCCAAGTTGCTGGAAATAAGAGAGCCTTTGTCAGCGATTTTGGTTTGACCAACTTGTGGACAGTCTAAGGCAGTGTTTGGGATGGACTTTTGGGCAACTATGGCCTGCAAAAGGAATAATCATTCTTATTAGGCTATTTCTGTGGTCCAGCCACCAAATGGATCCATGTCAAGTTCCCATTTTCCTTCCCCCGTAAATGGACATCCCCATTCGCACACTGCAACTTCTTTGGCACCTTTTTTATTCTTGTCAACAGTCTCCGGTTCTCGAAAGAAACTATTCTTCAGACACATAACCCATGAATTTCCAGTGAAGAGTACCTTTCTACATCTTGAAAGTAGCCAACACGCTGTGATGATTATTCAAATGCAAACAATCATGTTAATGTTTTGTTCCACAGATAATAATAATGCAAACACTATTTTGCCCAGCTGGTTAAACTTCCATAATAATCACCAAGGTATTTGATATATTGTTGGTTAATCGCCTTCCAATTGTTTCATCAGCAGAAACCACATCCATCTGGCATCAGCAAACACAAGCCTTCATCTGGCATCCACAGCATTTTCTGAGTGAATTATACCTCTCTGGTACAAGTTTTGAATCACCACTTAATCCCTTTTTCTTAGAACATCATCATCATTAACTGGATTTCCCTAGAAATTCCCTAAGGTTTCCACTTTTCATTCATAATAAAAACCAACCACGGCACCAATCTTCCCGATAAGCTCATTTATCTAGTTTGAACAGACAAAACAAAAAAATTAATTGACGAACATAATAATAAAAATTAGAAACATTTATACTTTAATCTATGGACTCTCATAGGACGAGCAAGTAACAAGTAATACTCGTTCCTTTTTTAACTTCTGGTCCAAACCATGATATATAAATGCAAAAACTGAGAATGGAGTATCTGGAAGAGTTGGAGCAATGGGGAGTGGGAGATGGGGCCATGGTAAGCCTCAAGAGTTTGTGGATCAGGGGGTGCAAGAAGTTGGAATGATAATTACAGAAGAAAGTCTATGTAGAAACTGACCCTGCTTAAACATACACAATAAAGACATTGATATCAGATTATAATCAAAATAATATTAATTAATCAAAAATTTAAAATTAAACTACATACCTACTACAGAAGTTGTAGAGCCAACCGTCGAGGATGCAACTACAGATCCCTCCGAAGCGGAGTGTGTGGGGAAAATCTGTTGCACGGTAGTACACTGTCTCCGTGGCCTCAAACATATCATATTAAACTTACAAGTCAAACTTGGAAATATACACACACACACACATATATATATATATATATATATATATAACTAAAGAGATTTGGAAGATGTAATCACCTAAGCATCAATGTATTCATCGACTCTTACGTTAATATTTTCAACAATGTCAACATCAAATACATCTCCTCTCACATGAACATCAATTAGGGTTTCTTGATATACTTCTTCAAAATCACCTACAGCATCTTCACTTGTTGGAACTTGCATATTATAATAATCTCGAGGTTGTGCTCATAGTTGTCAGGGCATCAAGGCGACCAAGGCGTAGGTGGGGTCTCGGATCGCCTAAGCAGTGCCTAGGCATTTAGGACGGAACCAAGTATGAGTTGTTTTCAAGTGTCCCTCTTACATGATATTTATGTATCTATAAATATATATAATGATGAAAATTCAATAAAAAATATCAAAATATGATAGACATAAAGACAATGAAAGCAACAAAAATTAAACTCCAAGTAAACAAACTCACATTATATATCATAAAGTCATAAAAAATCTAAATTGACATCTTTAAATAAATAAGCACACTAAATAAGAACAAGAAGTGCAAATATCATTCTATCATCAGAAAACTAATTTTCAACTTTTAAAACAAGCAATACACATACATGTAAATATGTTAAATAAAAATAAGAAGTGCAATATCTTAACACACATAAAACAAGTAAAAACTAAATGAGTCCATTACATAATCCCACAATATGCCTAAAAATTGAAAAGAAACTAGAAAATGACAAGTTTCATGTGTTTGGGTGATGATAGTTTAAGTTTGACCAAATCCTGAGAGATCTCAAACAGACTAAGTGCTATCAGTAATAGAGCGGCTCCCTTGGAGAAGTCATATGCATGTTTGGCTTTTTTTACCAGACTTTGGATTTTTAGTATTCCATATGATTTATTTTAATTATCAAATTTTTAGATAGGTCAAATTATGAGAGATTAGAAAGTTAGCATTTCGCTAAAATCATCGAAATCATGATTTTCTTCTTCGATGGGAGAGTTGACATTTTTTTGGTAAGAGATATGATTTTTTTGATATTTTTATTGGATACAAATGAGGGATACTTCCTTATTTATATGTAATATCTTAAGTAAATGAAACAACAAATTATAACATTTACTTAAATGATATTCAGGTAAATAAGATGTTACCTGGAATCGGGCTGGACTCAGTCCTGAAAATCGACCTGAATCTACTGTCTAAGTGGGATATTGCGGACCCCTAAAGGGTCTAGGCATGCCCAAGTGCCCTTGGCGTGCGCCTTGGCCGCCTTAGCGGCGCCTTTGGGCACCTTTTCTCCTCTTAGAAAGGCGAGGTGTTTTAAGGCGGCTGAGGAAGTGCCTTGGCGCTTAAGCGGTGCCTAGGCGCCGCCTAGGCGTCCGCCTTGACAACTATAGTTGTGCTCTTACTGGAATAATCCATCCTGGTGTTTTATTGTCATTTACATAGAACACCTGTTCCACCTGACTAGTGACAGCAAATGGTTCATTTGTGTTGAGTTTAAGATGGGTATTGAGACTGACAATTCCATACTTATCGATCTTGAATCCTCTATCCTTTCTATAAACATCCCACCAATCACACTCAAACAATACAACTCGTTTATGATGAGTAAAACACTACAAGAAAAAGCGGAAATAGCGACCGACAAGTTCGGTCGCTATGCGGTCGCTATTCGGTCGCTGTACCCATCAGCGACCGACTAACCACCGATATGCGACCGATAAAATCGGTCGTTATATATCGGTCGCTATACAGCGACCGATTGTTATCGGTCGCAAAATCTGTCTCTGATAGCGACCGAAATATATCGGTCGCAATATTCGTCGCAAATAGAGACCGCCCTTGTCGGTCGCAGGTTGGTCGCCCACAGCGACCGATAGTCGGTCGCTGTTTCGGTCACTAACAGCGACCGATATTTATGGTCGCTAATGCGGTCGCTAAATTAGAGACCGACTTAGCGACCAAATATTTTCCGTCGCTATCGGTGAAGCGACCAATTTTAGCGACCGAACAGCGTCGGCATTATATCGGTCGCTATTCGGTCGCTAATTTAACATTATTTTTTTTTTAGAAATTTACATAAACAACGATAAATCACCTGATAAATAACAATATCACCTGATAAATAACAAAACCACAATAAATCAACTACACAAATCACAATCTCCACAAAGTTCAAATTCATCACATAAAATACAAACACACAAACTAATCATACATCCATAACAAACCTCAAATTCATCACATAAAATACAAACACACAAACATCATACATCCATAATAAAATGACAACATGCACATAACTAAAATGAAATCACAAATCCTCCGCATATGTGTCATCCTCATCCTGGTCGTCGTCTCGTCCATCATCTCGCGACGGATAATCCTGCATATTATTTAAAAAAATTAAAATTAAGTACTTAATAAAAAAATCAATTATTCTTGAAAATTAAAAGCAAGATATTTTTCATTTAACTAAAATTGACGAATGATAGTTTTAAACGTTTTGCTCAAATCGGTAGTCCAATTTGCAGTCAAATTTGAACTTCATCAGTTTTTACGTGTTACTTTCACCCCCCATGTCGTGTTTAAACAATCGATAGATTGATTGGACATTTCTTTTCAATTTCGGACTCTCAAACCCAAGTTCATAGATTTGAAACTAAAGTAGTTAAGAAAATGCAAAATTGTTTGTCCATACCATATCGGGAGTCCAATTTGGACTCCGTCAGTTTCTACAAGTCATTCTCACCTTTCCGGTCGTGTTGGAGTCATTGACAAATTAATCGGACCTATTTTTATATTTTTGACCCCCTTAAACCCGATTAAATTAGTTCTTCTTAAGAAATGTAAATTTGTGCATGAAGTTCAAATTTGGAGTCCAATTTGAACTCTGTCAATTTCTATGGGTTACTTTCACCTCCCATGTCGTGTTGGAACAATCGATAGATTGATTTGACCTCTATTTTCAATTTCGGACCCTCAAACCCAAGTTCATAGATTTGAAACTAAACTAGTTAAGAAAATACAAAATTGTTTGCCCAAGCCATATCGGGAGTCCAATTTGAACTCCGTCAGTTTCTACAAGTCACTCTCACCTTCCCGATCGTGTTGGAGTCATTGACAAATTAATCGGATCTATTTTTTAATTTTTGACCCTATTAAACCCGATTAAATTAGTTCTTCTTAAGAAATGTAAATTTGTGCATGAAGTTCAAATTTGGAGTCCAATTTAAACTCTGTCAATTTCTATGGGTTACTTTCACCTCCCATGTCGTGTTGGAACAATCGATAGATTAATTTGACCTCTATTTTCAATTTCGGACCCTCAAACCCAAGTTCATAGATTTGAAACTAAACTAGTTAAGAAAATACAAAATTGTTTGCCCAAGCCATATCGGGAGTCCAATTTGAACTCCGTCAGTTTCTACAAGTCACTCTCACCTTCTCGATCGTGTTGGAGTCATTGACAAATTAATCGGATCTATTTTTTATTTTTGACCCTATTAAACCCGATTAAATTAGTTCTTCTTAAGAAATGTAAATTTGAGCATGAAGTTCAAATTTGGAGACCAATTTGAACTCTGTCAGTTTCTACGGGTTACTTTCACCTCCCATGTCGTGTTGGAACAATCGATGGATTGATTAGACTTTTCTTTTCAATTTTGGACCCTCAAACCCAAGTTCATAGAGTTAAGAAAGTGATATTTTTCCCTCCTCAATCTAAATTCTTATATTTTGTAAGATGATATTTAGAGTTAACAAATAGAAAATCAATAAAATAAAATACTTACCGGAGGCTGCTGTGCAGGAGGTGCAGGAGGTGCTCTATTAACAGGAATTCCCAATTCTACGAGCATCTGGGAGACGGTCTGAGAGACGATGGTTGAGATATTCTGAGAGACGGTCTCGTTGACGATCGCCCTAAACATATCCGGAGTCATGGTCGGGCCGGCACTGGAAGAAACACCTGGGGCTGCTGGTGTGGTAAATGGAGAGGTCGCATGTGAGACCGAACTCGAGCATGATGATATCACCTTGGTCGTGCCCAAGCTATGTCCAAAACCATAGACATGGCCTTTCTTGGGTGTCCCAGATGCTGCAACCCAAATGTCAGGATCCAACTCTGGACGCTGACTGTCATCCCCGTACCTCTCATCCATTCCTCTACTATATGACTCCTGCAAAAAATAAAACAAGTAAAACAAAATTATTCTACAGTTTAACCACAATAAATGAAAACTATTAGTGTATACACTTACCGCTACCTCCCGAGCTTTCTCACTAATGTAATCATTTGTCCCTTTCTTCTTATGAGTTTCATCAAAAAGCTCTTGAAATTGAGGTGGCCGCTTGAACTGTACTTCCTGTTATTCAAATAAATCACAGTTTATTATTAGATTAAAAAAAATTCACAAATGTAGAAGTATACTTACCAATCTCGCTTTATGCGTTGCAAAGGAGACAGAGCCACTCGTGTGTACATTCGCTTCAGGATGCGCTGCTCTGTTTTGCTTTGCTTTGCTTGAATTTTCACTCCATTTCTCCGCTCCCCAAATGTCGCACAGCTCCGTCCAATACTCCTTTCTCATCCACACAGGCCCATGCTCCTTCCATTCGTTCTTATCTGTACTTGCACATGCTCTTTCTGCAGTTTTTCGAACATTGTACATAAGATGTTTGAAATTTGCTCTTGCAGTACTTGTCCATGCAGATCTAGCACGTAACTCATGTGAATGCTCTGTGAATCGATGATTCTTCTACATATTAACAAAAAAAAAATTATATGTTACATAACAATAAGTGTGTTCAAATAAGAATTGAAAATGACTTAATATGATAAAATAAGATACATACCAAGAACATAGAGAACAATAAATCCTGAACATCCATCGGAAAATCAGAAAAGCGATGGATGGGGCCTGGAATATGTGCTTGAATTGTCTTTGTAATAAATTGTGATGCTTGGGCTGGCTCTATTTTATTCCTGAAATTGAGAATATTAATACCACAATGACGAATACATAACAAAAATAATGCATTACATACCCTTCATTTATCCACACTGCCCGCATCGTCTCATTATAACTGCCCTCCCCCTCGTGATGACTCGTCTCGTCATCAGCATGTACTATACGAATTAAATAGTATAAATAAAACAAACTATAAAAAAAATAGAAATGTAAATGAACATACCTGGTGTAGATCTACTCGCCATGTGTGATGGAGATGCAGAGGCTGTCAATCTACCTGCTGCCGATGGTAAATGTATAAGCATCGGTGGTATAAGAATAATATACCACAAAAACATAAAGAATTATTTTAAACAAATACTACAATGCATTATACATGAAAGTATACATACCTACTGCCGGTGGTAGCGGTGCAGAGGTCGGTGGTATCGGTGCAGAGGTCGTGGATCCTGAAAGGATAAGAATAATATACCACAAAAACATAAAGAATTATTTTAAACAAATACTACAATGCATTATACATGAAAGTATACATACCTACTGCCGGTGGTAGCGGTGCAGAGGTCGGTGGTATCGGTGCAGAGGTCGATGGTACCGGTACAGAGGTCGTGGGTCCTGTGAAAATAAGAATAAGTTACCACAATGACATAAAGAATTAATTTAAATAAATATCGCAATGCATACAAATCAAAGTATACATACCTACTGCCGGTGTAGAAAAGGAAGTAAATCTCCTCCTACTACCCTCTCCCCTCCCACTACCCTCACCCCTCCCACCTGAAGAAGTCCCACGCCGTCCTCGAACCATATCTTCAACTGGTAATAAAATACATGCATATTCATCAAATAGTGGAAGAAAAATGGGCAGACACGGGAGTATTAAAATTACAGAGTACCCTTCATTTTAGGTAAAATTGTATACCATTAATCAAACATTCTCCATTTCATCTTCAGATGTTGGAGATATATCAAATTCAGCATTCACATCTTCATTATCAGATTCATTTTGATCACTAATATATTCCTCCTCATCGGAGTCCCCCAACTGTATTTCAAGTTGTTCTGGTTCGACTTCTTCCACTTCATTCTCTTTAGATAAAGACAGTGCCTCCACAGATTCATCACTAGAAGCAGGCAAGTCTACATCATCACCCAAATCTGATTGAAAGAATTCGGAATTCACATCCAACTCTACTGTTTCAGTCAAATCCAACTCATAATCCGGGAAAAGCCTTGTCTTAACCTTGCAAACTGCCCACCAATCATTTCTTTCTTTATTTCTAGACGATGGATACTTTGTATAATAGACCTGCTGGGCTTGTGCGGCCAAAATGAATGGATCATAAGTATTCAATTTGGACTTATGTCTGATATCGACAATCCCATATGTTGTGTCATTTCGAACAGAATTTGGATCAAACCAATGACACTTGAACAGAAATATATGGTTGTCATCTCCGAGATATTGCAATTCTAAGATCTCCTCAATAATACCATAATAATCACATTCATTTTCATTATATGTACTTCCTTTCACACATACCCCGCTGTTCATTGTTGATTTATTCTGCCCATATTGTCTAGTGTGAAATCTATACCCATTCACAATAAATGCTGGATATGTACGTGCAACTTTCGATGGGCCATAACTGATCTCTCGAATTCTTTGATCAGTAATAAAACCATTTTCAACCTACATATGGAGAGCACACTAGTCAGAATTAGTCATAAATTGGCCTAACAAGGAGAAAGATTAGTAATAATACTTACACGATATTTCAGCCAAGAAGCCAATGATTTTTCTCGTTCTTTTTCAACCTCCATGTCAGAGAGATATGGACATCTTTGGATTAATTCTGAGTCAAATTGTCTGTATTATGAACATTGGAGCGTTATAGATGGAATGAAAATTAACAAGTTATGGACATAAACGTAATGTGAGCAGAGAACTTACGCAACATAAGATTCAACCTCCATACAATTTAAAAGGATGTAAATTTCTGCACAGTGCAATTCTCTATCATTTAGCATCCGACACGAAGAACGTCCATACGCACGTCCAGGATACTTAAATATAGAGAGCCGATCAGAGTGAAAGGAGTCTCCTCCATCATCATTACGTGGTGGCCGAGTACGACGAGTTTGTATCTCAGGTTCAAAGTACATTGAACAGAAATTTGATATTTCTTCCATAATGTACGCCTCCGCAATGGAACCCTCTACTTTTGCCTTGTTGCGAACTTTCATTTTCAATTCATGCATGCACCTACCAGAATGTTCATAGGATAATGAAAAACACATCAAGAGATATTGAATTATGAGGAGAAAATATATATAAATTACCTCTCAAATGGATACATCCATCTAAATTGTACTGGCCCTCCTACTTTAGCCTCATATGGTAAGTGTATAAGCAGGTGCTCCATGGAATCAAAGAATGAGGGTGGAAATATCTTTTCCAATCTACAAACTGTCGTGATCACATTCTGTTCAATAGTTTCCACATCTTCATACCTGAGCTCTGATGTACATAAAATTTTAAAAAACTGACTTAACTCAGTCACTGCTCCCCATATCGGCTTCGGCAACATATCACGAAATACAATAGGTAACAACCTCTGCATGAACACATGACAGTCATGACTTTTCATTCCATATATTTTCCCCTCATTTGTATTCACGCAACGAGCAATGTTGGACACATAACCATCTGGAAATCTCAATTGTTTTAGCCAAAAGCATACTTCTTTAATCTGTGCAGCTCCAAGGGCGTAAATTGCTTTCGGTTTAACTGTTGTACCATTTCTATCAAGAAGTTCCAGTTCTGGACGTTTACAATGTATTTTCAAGTCTAAACGAGCATTCACATTGTCCTTTGTTTTGCCTTTTATGTCCATAATGGTGTTGAACACATTATCAAATACATTCTTCTCAACATGCATGACGTCGAGGTTATGTCGTATAAGAAGAGTTGACCAATAAGGCAATTCCCAGAAGATACTTTTTTTGACCCAGTTGTGATCCTTCCCAAATCCAGGGAGATGTCTTGTGCTGCTCGACAATTGTGTTATATCTGGTAAGTTCTGTACCCTTGCTGCTAAATGTGGACCAGACAACCGTTCAAAATCAGCTTCTTCCAATTCAATTTTGTTCTTTAAGAAAGCATCTTTTGCCTTCTAAACGGATGGTCCCTTGGTAGAAATTGTCGATGACAATCAAACCAGCATGACTTGCCACCATGCTTAAGTACAAATGATTTGGAACTGTCCATACAGTAAGGACATGCTAGCTTTCCATGGGTGCTCCAGCCAGATAACATTCCATATGCAGGAAAGTCATTTATTGTCCACATCAATGCAGCCTTCATAGTGAAATTTTGCTTTCTGGATGCATCATAAGTAGTAACCCCATCGGTCCATAACAATTTCAACTCATCAATCAACGGCCTGAGATATATGTCTAGTTTTTTTCCAGGATTTTTTGGACCAGGGATCAATAATGATAGAAATAAATGCTCTCGTTTCATGCACATATTTGGCGGAAGATTGTATGGTGTCACGAAAACTGGCCAGCAAGAGTAGGAAGTCACTGAACCTCCAAATGGATTGAATCCATCAGTACATAAACCCAGTCTTACATTACGCGACTCTTTTGAGAAAGTAGGGTGAGCACAGTTAAAGTGACTCCAAGCTTCGGCATCTGCAGGATGAGTGATTACATTATGTTGTTGACGTACTCTTTCCGCATGCCATCTCATATGTTGAGCTATCTTTGGTGACATATACATTCTCTGCAATAGGAAAATACCGCAATGACATATATGGTATATCTTTTTGCTTTGAATTGTCCCCTTTCTTAGGCTTGAATCTATCATGACCACATATGGAACATGATACCTTACTTTTATCCTCATTATAATATAGCATGCAATGATTAGGACATGCATCTATTTTCTCATATCCAAGCCCTAAGTCAGTGACCATCTTCTTTGCACGATAAAAATTTTCAGGTAACTTCTCATCTTGTGGCAACATACTTTTGATAATCAGTAACAAACGATCAAAACAAATCTCACTGATGTGAAATTCAGATTTCAAGTTCAATAATTGTGACACCGCAGACAGTCGAGAGTGATTTTGACATCCATTCCACAATGGCTCATCAGCATCTTTGAGTAGCTGATAAAATCTTTCAGCTGTCTTGTTTGGCGGTTCTTCATCGTGTACATGCTCCTCATGAACATTGAATCCTGGACCAGCAGCATCTATGACCATATCAACATATGAACTTCCACTTCCAACATTGGCAGGCTCGGCAGGCTGGAAGGACCACAATGTTTCACCATGACATATCCAGTTTGCATAATCTTTAACAAACCCCTTTCTGTATAAATGACGTTGTACATCCCATGTTGTCAGCCACTTCAAATTCTTACAGACTGCACAAGGACATCGGATACGACCCTCACAATCTACAGCTTCAATAGGATTTCTCAAAGCAAACTGAATGAATCTCTCAACTCCATTTTTAAATTCCGTAGACACCACCTGATCAACTACTCTACGGTACATCCATGACCGATCTTCCGACATTTTCCCTGTGCGAATGAAATGTAAACACACAAAACTTTAACATGTCTAACAAAATAAAAAGTCCAACCCTTTCCTCACATCGTCCATCTCTGCCATTTTAAATAGGAAGGAAATATCATTTAGATTTTCACTTTTTAACCCATCTGTGAAGGTTTGATCGCACGATTAATTACTATATGTGTTGTGTTATTTGCTAAAAATTTCGGCAGCATCTCCCCACACCTCTCCGATATACCACAAAATATTTATTGATTAAGAAATTTTCTTAAACACTTACTAATAAGTGGTTAAGAAAATAATCAAAATCAATAAAGGTATATCAGAGAGGAGTGAGAAGACGCAACCAAAATTTTTAACAAATAACACAAACACATATAGTAATTAACCACCTAAGTGCGATCAAACATTCACAGACTGTCCAAACGGGACAATTCAAGACTTTGAGTTAGATATACACGTTCTCATCATTGAAAATGAGAACGTGCACATCAATCCCAAAGTCTTGAACGGGTAGGTTGATTGACACGAGCTTAACACGCTCTCCTAAGATGCGTGCAATGTTAGGTTGCACCCACGCATCTCAGCTCACATACAACACCCAACTAATTAATTATTGACAAGATAATAACACATTCTAAAAACACAAAATAAGTATTCTAAAAACTCTATACATATCAACAAGCACATAAAATAAGCAAGAATGACTTTATGCTGACGACCATTCAACAATAAAACTAAATAACATATTCAACAACAAAGCTATCTAGGAAATTTACAAAAGCACCAATAACATGTGAAATTGGCAATACATGTAGACGATGAAAACATAGATTTTGTTTTAACATTCAACATATTCATAAGAGCAATCAATGACATAACGTAACATGCATGATGGAGAGCATTATTCATAAGTGCATATCTATAAGTACAGTCCTTTTTCAATGGAGGGCACTGGTTGCATCAAGTCTACTGCACCTTCATCTCACTTATCCCTAAATCTGAGGGAGCTGACTCCTTTGATCAGTTCAGGCCGATATCTCTATGCAACTTTTCTATAAAATTATAACGAAGCTTATGGCTAACAAAATGCAGTCCATTACGCCAGAGCTGATTAGTGATGCCCAGTTTGCATTTATCATAGGCAGAAGGATCCAGGATAGCATATTCTTTTGGCCAATGATCTGATAAGCCTTTGATGCGGTTCACATTCTTTACATCCTGTGTATGATGGGGAAGACGGACCCAAAGGAGGAACAACTTGAAGTTTCAGGAAACACTTAAAGCTTGCTCGGATGGAGAAAGCATGCATCTTCATTGTGCAGTAGTAAAGGTAAAACATTTTAGATAAGTACAACCATTGAATGAACTTGAACCAAATTATTCTGAACCCCATTACTCGAGTTGTTTTTATATCTGATTATATAATTTTTGAATCTGATCGTATGTATAATATATATCATATAATAGAGATTATATATTACATATATATATTATATATTATCCAAATATCTGATTATTCAATTTTTGAATCCCATTTACTGAACTTGTTCATATTCCACACTATCTAATTTTTGAACTTTATTATCTGATAATTCGATGAAATGGATTCGGATACGAAAACTGTTGTTTCTGCATCTGATTATTTTCGATAATTCTTATTAGAGTCAAATTCGAAAACTGTTGTTTCTGACTCCGACCCATTAACACCCCTAGTTTGTTTTTTCCTGAGCCTGTAAAAAGGCCATCTTTCGAGCTTAATTACCTTTCATTATTGGAACTCTCTTGGGCCATATTGTTAATGGGGATTATCAATGAAAATGGAGACTATATGCCCGAAGGATGATGTCCCATGACCCTATGCTTTTGTTTGAGGGCTGGGTTGAGACCCAAAGTACTCAATTCAACCATCGGAGGAGTACGGATGTGAGGTGATGGCATAGCAAGGGTATGAAATGCAAAATTAGTGTCTTGGTATTTTTTCCACTGAATGAACTGTGCATTGATACGAATGAAATGTTATTGAATGCTTATCGTTAATGGCCAATCTCATCGAAAATCTGACTGTTCTATATATAATTAAACATCTGTTATAGACAGTGCAATTGCAAAGATCCCTTACTATATATTGAAGCTGATCAGTTTGTGATTAAAGTTCCTATATATTTTGCCTATTGATACCTTGCATCTATTCTTTGTCCTCTACTGACAACATAAATTTTGTTGGACAGTGAATGTTGATATGCAAGCTTAAATGATTAATGTCTCTAAACTTGACTGCATTCATCCTGATTAATTTTTTTGGATTTTTACGTACTTGTCAAAATGCTAAGAATGTAAATTTAATGTCTACTGATATGTAACTCCTACTAAACGCATTAAACTCACCCCTGCTTTTATCCCATTTTTAGGCAATATAGACAAGGAGACTGCTAGCATAGCTAGCAATGGCGGTGAAGAGTGTCGGCCCCTACTGGCCCTTGTCTAAGAGTGACGTGACAAAAAACAAACTTGTTCATCAGATATATCCAACCATGACATTGTATATCTTGAGTCTTCCAGAGACTAACAACTTGAACCAAATGTTGCTAAGATCCGCACCAAAAACCTCCAAATGACGTGAAGGACCTAGACAAACACAGAGAGAGGAAAACCTATGGCAAGAGAAGGAGACGAGGAGATGGGGGGGGGTGGCGAGAGGGGAAGAGTCAGAGGAGAGCGGCGGCAGGGGGTGCGGGGGTGGGGTGGCAGAGGGGCAACAACGCACAGAGGGAGAGGGGATGAGGCGGGGGGGGGGGTGGTACGGTGGGAGAGTGTGGGGGGGGGGGGGGGACGGGGGCAGGGGGATGGGGAGAGAGGTGAGGGGGGTGTGGCGGCAGGGGGGGTGGGGAGAGGTACGTGGCGACAGGGGAGGGATGGGGAGAGAGGAGAGGGGTAGTAGATTGCAAATAAGGGGGGAGGGGATGCACAGGGGAGGGTGGGAAGCAGGAAGGGGGCAGGGGGATTTCTTCGGCGGGGGAGGGAGGGAGGAGGAAGGGGGCAGGGGGCGGGGGTAGGGGACAGTGGCGACAGTTGGGAGGGGAGGGAGGGAGGAGGAAGGGGGCAGGGGCGGGGGTAGGAGCTCGACTAACCGGCGATGGGCAGGCGGCAGTGGTGACGGGTACCGACAGCGGCGGCGACGACGTCCACAGCGGCTGCAGGCGGCGACGATCTCCTCGGCGGCGACAGTGGCGGCCGGAGTCGACGATGTCGACGGCGGCTGCACGCGGCGGCGAGCTCCTTAGCAGCTCCGGCAACGACGGAAGGGGAGGGAAGGTTGGTCGGGGGGAGGGAACGACGAGAGGGAAGTTGAGGGAGGGAAAGGGTTGGTCGGGGTAGTAATTAGGGCTACAACGACCGATATAGCGACCGCACTTAATTCGGTCGCAAATTCCGTCTCCTATATGCGACCGAATCTATCGGTCTCTAGTTGGTCGCTGATAGAGACCGACTAGCGACCAATTTATGCGGTCGCAATATCGGTCGCTATATCCGCTTTTTCTTGTAGTGAAATATATTTCAAGAATATCATTCAGATGTCCATAGTATCCATCACATCCGGATTCAAGTTCTACAACCACAATAACAATAGACAATTGAGTCAATTTTGTCTCATCTACAGTCTTAGTACGAAACCTGAATCCATTTATTATGTAACCCAAATGTGAGTATGCAAGTCTCGAAGGAGTTTGTGATAAAACTTCGATGTCATCAGTGCAACGAGGATCATTTGCAGCTTTCAATTCTTCAATATATCTTCGAAACCATTTCAGAAAATCTTCTCGCACCCCATTTGAGTTTTCGAACAACTATCTGTATATTTAAAAAAATTAATCCATATGTTCAATCTATCTCAAAATATAAATATGTGTCAAACGAACTTCTTCTTCAGATAGTGTACGAGGTTTAACTTTGCCTGCTAGAAAACGTGTAGGAGAATTAAAAATTGAACAGCTTTCATCTTCACTCTGGACTGAAGGACCATCATAATTCCTTTCTTTGCGATTAAAACGAGTGTCAATGTTATCCAAATACATGGAACAAAATGAACTCGTTTCTTCAATAAGATACCCTTCTGAGATTGAACCGACATGGACACTATATCAGCTCACTATATTGACCATGCTATATCTTGTTCGATCTGCATGAAAAGCATACTCCAAAAAAGACTCTACCCCCTTCAGATATCTAGGATCTCCTCGATTATTAACAAGTTCCATCCAAGTCTTATCAGGTCCAGCCATTTCTATATATCCTATAACCATAAACAAAGAATTCAGTAGAAAATTGGGCAGCACCTCCCTTGTATCAAGAGCAAATCCACATGTGTACATCCACCTATATACATACATTGTCAAATAATATGGGGTACCTACATCAAATCTTGTTCATCCATGGATATTTTGATCATCTGATGTTCTCCATTATATGTGCTTATGATTGTCTTAAAATTTTGGCAGCATCTCCCCACACTTCTCCAATATACCACTATCATTTACTAAATTTAACTTTGCTCAAAAAATCACTCGTATAATCGACAAGTGAAAAGTTGAGTAGTTAAAATTAGCAGGTATATTGGAGAAGAGTAGGGAGATACCGTCAAAATTTTAAGACAATCATAAGCACATATAATGGAGAACATCAGATGATCAAAATATCCACAGACTGTCCAATAGGACAATTCAAGACTTTATGCCCAATATATGTCATTATACCATGAAAAGACGGTAAAAACATATATCCTAACAAAAGTCTTAAACGGGCAAAAAAGAAAAAAAAGGTCCATACATTCATACACCACATCCACACATTCATATCCATATACTTGCATCCTGCAAAAAATCACACATTCATATCTATATACTTGTATCTTGCAAAAAATCACACATTCATATCTATATACTTGCATCCTGCAAAAAATCACACATTCATATCCATACATTTTGGGTATCATAAGACAGTACAGGATTAGATTAACTGAAACAACAGAGAATTTAAAGCTGTGATGTGAAGAAGCAGGCAACTTGAACAACTGTGATGTGAAGAATTGATTGTTTGGGACCACAAGGAAAAGTTGATTGTTTCACTTGGCCAATTCCACCAACACCAAACTGAAAACTTCACTTTTTTTTTCTGAAATTCCCAGCAGGTTTATCTCACAAAATTTCTCTGCATATGACCATATGATCTTACTTGAATTAAACAGGATCTATTCACGAAGATCGCACAACCGCAGTGCTGAAATCTGCTGTTATTCCTTTTGTTTATTGATGTCATAAAAGAAACCGCATTGCAAGTTTAATCCTTTTTTTTATGATATAGACACCTGATTTTGCAATCAGTGTCTTGCAAGTTGCTGCTCTCACTTTAATCTGTTGATGTTCACTTGACTATGACAGACAAAATACTTTGTATCATACAAAGCAAACCATGGACCATTACCTCTAGTTTGTGTGCCCATTCTCTGTGCATCAGAAGAGACGAAATGCCAGGAATGAATGAACCAAAAGCATCACAGATCACAAATGAATGAACTCCAACAGCTAGCGGATAACATTTTAGAATGATACTCGTCAGAACATTATGCACCAAGAGAACTTTTACAATGGTCTAGAATTGACAGATTGAAAAGCTAAAATATTTTCGGAGAAAAATAATCAACTTTTCCTTGTAGTCCCATCTGAGCTCCCACCTGGTTGTTAAAACATGGAGGCTGGAAAGTGTCAAAAAGTTGGGAGTGAGATGGCTCTGAGATCATCCCAAGTTGCTTAGCAACTACTCAAAAACATCCGAGGTGGGGATAAGCCTTGGGGTGGCAACCTCTGTAATGAGTGCATGGGAGGAGAGAGGTCCCAACAAAAGCTGGAAAACACTTCCTGACAGAAAACTGCACATATGCTATCCTTTTGCATAAAAAAGATAATAGAAAGGAGAATGCTGCTTATACTTCTGTATCATACACCTTAATGTGTATATACACCATGACCATATGCAGTTCAAAACCATACAAAATGATTACCAAAAGCTGGAAAACACTTTTCGACAGCAAACTGCACATCTGCTAATCCCTCTGGCATAAAACAAATAAATGAAAGGGGAATGTTGCTTGTCCTCTTGTATCATACACCTTAATATACCATGTCTCAACAACTCATCCATATTTATATGGAATTAATGGACATCTTTCAATGAAAACATTCTTGGAATATTCATCATACAGGTGGCAGGAGTATCTTAAAAGTGTCTTTAAGGGAGTTGGAAATAGATCGCATCACCCTAACTGAAAAGACACAAGATCATGATGCATCAGAGACATTTACTAGTCAGCGGATGTGAAACAAATAGAACATCGCTTGATGTCTTTGTTATACACGGAAGCGATTAAAGTGGCTATGATTTTTCACCCTACTTGGCAGATCAAGCAGATGCTGAACATAACTGCGAGTACGACTGCAGATCTATCAAATCGACCATACTGATTGGGAACCAGAAGATTTGAACAAGAAGCAAACAGAAAACATGATAAGAATCACGAAAGGACACCTCATCAAAACAAAACAAACGGAAAACATCATCACCAGTGCCGCCCCACCAGAGAGAGAGAGAGAGAGAGAGAGAAGATCAGTTGATCCGGTTGGAGCTAGTCAAAGGAAGAGGCGGCCGGTGCGGAGGGGGCTGGATCGACCTCGCCGGAGGAGGAGGCGGCCGGCGCGGAGGACTGGATCGACCTCGTCGGAGGAGGAGGCAGCCGACGTGGGGGCTGCTGGAGCACGAGCGGAGGCCGCCGGCGTGGGTTGGGAGATCGTCGCCGGAGTCACGAGCTACGGTGCCACTGCAGGGGGAGAAGTCGGGTTGGAGGCGCAGTGGGGGTAACGATGCTAGGGTTGGGGATGAAGCGGGTTAATAGGGAATACTTTAAATTAAATATTACATAATAAAATATGAATTTAAATATATATATATATATATTACACATATTATCTTTTATTTTACTTTATCAATATTCATTTTATGTATTAATAATACATAAGAAAATATCAAATAGAATAATTATGTTAAAAAAACATTTAAATATAAATTATAAATATGAATTTGGTATAATCTAAAATGAATGAAATTTTGAATTTAATTTTAGATTTATGTTAGCGGCTAAGAAGCCGTTGACATAAAAGGGTTACGTCGACGATACACAATAGTCATAACAGATTTTTGTCAGCGAATTTTGTCAACGGATACATAAGCCGTTGATGAAAGAAACTTTTGTCGATGGCTTGCGTAAGCCGTAGACAGATATCTAACTTATGTCAACGGGTCTGCGTTTCTGTTGACATAAAACTCTTTTGTCAACACATAAGTTCGTTGACAAATGTTGCATTTCTTGTAGTGGAATTAATTAGCCAATTGCCTTATACAGAGGCCCTTTACCCAGAATGGTGGCAGAACTGATCTTCGAAGGCCAGTGGAAACATGATTTAGTACTTGATATGTTTTGCCCACTCATTGCTGATCATATCTACAAAATTAGACTCCCTCCAGTACGTTCCTTTAATCAAGATTCCCTCATTTGGAGGTACACTAAAGATGGGATTCTCACAATCAAATCAGCATATAGATATTTGATTGACTGCCAGTCCGCTATAGGTTGCTCCTCACCCCACCCAGTCTGGAGAATTATCTGGCTTAGCTTCCTGATCTAATGAAGTAGGTTCTCCCTCGTATGATTGTATTTATGTGGAAAGCTATTTCTAATAGCCTCCCTACTTTGTCCAGACTAGCCAGAATTGTTCCAAATATTGATACTGCCTGTCCTCTATGCAATGACGAACCGGAAACTGTCCAGCACATATTTTTTGAATGCAATCTGGTGAGAGCAATGTGGTTTGCAAGCAATGGCAATTATCGGTTAACTGAGGCTGAAGGTCTCCTAGAAGATAGGATCCAATCATCTAAATACAGAATAGGACCGTAAGTTTCTCAGATATACAGTTGAAATCCTGTGGCATATTTGGAAAGCTAGATGCCTAAAGGTATTCGAAAATAAAACAATACTGCCAGCACAGATCATCACTAAAGCCCATCATGTTATTATTCTTTGGCCACCGCCTGTGGATAGTTGAAATCCTGGGGCATATTAATGATAATCATATGATTGTTAAGCATCAACATAATTTAAGAGTAGTTTAGAGTAATAAAATTCAAATTTGTAAGTACCGTGGGGCTATGGTGGGTTGGGTATTAATTGAGAAAAGAAGAAATCTGGGATTGAATAAGAGAGGCCAGGGCCACGAGGGGGCTTGGAGGAACATTAATTGATGGGTATTGATGGGGACAACAAGGTCCAAAACTTTGGGATTAACTGTATTCCATCCAGAGAGGTAGGTTGAGTTAACCCGGATTATCTAGATTCAACTCTGACTCAACCCATTTTAATTCGGATTAAATTTGTTTCCATTCTAAAGTACCTTTTAGGTTAGTCCAAAGATACAACATGTTAACTCCCAAAAGACCCTAAAGATATGGAGAGAATGAAAGGGGTGGGGGCAAAAAAGGTGGAGGAAAACCTCAGCCATACATTTTCCAATTTATATCATATATACTTCCAATTTTCGAGATGTTCTAAGTAAGATGCTAGCATAAAATTATAGTAAAAAAACGATGCTTAAGAATAAAACGACATAAACTTAACCACACTCAGGTTCTCTCGAGAAGCGCATTCTAATCTAATTCTTCTTTAAACATACAACACAAAACGAAGCCTGTTCGAGCATTAATTATTCCTAACTCACTTTTCACATGGATTTAATTAAATCAATTAGCCGTCTAATCAAACCCCACATAGATCAGACAAGTCCCCAAAACCCCTCTAAAACCGAAATCTGACTAGACCCAATTAGTTCCAATCAGATTCCCAGTTTTAGTACTCCATTGTTGATTCATTAAGATCCAGTATGCATGATAATATACCATGCATGGGATAGGTCAGATTCTTAAAAGAAATAAATCTCAATTCATTGATAGGTCGTCCGATCTTCCGATGAGCTCTCCAAATAGTATTGTAACGCTAACTTATGACTGTTGGTAATATTTGTCTAAGGTAGTCAACCGACTTTATAATACGACCTGAATTTTGACTGTCGAAACTTGCACCACAAGAAAAAAATACAAATAGTGACCGACAAAATCGGTCATCATTCGATCATAATTCGGGCACTAACATAAATAGTGACCGAATCTGTCAGTGAAGAATTTTTTATCATAATATTATGATAAAAAATTTTCGGTCGCTAATCAGTCGAAGATCAAAGACCGTAACAATTTAGTCTCTATTCAATCTCTAATGCAATACGACTGAAATATCTCAGTTACTATTTCAGTCACAAAATAGTGACTGAAATATTTCGGTCGCTATCAGCGACCGATTATTTCGGTCACTATTTCGATCACAGTATAGTGACCGAAATAGTGACTGAGATATTTTGGTCACCATACTTTGAGCTAGCAACCGATATTTTTAGTCACAAATTCAGTCACAAAATAGTGACTGATATAATCGGTCGCTAATCGGTCTCCATTTTTTAAATTATTTTTTATATTTTTTAAAAATTAATAATTTGTGTAAAAATTGTCCACTATTACATAAAATGTCAACAATAATACAAAATGTCCATAAAATGATCACAATAATACTTATATATATATATATATATATATATATATAAAGAGGTCCTCAGGGTCTGCAACTAGGAGAGTGCACCCCATTCCAGAGGAATGAAATGTTCCCACTCCACCAGTGCGATCTACCTGGGCCTAGATTATCATAATGAAAAAGGTTACAAGAACAAAGGGGCATACCCCTGCTAAACATGCCTAATATTAGGAACCCCTGACCGATCCATGGTGAGGGGCCCTTTACAATCATGAGATAACGAATTAACAGAAAAGAAGATAGCATTAGTATGAGATTTACAACCAACATTAGCCAAGGCATCAGCCACTTGATTGGCTTGTCTAAAATTGTGAACGTCTAAACTTAAACTTATGAAAATGGGCCTGAATTTCCCACCACCAACGCATGCACTCCCAAGAAGGCGATTTGTTATTATGAACAGAAGAAACCAAGGTTGCAGAATCAGATCTGACTTCACATAGAGTAAAATCATATTCAGCGGCCAGCCTAATGGCATCGCATAGAGCTCGAACCTCAGCAACCAGGCTAGTGCCAATACCATAGAAATGGGAGAAAGCAAACAGAAACCATCCAGAGCTATCTCTGATGCATCTGCCACCCCCACTAAAGCCCGAGTTTCCCTTACTAGCACCATCCACGTTCAGAACCAGACCCTCCTTAATGGGCGGAAGCCATCTGATGAGTTTGAAGGAGATACCTTTAACTTTGGGGTAGAGACCAAAGGAATGTATCATATTCAAATGCTGCTCAGGTGAATGATTTTTAAAAACAAAGTTGTCAAAAGCATTAGAAAGTATAAACCTGATATTATGAATAATTCTGCCAATAGAGACACTCTTCCCCTCATACCTCATGGAGCATCTAGTTCTCCAAATTTCCCACAAGATAATCATGGTGGCATGCAAACAGATGAACCCATAAGGAATCGAAGGCCTACAGTGCTTCAGAATATACCAAAATCGTCCAGTGATGTGATCATAAGAAGTGATATTCAGATTAAGAATGGGCATAATCCACTGCCACAGCATAGTAGCCAGCTCACTCGAGATAAATAAGTGGTTAAAATCTTCATAAGAAGGAGAGCTACAGCAAGAACAACGGGATACTATGGCAACACCAATCTCAGAGATACAAGAGTCCACAGGGAGCGCTCTATATAACAGCCTCCAACAGAAAATGCCAGCCCTCTTGTAATGGCGAGGATGCCAAAGGCGCGCCATGCACTCTCTCTTAACACCATGCAGAGCCACGAGACTATAAGTAGATGACGTGGTGAAAGAACCATCTTGGGATGGCGTCCAAACACATTGATCCATAATGTTGTTAAGGGTAACATGTGTAAGGAAATTGCCAGGAAGGAGGCTACGAATAGGATGGTCATTAGACTGAAAAACCTCACGGACAGTGATGGGAGGACCATTGTAAGGACCCGTGAGGAGGTCCTTAAGACAGGACTGCCCGAGCCAAACGTCATTCAGAAAATCAACAGATCTCCCATCACCAACAATCCACCTAGAGTGCTTAACAACAATTTGATGAGCAATCTGGAAAATGCACTTGGGCATACAATGAGGGGAGCCTTTTTTAAAGAGGTCACCACTGACACTAGAAAATCTCGCTCTAGCATAGGTCGCCCACAAGGAAGAACCATAGCATATGTTCCAGACTTGCTTAGTAGCCAAAGCCAGCTGAATGTGCCATAAACTCCTAATCTGAAGTCCCCCTCCAGAAATAGGTTGATGAAGAGTATTCCAGGAAACCCAGTGTTTCCTATGGATGCCATCAGTACCACTCCAAAAGAAAATTGCACACGCCTTTTCAATGTAGTTGATAACAGTCTTAGGAATAGAGGTAGCTGCATCCATGTAGATTGGGATAGAATTAAGAACAGAGTTGATAAGATCCTACCAGCTTGAGACAAGAGCTTAGATTTCCAGCTGTTCATCTTGACATTAATCTTCTCAATAAGGAACTTATAATCAACAACTTTAGTTCTCCCAGGCCGGAGGGGAACACCAAGATATCGGATGGCACCAAGCTGCTGCTTAGAACCTATAAGATTGGCAATTTTCCTGGAGAGGGAAGAAGGAGCTTTAGAAGACAAAATGAAATTGCTTTTGCTAGCATTTATTTTCTGCCCAGAAGACTCCTCATATTTCTTTAAGAATTTCATAAGCTTAACAATATTTGAACTTTGGCCATTCAGGAAAATTAAAGTATCATCAGCAAACAATAAATGGGAGATCATCAGACAATTTCTTGGCCCAGAAAAAAGTAGGAAAGTAGTGGCAGACTGAAGATACTTCAATCCCCTGCTGAGTGCCTCCTCCATAATTATAAAGAGAGCTGGTGCCAACGGGTCTCCCTGCTTCAAGCCTCTAGAAGACTGAAAATAACCCACTGTAGAACCATTGAATAATATAGAAAACCAGCAGTTAGAGACCAGCATGCCAATGTAAGAGATAAATCTATTTGAGAACCCAAAAGCTCGGAGAACAACAAACATGAAATCCCACTCAACCCTGTCATAAGCCTTCATCATATCCAGTTTAAAAAAACAATATGACCATGAGTTTTTCTCCCAAGATCCTGAAAAAGCTAATTAGATAAAGAAATATTATCCACAATATGACGGCCCTTGACAAAAGCACCGTGTTCTTCAGAAATAATCAGCGGAAGGATTGAAGTGAGGCGCCAACAGATAATTTTGGAGACAATTTTATAACAAAAGTTACACAAACTTATAGGACGGAAGTCCCCAAAGGATGAAGGATGTGGAACCTTAGGAATAATAGCAATGAGAGATGAACTGATCCCCCTAGGCAATGGAAACCCCATGAAGAATCGTTGAATAGCAGCAATAACATCTTGGGAAACAACATCCCAGCAGGCCTTGAAGAAACAACCTGTGAATCCATCTGGACCAGGGGCGCTATCCTCATTCATAGACCAAACCTCCTCCTTGATCTCATCGGTAGAAGGAATAGCAGTTAAGGAAATATTCTGATCTTCATTGATTAACATCGGAATATGCTGAAGTAAAGAATTATCCACATTATGATCTTCAGAAGTAAGCAAATGATGGAAGAAAGTAACCGCTTCAGCAGAGAGAACATTTTGGTCCTCACACCAAACAACATTCATTTTAAGCCTATGAATAAAATTCTTGCGCCTATTACCTTGGACAACTGCATGGTAAAAAGCAGTATTTTTCTCACCCTCATTAAGCCATTGGATTCTAGCCTTTTGTGCCCAGAAAACTTCTTGACAAGTAAGAGCACGCCGAAGGCCAGCGTTCGCTTCATTGAGAGTAGATCTATTAGATTCAGTAGGGTCCCCATCAAACTGGCTTTGCAAATCTTCCACTTTAGCTTCAGCCTTGCGAACATTGTCCTCCACATGACCAAAAATATTTTTATTCCAGGACTTGAGCTTGTTTTTAACTTCTTTGAGCTTAATTTGAAGGATAAGAAAAGGATTAGCAGCCGAGGAAGAGACACTATTCCAGATCTGAGAAACGCACTGCTTAAAAGATTCATGTTGAAACCACATTTTTTGAAAGACAAACCTAGAGGCTTTAGGTGGCTGGTGAATCAAATTCAAAAGCAAAGGGGCATGGTCCGAAGGACCCCTGGGAAGGTGCTTCACACTAAACCCCGGGAAGTACAATTGCCAAGAGGAATTCATTAAAATCCTGTCTAACCTCGCCTTAATAGCAGCACTGCCAACTCTGTTGTTTGTCCAGGTAAAAGGAGACCCACAGAAACCAGCATCCATAAGACCAGCAGCAGAAATGAAAGCATTGAAATCAAGGATAGCAGTAGTATTAATGAGAGTGCCACCCTCCTTCTTCAAAGGATTAGAAAGACAATTAAAGTCACCACCTACCAACCAAGGCAACTGATAGTTGCTTCCCAATCCAATAAGATTATCAAATAAGAGGCGACACAAACTTAGATCACAGGAAGCATAAACAGCCATTAAAAGACAGACCGTCTAGTCTCCAACAGAGATATCACCAGAAATAAACTGATCCGACATAGCAGTGACACGAAGGGAAATATCTTTGGTCCACAGTAACCAAATTTTAGATTCCTCTCCCATGTTACCAAAATAAGAATCCATACGAAGATACTGACTAATGCCTTCAGCCTTGGACAAAGGGATTTTAGGTTCAAAACTAGCAATAACCTTCAAATTATACTGCCTCACCTGACGCTTGAGAGATTTCTTAAAGGCCATATTAGATATGCCTCTAATATTCCAAAAAGTAGCTGTAAAATTCATGAAGACCGGTAACCTGATGAATCATCAATAGCTCTCGCTTTAGATCGCGTACGCACCCCTATAACAGGGACCGTAGACTCCACCATACCTTCCTTAGATAACTTGACAGTTGCCATGAAAATATTCTCTAAAGAGGCAAGAAGCGAAGCAGGGATCTGCAGCGATTCACTGGACAATTTTTGATCATAAGACTTACCCTTAACCACATCATGAAGAATCTGAGGAGATTCGGTTCCAAACTTCATCGGAAAAATAGACGCCGACATCTCCTCCGGCAATGAGAGATTAGGTTGACAACCAGATGAATGAGGAAGAATGTCACTAGAAGAAATCATCTCAGTGAAAGCATTTTGTTGAGGAAAGCTATGATCTTACCTAGACTGCTCCATGCCCGGCTGTGCACCATGCATGTCCAACTGACAGCTTCGATCCAAATCCCCACTGTGCACATCTGTTGGTAGATCTTGAAGGTGATATCCGGAGAGAGATCCTTAGAAGAAAAGGATCCTCCCTTAGGGTTCCCAGAATGGTCACTAAGCAAGCATGCATGAACACCTGTATTGCCATGCACAGGCTCTTGCACTATCTTAAGCTGATGACTAATGATCTCTGGATCCACCGGTTTAGAAAGAACAATAGTAGTAGTGTCATGTAACACAACGTCATCTGCCAAGCGATCAAAGACGTTACTGACCGGAACCTCAAAGTTAGCTTGCTTTGGATTATTATCCTTTGAAATAAAACCCTTATGGCTGACCACACGCCATTCTTGATTCTTCTATTTTTCTTTATCAGGCAAGGAAGACACTACAATACTCTTAGAGGATTGCGGTTTATCAGTATCCCTAACTTTCTTCTTACAAACATCCTGGGAGTGACCGAGTCTGCGACAGAATTTGCAAACAGGTGGAACCTGTTGCCTAGTTGACGAGCCCAGAGGGGGGGTGAATGGGTCTTTAAAATTAATCTAGAAGATACTTGTAACTAAAAACATTCACACAAATGTTCTTCGAAGTAGGTTAGTGACTGTTAGTTTAAATATCAAACGCACAAAGAAGACAATCACACAACACAAGGATTATCCTGGTTCGGACCTCCGTTCCTTAGGAGTCCTATGTCCAGTCCCTGAGCAACAACTCAAGATTTCACTAACTAGGGTACAGTCCCCCTAAGGACGCTACAACACCCAACTCAGCTGGTCTTCTTTCACACCCGAAGGGAACAACACCCAGGATACCACACTAGGTCTTCCTTAACAATCGAAGGGAACTACACCCTGGATACCAAACCAGGTCTTCCTTCACAACCGAAGGGAACAATACCCTGGATACCACACAAGGTCTTCCTTCACAACCGAAGGGAACAACACCCTGGATACCACACCAGGTCTTCCTTCACAACCGAAGGGAACAACACCCTGGATACCACCATGTCTTCCTTCACAACCGAAGGGAACAACACCCTGGATACCACCAGGTCTTCCTTCACAACCGAAGGGAACAACACAAATAGAAGAGCTTTTGACAAGCAAGGATCTGAGGCAACTAGAACTGAGATGAGGAGATTTAAGCTAAGCACACTCTCAGAACTATACAGGCTCTCTCAAGATTTTCACAAACTAGTGGAGAGCAAAAGAGCAAAAGCTAAAATGGAATGAAGTTCTTGGCTCTAGACTTTCTTCAGAAGAATTTGAATGCTTGAAAGCGCGATCTCTATCTTTCTTCTGTTCTTCTGACTTGAATTTATATCTTCAATTTGAAATCTAGACGTTGAAGTGTCCTTTGTCTCTCTTTTGAGTAGTCGTTAGATTGAATGACATCTGGAGTCTTGGAAGCTTCCAGTCAATAGTCTTTTGATCACTTGAGCACGCAAAGAGATGAGATCTTCAGAAATATCCGTTGGCTTCTATTTTGTTTAACGTTGTACCATGAAGCTAGTTCAGAGGTCTGCATAAATGTCAATCTCAAATAGCAGACAGCTAAGTTGTCTCTTATGTCAGTCAACGTCAGTAGCAATAGACATGAAAATAGTAAAGCAAAATAGCTTAAGTCTAAAAGACATAATCAGAGTAGGCACGATAAAGGATGATATGGTCTGCATGCATGCACAGATATGTTCAGATCTCATAAATGCAAAAGCGTCAGAGAGATGTCTACGTGGACTTTGACAACAAACAAGTCGTTGCGAGTTCTAATGAAATCGTTATGGTAACTTATGAAATCGTTACAACAAGCAAGTCGTTGCGAGTTCTAAAGAAATCGTTATGGTAACTTATGAAGTCGTTATGACATGCAAGTCGTTGCATTTTCTAAAGAAATCGTTGCGATAACTTATGGAGTCGTTATGACAGGCAAGTCGTTACGAGCTCTAAAGAAATCGTTACGGTAACTTATAGAGTCGTTGTGACGAGCAAGTCGTTACGGGCTCTAAAGAAATCATTACGGTAACTTATAGAGTCGTTGTGACGAGCAAGTCGTTACGGGCTCTAAAGAAATCGTTACGGTAACTTATAGAGTCGTTGTGACGAGCAAGTCGTTACGGGCTCTAAAGAAATCGTTACGGTAACTTATAGAGTCGTTGTGACATCGACTTGTGAAACAACATGACATTTCAGTTTTATAAGGAAATCGTTGCGATCACTTATAGAATCGTTATGACATCGATTTGTTTGAAACAACATGACTTTTCATCCAGAAAGGAAATCATTATGATAATTCTATTGAAATCGATATGCTTATAAGGAAATCGTTATGGCCTTCAATAGAAGTCGATATGGACTTAGAGAAATATCATGTTGAAAAGATTAAAGGTTCAGAGAAGTAATGCATACGTTTATTGGCTTGTTTGACCTTGGTATTTTTCCTGTACTTAAGACTTATGAAATATTCATTAGATATAATTGATAAACTTTTGTTTGGTTTTGTTAATCATCAAAATATATATATATATGTAATTAATTAAAATTACATGGGGACAGACTGGTCATCAATCTCCCCCTTTTTGGTGATGACAAAACTGAACAATAAGCATGGATGAAAAATATCTGAAATCAGTTTGAAGATGCTAATTTTCTTTTTAAAAAAATTAGTGTATTTTAGACATGCTAATTTTCTCCCTTAAGAAAAATGTTGTATTTCAGACATACTAATTTTCTCCCCCTTTTTGTCATTGAGCAAAAACACAATCTTCGACAAAGAAAGAAGAGAGAAAGAGGACAGGAGTATACAAAGAAGGTCATTTCATTAACATTGTGGAGGTACTGGTAAATAGAAGGCAGGAGACAGAAGAGAGGCAAAATGGGAGATGGTTTCCCATGCCTGTGCTTCCTGCTCTTCAAAATGAGTTTTGAAGACTCCAAAAGATACAGTGTAGGATGATCCCATAGTGGAAGCCATCCTTTTGACATGAAGATCTAGGTGCTGATAGAGTAGATCAGCATATGCATTCTTGTCCATGTTCATCTTGAGAAATCGACGAGTCCCAAAGCTGGCGCAGGTGAGGAATTGGTCCATGGTGACAGGATAATGGTTGTGGTTATCTCTGAGAGCTTTGTGCATAGCCACATACACTTTGTATCTTTCCTCCCAGACCTTGAAGGGGTCATCAACAAGATGAATGGAGTTCATATCTAGGAAAGTAGCTGGAGAAATGGCTGGTTTGCCTTCTCTGGCCTGAACTTCATTGATTTCAAATAGCTGCTGAGCTGATAGGGGGTAGAATTTGGACCATTCAGAAGATGTCAGCCTTTCACATTTAGACAGAATAGGGGCTAGAACTTCAGCACTTACATGCCCCTAGTGATATTCCCTAAACAGGAATCTAGGAAAAGCAACCAGGCAGCCTTTCTGTACTTTAATTTTGCCCATTACTCTGGCAAAACATTCAAAGATGATGGATCCTACAGAGGACTCCATAACTATAAAGTGAATTTGAGGAAGGGCTACTTCTTCAGGTACTTGGAGGGTATCAAAATCTACCTGAACATCTGAAGTTTGAGAGATATCCGAAGTCAGTGCTGAAATGGCCTTTTTGAACTGGCTGAGCTGAACCTCCGGAAGTCGATGAATATATCTGTAGTTGTTGAATAGCATGAGGTGCCTGATCATTTTCATTTCCTTTTGAATATGGGGTGCCCAAAGTTCCTTATGATAGATCCTGAACCACTCTGATAAGGTCAGGGAGTGGTCCCATGGAGGGAATCTAGCAGATTTGGCAAGAATGAATTTCTTTAGGAGATCCTTGTGACTTTTGCCCCACTGCTCTTCAGTTTTGGAGTGGGCAAGAGAGAAGATTTTGAATTTTTTAGATTTCGAAAGAGAAGTATAGGGTAGAATGGTGTTCAAATGATCTGTGAGATCAAGAAAGGGAAGGTTAATGATGGTTGCAAAAACAACCTTTGAGAGATATTCTCTGTACAGTGAGGGATGTTTATTGTCCACTGTGAGAGAAAACCACAAAGGTGGGTATTTGGGTTCAGAGGAAAGGGAGGAAGTAGAAGTAAGCTTCATCTTCTTGGGGGCAGGACTAGAAGGGTCTGCCCTATGAACATGTTCCCCAACCTTCAACACAGACCTGAGGATCCCTTCCTCAAACTCATCCTTTATTTGTTCCATAAAGGGAGAGTTAAGTTGGGCACTTTCAGGTATGATAGTGATGAAAGAGGGTGGAGGAGTAGGATGAAGAAAAGAGTGGGAAGCAGTAGGGAGGTCATCAACTGGTCCAAGGGAGGGACTAGAGGAGGAGGAGGATGCTCCAGCTGAGGATGCTGGAGGGGCCTCATGTATAAGAGAAGGAGAAGGAATGGAGGTAGAGGAGGCAGGAGATGAGGTGGACTGAAATGGTGTAGGAGAAGAAATTGGTCTAGATTGAGGCTTCTTGAATGTTTTAGGAGCAGGAGGTGCTGTAGGAGCTGAGGGTGGAGTTGGAGGAATAGGTGTGTGAGAGGGAGAAGAGGGAGCTGGGGGCTTGGGTGCCAAGAACTCTTCTGCCTCTATCTGCACAGACTCACTCTCCAATGGCCCTGACGGCCGTGACCCTTGCTCAGATGGCCCTGGAGGCCCTTCAACTTGATCAGCTGACCCTGTTGGCCCTACCTCTTCTGGTGCTGCTGCTGCTTCTGGTGCTGCTGCTGCTTCTGGTGGTGGTGCTGCTGCTGGTGCTGCTGCTGCTTCTGGTGCTGGCCCTGATGGCCCAGACACATTTTCTCCAGGCTCCTGAGCTTCTGGAGGAGGAGGAGCTTGAACTCCAACTGCCTTGATAATATCCGAGAGCATGCCTTTCATGGTACTCATTTCTTTATTAAACCATTTCATAGCATTTCTGATTTGTCCCAACTCTTTGTTGGCTGAAGCTTGGCTCAGAAATATAGAATTTACATCTGACTGGAGAGTACATAATAGCTCACCTTGTACATTCAGCCTTTCAATCACTGGCTTCAAATTTATGACAATTTTCTGCTTGACCTGCTTCTCAAAAGGTGTATCAGCCAGGACAGGAACTTCAGAGGCAACTTCTTTTCCTTTCTTCTTGCCTTCTTTTGCTGGAGGAGGTTGATCATCATCTGAGCTCGAAGAGCTTGCAATCTCCCCTTCTCTGTCATCCAAATTTTGAGAATCTCTATGCCTTTCCTCCTGACCATCAACAACTGGAGTTGTTTCTGCTGAACCTTCTTTTGATAGCTCCCCCTCAATAGGAGCATCTTTTTATTTGATACTTGCTCCCCCTGAATGGGAGTATCTTCCATTACATAGTCACCCTGAGCAACTGGGTGCTCTACCTCTACTTGGACATCTTCCATTGGTTCATCAATGTGGCCTGATGCCACAGCCTCTTCTGCAACTCTGCCACTAGTTTCTGGAGCACTAGAGGTGAAAGGAATCGAATCGATAATGTCTGAAAGAATAGATGCAACCACAGTTGAGGGTAGTGGGTCTTCAATTGAAATAATATCCTCTGGGAGAATATCCTCAATTCTCCTTTCTGCAAAATTTACAACTAAATCTTCTGGAAATTCTGAAGCTGGTGTTGATATTCTTTCTTCTTCCACTGCAATTTCAGACTGAACTTCTGCTAAAGAGGGGCCTGATGATTCTGCTGCTCCAACTACTTGAGCTGAAACTGACTCCACTGGCAATTCTAGAATCATATCTGCTGATCCCATCTCCTGATGAACAACTGAGGTGTCGTCAATGATGGCTTCGCCTTCAGCAACTGATGCCTTGAACCAGACACCATTTTCCACAGAGAAGCCACTCTTCTTCAGGTTCCTGGACCTGATTGCTTGGCCCATTTTCTCTACAACTGCCCCAGAAAGATCAACACCGAAGTGTTTGAAGATCTTGGTAAGTAGGTGAGCATAGGGCAAGGACACATTTAACTTGCTCTTGGTGTCCCAAATCTGATCTCTGGCAAATTTCATTATTTCCATCATCACTACGGGCCATATTTATCTCCTTATTTTGAATGGCCCATTACATCATGTTTGAGTCGGCCTTTGTGCAAGATGAAAATATTGTACTTCTGGGAACTAAGATTTGACAAACGATAAAATGAAGGAGGCGGTTGAAAGCAGTTAGTTGATTTATATCCAGCTTGCCATCCCTTAGCTTGAAGCCCGGTCCTACAATTCCCAAACCTTTCACTTGGGCGTCCACAGTGTGAACCCCACTAAATCCGGAAGCCTTCACATCAAACAACATCTTCAGCAACTCAGGGTCTATTCATGGTTCCCTTCACTGTAGAAACTAGGGACCCATCTTCCTCTGTTCTCATACACACGTAGAAAGCTTTTACCAGGTCCGGATAACTGACCTCTGAAAAGGTGGTGACTCCCATCCACTGCATCTGATTGATCAAGTCTACCACACTGCTCATTCTATTTTTCCTCAGATTAGCAACATCGACTTCTTTATTGCCACAAAGCTTCGTCTTCACAAAGGTAAACCTCTCTTGCTGCTCAGGAGTGAGAAACTCGACGCTGTAGCCACCCAAACTGCCGGCGATGACTGGTGCGGCCATGGATTCAGGTGGGAAAGTCTCTGGAGGGTTGAAACGGAAGGAGAAGAGAAGGAATCCTCAAGAAATTTTGCGGGAACGAGGAGGAAGGTTCAAATTTGCAGAGGGTTGAGATATGAGTTGTTAGGGCATGGCTCATGCTACAGGATGAAAAAGGGGAAAAGGTAGACGATGAGATACGAATCGTTCTGTCATTGATTTTATGAATAAATTAATGCGATGTGAAAAGTGAGGCGCCAAAAGGTGGCAGAAGAAGACAAAAGAGTTTGACTATTCAAACCGACTTCAATGAAAGAGCGGTTACAAAGGATAATTTGAATTTCTTTTGCTTAACGCCATAGAGAGAAAAATTACTTAATTCTGAAATTTAATGTGCCAGTTGTAAGCAAACTTTTATCACAAATTGCACATGCCTAATTCCCTTCTAAGAGATGTGAATCTCTCTTCAGGTAAGACTTCTGTGAAAATGTCTGCTAATTGGCCATTTGTATCAATAAAGGATATTTCAATATTTCCATTTGCAACATGATCACGAATAAAATGATATCTAACCTCAATATGTTTGGTCCTTGAGTGCTGAACTGGATTCTTGGTGAGATTAATGGCACTGGTGTTGTCACACAGCAGTGGGATGGATTTGATGTTTAATCCGAAATCTTCAAGTTGTTGTTGCTTTATCCATATGAGTTGTGTACAGCAATTTCCAGCAGCTACGTACTCAGCTTCAGCAGTAGATAGTGCTACTGAATTTTGTTTCTTTGAAGACCAAGATATTAAACATCCTGCAAGAAATTGACAACCACCACTGGTGCTTTTTCTATCTAATTTACATCCAGCATAGTCAGCATCAGAGTAACCTACTAAGTTAATTTCACAATGTTTTGGATACCATAGACCTAAGTCATGAGATCTTGCTAAATATCTAAATATTCTTTTCACAGAAATTAAATGTGATTCTTTAGGATCTGCCTGATATCTAGCACACATGCATACACTAAATAAAATATCAGGTCTACTAGCTACTAAATAAAGGAGTGAACCTATCATACCTCTGTAGATCTTTTGATCTATTTTCTTACCATCTTTGTCACTATCCATTCTTGTTGATGTACTCATTGGTGTTGACAGTGGCTTGGTATTTTCGAATCCAAATTTCTTCAAGAGTTCTTTTCTGTACTTTGCTTGACAGATGTGAGTTCCTTCCTTTCCTTGTTTGATTTGTAGTCCAAGGAAGTAATTAAGTTCTCCCATCATGCTCATTTCAAATTCTCCCTACATCAACTTTTCAAAGTACTTGCAAAGGGATTCATCAGTAGACCCAAAGATAATATCATCTACATAAATTTAGACTAATAAATGTGTTTGACCTTTGACTTTATGAAAAGAGTACTATCTACTTGACCTCTACTGAAACCATGGTTTAAAAGAAAAGAACTAAGCCTTTCATACCAGGCTCTAGGTGCTTGCTTTAAACCATATAATGCCTTGTGAAGTTTGAAAACATGATTAGGAAATTCTGTGTCATCGAAACCTGGGGTTGTTCGACATAAACTTCCTCTTTTATAAAACCATTTAAAAATACGGATTTAACATCCATTTGAAATAGTGTTAAATTTAAAGTTGATGCATATGCTAGTAATATCCTAATAGCCTCAAGTCTAGCTACAGGTGCATAGGTTTCATCGAAATCTATGCCTTCCTCTTGAGAATAGCCTTGAGCTACCAATCTGGCCTTGTTTCTTAAGATTACACTAGTTTCATCCAATTTATTTCTGAACACCCATTTGGTGCCAATGACTGGATGATCTGATGGTCTAGGAACAAGTGACCATACTTGGTTGCTCATGAATTGATTCAATTCATCTTGCATGGCTATTATCCAAGATTCATCAGTAAGAGCTTCATTGACTGTCCTAGGCTCTATTTAAGATACAAAAGCTAAGTAATCACAGGGGATAACATACCTCTTGTTCTTACCCCTACGGATGGATCACCAATAATGTTCACAAGTGGGTGATCTTTCTAGTATCTCCACTCCTTTGGAAGATTTTCATGAGTAACTTCTTCTTGTTGCAATTCTTCCAGAGGTGGATCATCCTTGTCCTCAATTGATGTATCTTTTAGTTTCTTGGACAGTTCATCTGCATCATCATTGTCACTATCTACTTCCTTCCTCAAGGAACGGTTAGTTTCATCAAAAATAATATGTACAGACTGTTCAATCAATAAAGTACGTTTGTTAAATACTCTATAGCCTTTGGGTTTAGAGGTGTACCCCATAAAGATGCCTTCATCTGATTTGGCATCCAACTTACCATTGTCCCTTTTTCCATTGTTGTGAATGAAGCAAGGACATCCAAAAGTCCTGAAGTGGCTGATCTTTGGCTTCTTCCCTTTGAATAGTTCATATGCAGTCTTCTTCAGGATTGGCCTGATCATTACTTGGTTGATAATGTAGGTTGCTGTGTTGACTGCTTCAGCCCAGAAGTATCTTGGCAGATCATATTCTGAGAGCATAGTTCTTGCCATATGCAATAGGGTTCTATTCTTCCTCTCAGCAATACCATTTTGTTGTGGTGTCCTTGGTGCTGAGAAATTATGCTCAATTCCCTGATCATCACAGAATCTAGCAAACTTTTCATTCTCAAATTCACCACCATGATCTGATCTGATAGACACAATGCTGAACTTCTGATCTTTCTGAACTTTCTTACTGAAGCTAACGAAGTTTTAAAAGGTGTCATCTTTATGCTCTAGGAATGATACCCATGTGAATCTTGAGTAGTCATCAACTATGACAAATCCAAAATTCTTTCCTCCAAGACTGGTAGTCCTCATTGGCCCAAATAGATCCATATGAAGGAGCTCTAAGGGTTTTGAGGTGGTCACCACCGTCTTTGACTTGAAAGAGCCTTTGGTGTGCTTTCCCTTAGCACAAGGTTTACATACACCATCCAATTGTGTACTAACCTTAGGTAGACCTTCCACAAGATTCTTCTTCAGCAGTTTTCTCATGCCATCTATGCTGCAATGTCCAAGTCGTCTGTACCATAATTCTGTAGACTTGTCTTTACTTGCTGCCAGACAATCATTCTGAACCTTGAGTTCTTCAAGATAGAGCACATATAAATTCTTTTCTCTATTAGCTTCAAAGATGACTGCTCCATCCTTCAGTATGCTACACTTCGACTCTTGAAACCTGATCTAATGGCCTCTGTCACACAGCTGGCTAATGCTAATGAGATTGTGCTTCAATCCCTTGACTAATAACACATCTTCTATGACTGTTTTTCCTTTGCTATTCACAGAGCCACTGCCTATCACGGTTCCTTTCCCATTATCTACATAAGTAACTGTTCCTTCTTCAGCTTGGAGATGAGAGAATAACTTCTGGTTTCCTGACATGTGCCTTGAGCACCCGCTATCCAAATACCATTTGGATGCTCGAGAGATGTCCTTATCTTCAGTATTTGCCATGAAGGCTAAGTTGGCCTTTTCTTCATCACTGTAGGAACTTGACTCACTATCTGAGTCGCTACTGTTTTCCCATGCTGCTGCCATCGCCTTCTTCTTGTACTTTCTGAACTTCTTGGAACTGTCCTTCTTCCTGAACTCCGGCTTCTTTAACTTTGGACACTCAATTTTAATGTGTCCTGGCTTCTTACATTAATAGCAGATGGGTTCTTCTTTCTTTTTTTCTTTTCCACCTGGCTTCTTGAATTCCTTGTTCCTTTTGAAGTGTCTTCCACCAGATTGGAATTTCTTCTTCTTAGCCAAAATTTGCTGTAATTTTCTAGATAGCATAGCTTCCTCATTCTCGCTGTCTGCATCACTTTCACTTTCAGCTGAACTTGCTTCTGGGGAATCTTCTTCAGCTTTTAAGGCGTTGGAGTGTTTCTTTCTGCTAGAAGACTCTCCTAGCCTTTCCATGTTGATCTCATGGGCCATGAGGGACCCAATGAGCTTTTCTACAGACATTCTCTTTAGGTCATTAGCTTCTTCTATTGCTGTGACCTTTGGGGTCCATGAGGACGGTAAGGATCTAAGTATCTTCCTCACCATGTCTCCCATCTCATAGGTTTTCCCCAGACTAGCTAGTCCATTTGTGATGTCAGTGAACCGGCTGAACATTTGAGTTATGGACTCACTGGACTTCATCTGAAATCTTTCATATTGAGTGACGAGAATGTCGATTCTTGTTTCCTCTACTTTGTCTGTGCCTTCATAAGCAATCCTGAGCTTTTCCCACATTTTCATTGAGGATATGCAGGCTGAGACTCTGTTGAACTCCTTCTTACTTAGAGCACAGCATAAGATGCTCTTTGCTTTGCAATTCAAGGAAATCTTCCTTCTATCATCATCTGTCCATTGAGATTTCTCATTTGTGACTAGAAGATCACCTTCTTCTACTATGGACCAAATTTGATAGTCGTGCCCTTGTAGGAAGTATTCCATTCTGGTCTTCCAGTAAGGATAATCTTCACCATCGAAGAGAGGGGGTCGGTTGACAGACTAACATTCAAGTTACCTTGGGCTGCCATGGATCTTTACTCTTCAGATCGTTGGATCCTTTCTTTGTGGAAGAGACTCGCTTTGATAGCACTTGTTGCCCAGTTGACGAGCCCAGAGGGGGGGTGAATGGGTCTTTAAAATTAATCTAGAATATACCTGTAACTAAAAACATTCACACAAATGTTCTTCGAAGTAGGTTAGTGACTGTTAGTTTAAATATCAAACGAACAAAGAAGACAATCACACAATACAAGATTATCCTGGTTCGGACCTCCTTTCCTTAGGAGTCCTACATCCAGTCCCTGAGCAACAACTCAGGATATCACTAACTAGGGTACAGTCGCCCTAAGGACACTACAACACCCAGCTCAGCTGGTCTTCCTTCACACTCGAAGGGAACAACACCCTGGATACCACACCAGGTCTTCCTTCACAACTGAAGGGAACAACACCCTGGATACCACACTAGGTCTTCCTTCACAACCAAAGGGAACAACACCCTGGATACCACACCAGGTCTTCCTTCACAACCGAAGGGAACAACACCCTGGATACCACACCAGGTCTTCCTTCACAACCGAAGGGAACAACACCCTGGATACCACCAGGTCTTCCTTCACAAACGAAGGGAACAACACCCTGGATACCACCAGGTCTTCCTTCACAACCGAAGGGAACAACACAAATAGAATGAATGAAATTCAAGCCCCTAGATCAAGCTTTTGACAAGCAAGAATCTGAAGCAAGTAGAACTGAGAGGAGGAAATTTAAGCTAAGCACACTCTCAGAACTATACAGGCTCTCTCAAGATTTTCACAAACTAGTGGAGAGCAAAAGAGCAAAAGCTAAAATGGATTGAAGTTCTTGGATCTAGACTTTCTTCAGAAGAATTTAAATGCTTGAATGCGCGATCTCTATCTTTCTTTTGTTCTTCTGACTTGAATTTATATCTTCAATTTGAAATCTAGACGTTGAAGTGTCCGTTGTCTCTCTTTTGAGTAGTCGTTAGACTGAATGACATCTGGAGTCTTGGAAGCTTCCAGTCAACAGTCTTTTGATCACTTGAGCACGCAAAGAGATGAGATCTTCATAAATATCCGTTGGCTTCTATTTTGTTTTACGTTGTACCATGAAGCTAGTTCAGAGGTCTGCATAAATGTCAATCTCAAATAGCAGACAACTAAGCTGTCTCTGATGTCAATCAACGTCAGTAGCAATAGACATGAAAATAGTAAAGCAAAATAGCTTAAGTCTAAAAGACGTAATCAGAGTAGGCACGATAAAGGATGATATGGTCTGCATGCATGCAGAGAGACGTTCAGATCTCATAAATGCAAAAGCGTCAGAGAGATGTCTACGTGGACTTTGACTAGTCAACGCTTTTAAGATGAATAAGATATCAAGATATGAAATCGATGGCTATATGAATTATGAAGTCGTTATGAATACTAACAAGTCATTATAGAGAGCAAATCGTTATGAACACTTATCAAGTCGTTATGAACTCTAAAGAAATCGTTGCGCAAAGCAAATCGTTATGAATACTTATCAAGTCGTTATGAACTCTAAAGAAATCGTTGCGCAAAGCAAATCGTTATGAATACTTATCAAGTCATTATAGAGAGCAAATCGTTACAACAAACAAGTCGTTGCGAGTTCTAAAGAAATCGTTATGGTAACTTATGAAATCGTTACAACAAGCAAATCGTTGCGAGTTCTAAAGAAATCGTTATGGTAACTTATGAAGTCGTTATGACATGCAAGTCGTTGCGCTTTCTAAAGAAATCGTTGCGATAACTTACGGAGTCGTTATGACTGGCAAGTCGTTACGAGCTCTAAAGAAATCGTTACGGTAACTTATAGAGTCATTGTGACGAGCAAGTCGTTACGGGCTGTAAAGAAATCGTTACAGTAACTTATAGAGTCGTTGTGACGAGCAAGTCGTTATGGGCTCTAAAGAAATCGTTACGGTAACTTATAGAGTCGTTGTGACGAGCAAGTCGTTACGGGATCTAAAGAAATCATTACGGTAACTTATAGAGTCGTTGTGACATCGACTTGTGAAACAACATCACTTTTCAGTTTTATAAGGAAATCGTTGCGATCACTTATAGAATCGTTACGGCATCGATTTGTTTGAAACAACGTGACTTTTCATCCAGAAAGGAAATCGTTATGATAATTCTATTGAAATCGATATGCTTATAAGAAAATCGTTATGGCCTTCAATAGAAGTCGATATGGACTTAGAGAAATATCATGTTGAAAAGATTAAAGCTTCAGAGAAGTAATGCATACCTTTATTGCTTGTTTGACCTTGGTATTTTTCCTGTACTTAAGACTTATGAAATATTCATTAGATATAATTGATAAACTTTTGTTTGGTTTTGTTAATCATCAATATATATATATATATATATATATATGTAATTAATTAAAATTACATGGGGACAGACTAGTCATGAGAACCCTGTGAAAATTAACAGTCTGCCAATAACATCTATCCCCCTGACCTATCCATATCTTTTCAGCAAGCGGTTTGGTGATGTCCACATGTACACAAACAAGGGCTTCTGCAATTTGCGTCCAAGCCAACGTCGAGTAATGAATCCGAAGCACTTCTCCAAAGTTCCTGGCAATACACCTTAGATAGTCCTCATTATATATGTAGTACCCTAGAATTTCCTTGAATGTATTCTGTTCATTGTGTGTTTATTTCTGCATAAATTGAATGATGTTCTGTGTAGAACTAGGCGTCAAGATCATTTGACGTTAAAGCTTGTAAGCGGCAACATCGCATGCCGTTTATGGGATGTTAACGACGATAGGTATTGACGTTTAATATTTTTCTGAATTATTTAATTATGGGCAAGACTATAAACGACATCAACGATGGACGTTTATATTTGGGGTAGACGACAACCTATGTTGACGTTAAGTTGACTTGCCTGTTTTTGAGCTTTCCGTTCCGGATCAAGGAGATCGGCCGTTTCGGGAAGGCTTTAATGAGCTGATCCGAGGCGTTTAGATCCGAGGGTCAGGGTTGGGTTTGGCCTTTGCTTGAGAGGTCTTTATAAGATCAGATCTCGCAGGAAGAAAAGGAGGTTTTTGCTTTGGTTCTGGAAGGGAGAAAGAGGGCCGAGGAAGGGATTTGCAGAGCAATCTGGTGCTTGTTCGTGCGGTTCGAAGGCATCTACACCAAGGAGACTCATAGGACTTCGTGCCCAAAAGCTCATCCAGGCGGAGGAACTTCATCGAAGGAGGTTTCGGACTGCTTGAAGACGGAGGAAAGAACTGTCTCCCTGGCGAGACGGGCTTCTTCGAGCTCGGATTCGACACTCCATTAGGAGGGATTGAGGCAAGTTGCATGGGGGATTTAGTTTAGGATATGATATATTACGTATTTAACATTTTTCTGTATTTTTAAAGCATGTAAACAACCTACGGGAAGGGTTAGAAACGTCGTCATTTCATGCAGGTTTCTGTGTTTTTCTGTGTCTTAGAACTAGACGTCAAGGGTATTGCCGCCTATAATATGTAAACGGCAATATCGACTGCCGTTTAGTTCATCCAAAATATATATGTATTTTCTGTCCTTTCTATATGTAAATGGCGCTATGTGCCGCCGCCTATAATTACTTAACGACAACGTATGTGGACGTCGACTATAGTAAATGTCGTACCATTGACGTCAAGTTTAACAGAATTGTATATTTCCAGAAATCCGAGTGAATTGGTTTTAAATGTATAAATTATGAATGTATGCGTTTCAGCCATGTAATACTAGAGTATGTTATTGTCATGGACTGTCTATTGCTATAATGTGCAGGTTCTATATATTTATATATATATATATGAATTGATGAACATGCATAATTACATGACAATGATCAAGGTTTAAATTGTATAAGATAAGTGCAATGATGTAAAAGAAAGCATGTTGATTGATGTTTAGATTACTGCAATAGATATGATATGTCTGTTTCATGTGAAAATTGTGAGCTTTTCTCAATATTAAACCATGTTAGTTAGTTGATTTAATAGAGTTAATTTCATGAAAAATAGTTACAGAAATCAGAAAATTATGAAAATTGGCATGTGTATTGAAATTACTGATTTCGAATTTCTGTTAAAATTTCAGAATTTTCAGACATGTGTACGTTCTGTTATGAATTTCTGAACAATATATTACACATAGAATTGAATAAAAATGCATGAAAATGCAAGAATGAATATTAATAGCCTGATAGAAATCTGTTGTACAGTAAATAGGATTTCAGAACTGAAAGTGTTGTATTTTGAAATATTGCATTGACTCATGTTAAATAGTATGAAATGAAATGTCACTATCTATTATATATGTTAGTGTATGCATTATAACAATGATGCCAATAAGACATTGCTATCTTAGAGATTCCTACAAGGAACTACACCGTAGATGCCCCTATGGTAATGGTTCACCTACATGTAAAGAAATGAATCCGTGGGCAACGGATTGAAATCCTGGAGGTAGACTTGTTCTACTGGTCAAGGTGGGAAGGACTTTCCCCGGTTTTGCGCAAATACTATGACTTCATCACCGCATTGCCTAGGTGATAAGTGAATGATAAATGACTACTGATCTCTAATTTAGTGTGGGCTATGTCTTGGCAACTATATGAAAATGACTACATGTTACATGCTACAAGTTACATGTCTACCTGTTCTACATGCTACATACTACATGTTATATGCTTACATTCCTACATGTGAACTTGTTCAAAGGATTTCATGTTACATGTCGATGTTTTAATATTACTACATGAAAATTGTTATGTAAAAGAATAGTACATGCATAAATGAGAAATTGATACACGAAAATTGTTGTAGGTCACATAACTTAGAATAGATTCCATGAATAAGTAATTCCATGCTACATGAGAAACAATTTTATTTCCTTAATAGTTAGAATCACTATGAAATGAATGATTGTCAATGGACTTAGAACTATATTAAGAAAAGTATATGATATCAATGAATGGAATGCTAATGTACTACCATGTTTTAAAACTAATATAATGTTAATATCTTGAACTGTCTTTCATGTGATTTGCTGGGTCTTGTAGACTCATACTTGCTTAACATTTCAGGAGAGCCAGAGGATACGGAGGAGTTAGTGCAAACTGACTCAGAGCGGGAGGACGTGGAGACTTAGCTTGATATAGAGAGTTTTTGAGTGAATTTGTATGTGAGAATCTTATGTAATTTCCTTTATGCAACTGATCTTTGGATTGTAATAAACTTTGGACTATTGTTGTCTTTTATGCATTAGATTTGCTTTTGAATAAATGCTGATTGCAAGTGTTTAATTCCAAGTTCTGTTAATTATCATTGGAATTGAATAGTTATTTGTGTATATTTCAACCTGTATTGGAAATTGTTGGATTCATTCCACTGTAATACCTCTACTAGATCCAATGTGAGTTGGTGTAACTGTACTGGGTCTAAGAGGGGCGTTACAGAGATTGGTATCAAAGCCTTCCAGGTTGAACATGTACATAAATAGAATATCAGTATTGTATTCATATTTCAAGTCTGCATAAAGAATTAGTCCAAGTTATGTAGAATGATAGGTTATTAAATAGGATGTTTATTTTGCAGACTATGGCGACTCGTGGACGTAGAGGAGCTGGCCCGGCTCGAGGTGATGAGTCAGCGGGTGATCAGCAGGTTCAGGACCAAACTGGTGTACCTTTGCCACCCCCACCACCACCTATAGACTACGGAGCATTGATGCAAGGATTGGTGCATGCGATGCAGACTCAGGCTCAGACTACAGCGGCATTGCAGGTGCAGGTTCAGGTCGGTAGCTGCAAGAATTATTCAAGGTGTTAACTGGAAGAGTTGTTATCTAAGAGATGTTTTGGATTGTAGGCTCGGGCACCTGCTCAGGATGCAGTTTTTGGAGGAGTGCCAATGATGGAAAGATTCAGGAGGATGACACCGCCTTTCTTTAAGGGAGAGAGTGATCCCATTCTTGCGGAGAGTTGGCTTAGAGAGACGGAGAAGATCTTTCGTGCCCTTCGTTGTGCGGAAGAGGAGAGAGTGTCCTTAGCTACTTATATGCTGCAGGTAAATATAGATTTTAAGGAGTTTATGGGTATTCGTTGGAATATATCTTAGATGTACTTACTTTCTATTTCAGGAGCGTGCCGATGTGTGGTGGTCCTCTGTACTACGCACACAGTTTGAAGATGGTGCTATGGAGGTTGCATGGACTGAATTCGTCCGTTTGTTCAAGGCGAAGTATATTCCAGAGCACGTGCAGGACCGCATGGAGCAGGAGTTTTTGACATTGACCCAGGGGTCAATGAGTGTACTTGAGTATGAGGCAAGATTTGCGGAGCTGTCCAAGTACACCTCACATTGTGGCAGATGAGCGGAGGAAGGTAAAGAAATTTATCATGGGGTTGAAGCCGTCCCTGAGGACGAGACTAGTGGCATTAGGACATCGTTCCATGGAGGAAGCTTTGTCAGCAGCTTGCATGCAGGAGGCAGAGATGGAAGTTTACCTTGAAGAGAAGAGAGCTTCTTTGAAGAGGTCAGCATCAGCTTTCCAGCGGCAGGATAAGAAGAAGAAGACCCCATTTTTCAGCAGAGAGCAGTGGTTCCAGCGAGAGCAGCGGCACCGACTCCAGGCGGAGGTATGATTGCAGAGAAGCCAGTGTGTACCCAGTGCGGGAAGCGTCATGGAGGCGAGGTGTGTTGGGTGACTTCCGGGAGATGCTTGAGATGTGGTGATAAGAACCACAAGATCAGAGACTGTCCGAAGATGGCGCAGCAGACTGCAGCGGCAGCAGCACCAGCAGCAGCGAGACCGGCACCGAGAGCAGCAGGGAGACCGAGGGCTCCGGCTCGAGTGTTCGCCTTGGCGAGAGACGAGGCAGAGTTGGCAGAACACGTCACTGAAGGTACAATTCTAATTATGGGAATGCATGCTAGAGTCTTATTTGATACCGGTGCCACGCATAGTTTTGTTTCCGAGAGATTTGCCAAGGTCTTGATAAAGGAGAATGGTCTAGTTCCGGAAAAGTTGGAGGTTCCCTTGTCTGTTCATACTCCAGCAGGAACTATCTTGACCGAGCAGTGTTTTTCGTCGATTTCTGTGTGCATTGAGGAGCAAGTTTTGCCTGGTAAATTCTATTTGCTGAAGATGAAGGATTATGATGCTATCTTGGGCTTTGATTGGCTCGAGGAGCATTATGCTCTGATGGATTGTCGGCGGAAGCTTATTGTTTTTCGGATTCCTGGAAAGGAGGAGTTTGTTCACCCTTTGCCCAAGGTCATGTCGGGTAAGTTTGTGATTTCGGCTTTGAAGGCAACTCGGATGTTGAGCAAGGGTTGTTCTGGTTTTCTGGCTAGTGTGGTTGTGACCGAGGATTCGAAGAAGGTTCTTTCTGTCGAGAATATTGAGGTGGTTAAAGATTTCAGCGATGTCTTTCCTGAAGATTTGTTGGGTTTGCCACCTGCAAGGGAGTTAGAGTTTGGCATTGAGCTTGTACCCGGCACAGCACCTATTTCCATTGCACCTTATCGCATGGCGCCAGCGGAATTGGCAGAATTGAGGAAGCAGCTGCAGGAATTACTTGATAAGGGCTTCATCCGCCGAGCGTTTCGCCATGGGGAGCACCTGTTCTTTTTGTGAAAAAGAAGGATGGATCGATGAGGTTGTGCATAGATTACCGTAAGCTTAACCAGGTAACTGTTAAAAACAAGTACCCTTTACCTCGTATTGATGACTTGTTTGATCAGTTGCGAGGAGCTTCTGTATTCTCTAAGATTGATCTTCGTTCTGGCTATCATCAACTCCGAATTAAGCCGGAAGATTCTGCTAAGACGGCTTTTAGGACAAGATATGGCCATTATGAGTTCCTTGTCTTACCTTTTGGTTTGACAAATGCTCCAGCAGTTTTCATGGATTTGATGAATAGAGTTTTTCGGCAGTATCTGGATTCTTTTGTGGTAGTCTTCATTGATGATGTGTTGATTTATTCGCCCGATGAAAAGTCTCATAGTGAGCATCTGAAGATTGTGTTGAGTATCCTGAGGGAGCATAAGCTGTATGCTAAATTCAGCAAGTGCAACTTCTGGATGAAAGAAGTCCATTTCTTGGGTCATGTTATATCGGGAGAAGGCGTGTCTGTAGATCCAGCTAAGGTGGAAGCTGTTCTTGATTGGGAAACACCGAGATCTTCAGCTGATATCAGGAGTTTTCTCGGTTTGGCTGGCTACTATAGGAGATTCATCGAAGGATTTTCTTCTATTGCGGCGACTTTGACGAAGTTGACAAGGAAAGGAGTCAAGTTTGAGTGGTCAGAGGCTTGTGAAAGGGCGTTCCAGGAATTGAAGGCTCGTCTGACCTCAGCGCCAGTGCTTGTTTTGCCCAATGATGTAGATTCTTTCTCTATCTACACAGACGCTTCGAAGATTGGGCTTGGTTGTGTTCTGATGCAGGGTGGTCGAGTTGTGGCGTATGCTTCTAGGCAACTTAAGGAGCATGAGCGCAACTACCCGACCCATGACTTGGAGTTAGCAGCTGTGGTCTATGCCTTGAAAATTTGGAGGCACTATCTATATGGAGTTAGATTTGAGCTCTTCTCAGACCACAAGAGTCTCAAATACCTGTTCTCGCAGAAGGAGTTGAATCTGAGGCAGCGGAGGTGGATAGAATTCATGAAAGACTATGATTTTGATCTGTCTTACCATCCAGGGAAGGCCAATGTAGTGGCAGATGCGTTGAGCAGGAAAAGACAGATGATGAGGCAAGACTGGAAGATGCTAGATGACGTTTCAAGTTCTTTAGCTGTCCTAGAACCTCAATTGTGCAACTCGTTCATGGCACAGTTGTCTTTGAGATCTTCTATTCTTGATCGGGTCATTGCGTTGCAGAAAGATGATCCGTTGTTGCAGGAGTTGGTTGGAAAGAGTGGAGTTACTAGAGATGAAGATGATGTAATTCGTTTGAATCTTAGGGTTTGTGTCCCTAATAATGTTGATCTGAGAAAGGAAATTTTGGAGGAGGCTCATAGATCTCAGTTCTCTATTCATCCAGGCAGTGGGAAGATGTACAAGGATCTGAAGCGTTCTTTCTGGTGGTCTGGCATGAAGCGAGATGTGGCTGATGTTGTGGCGAAGTGTCTGATTTGTCAGCAAGTGAAGGCGGAGCGTCAGCGACCTTCAGGTTTGATGCAGAGGCTAGATATTCCTCAGTGGAAGTGGGAGCAAGTGACCATGGACTTTGTATCCGGATTGCCTAGATCGGCTAGAGGAAATGATTCCATTTGGGTGATCGTTGATAGATTTTCGAAGAGTGCTCATTTCCTTGCCATGAAGAAGAAGCAGTCCGTTGAGAGCTTGGCAAGACTGTATATTAATAGTATTGTGAAGCTGCATGGAATTCCGAAGTCGATTATCTCAGATCGTGATCCGAGATTCACTTCCAGGTTTTGGCAGAGTTTGCAGCAGGCTTTTGGCAGTCAGTTGAAGTTGAGTTCGGCATTTCATCCACAAACGGATGGACAGTCCGAGAGGACTATTCAAACGTTGGAAGATATGCTTCGAGCTTGTGTTTTAGAATGGAAAGGTGATTGGGAGCGCCATCTATCTCTTGTGGAATTTGCTTATAATAACAGTTTCCATTCGAGCATAGGAATGGCACCTTTTGAAGCTTTGTACGGAAGACCCTGTAGATCCCCATTGTGTTGGGAGGAGTCAGGAGATCGACATCTGGTTGGACCTGAAATAGTGCAAGAGACTTCAGCAAAGATTCAGATGATTGTGCAGAGAATAAAAGCGGCCCAGGATCGTCAAAAGAGTTATGCAGATGCAAGAAGGAAGGATTTGGCGTTTGAGGTTGGAGACAATGTTTTCCTTAAGGTTTCGCCAACCAGAGGTGTAGTAAGATTCGGAAAGAGGGGTAAGCTGAATCCAAGATTCATTGGACCCTTTGAAATTCTGAAGAAGATCGGGAATGTGGCATACCAGTTAGCTTTGCCACCATCTTTAGCAGCGGTGCATCCAGTATTTCATGTTTCCATGTTGAGGCGGTATGTTAGAGATCCGGCCCATATGATCAGTTATGAGCCGATTCAGTTGCAGCCAGATTTATCTTATGCTGAGCAACCTGTGGAGATTCTGGACAGGAAGGTGCAAGAATTAAGATCAAAGTCCATTCCATTTGTGAAGATTCTATGGAGGAACTTCTCACGTGAAGAGGCAACGTGGGAGCTTGAAGAAAGAATGAAGAAGCTTTATCCGTCCTTGTTCGGTGAGTAACTTAACTCAATCTTCGAGGACGAAGATTATTTTAAGGGAGAGAGGATGTAGTACCCTAGAATTTCCTTGAATGTATTCTGTTCATTGTGTGTTTATTTCTGCATAAATTGAATGCTGTTCTGTGTAGAACTAGGCGTCAAGATCATTTGACGTTAAAGCTTGTAAGCGGCAACATCGCATGCCGTTTATGGGATGTTAACGACGATAGGTATTGACGTTTAATATTTTTCTGAATTATTTAATTATGGGCAAGACTATAAACGACATCAACGATGGACGTTTATATTTGGGGTAGACGACAACCTATGTTGACGTTAAGTTGACTTGCCTGTTTTTGAGCTTTCCGTTCCGGATCAAGGAGATCGGCCGTTTCGGGAAGGCTTTAATGAGCTGATCCGAGGCGTTTAGATCCGAGGGTCAGGGTTGGGTTTGGCCTTTGCTTGAGAGGTCTTTATAAGACCAGATCTCGCAGGAAGAAAAGGGGGTTTTTGCTTTGGTTCTGGAAGGGAGAAAGAGGGCCGAGGAAGGGATTTGCAGAGCAATCTGGTGCTTGTTCGTGCGGTTCGAAGGCATCTACACCAAGGAGATTCATGGGACTTCGTGCCCAAAAGCTCATCCAGGCGGAGGAACTTCATCGAAGGAGGTTTCGGACTGCTTGAAGACGGAGGAAAGAACTGTCTCCCTGGCGAGACGGGCTTCTTCGAGCTCGGATTCGACACTCCATTAGGAGGGATTGAGGCAAGTTGCATGGGGGATTTAGTTTAGGATATGATATATACGTATTTAACATTTTTCTGTATTTTTAAAGCATGTAAACAACCTACGGGAAGGGTTAGAAACGTCGTCATTTCATGCAGGTTTCTGTGTTTTTCTGTGTCTTAGAACTAGACGTCAAGGGTATTGCCGCCTATAATATGTAAACGGCAATATCGACTGCCGTTTAGTTCATCCAAAATATATATGTATTTTCTGTCCTTTCTATATGTAAACGGCGCTATGTGCCGCCGCCTATAATTACTTAACGACAACGTATGTGGACGTCGACTATAGTAAACGTCGTACCATTGACGTCAAGTTTAACAGAATTGTATATTTCCAGAAATCCGAGTGAATTGGTTTTAAATGTATAAATTATGAATGTATGCGTTTCAGCCATGTAATACTAGAGTATGTTATTGTCATGGACTGTCTATTGCTATAATGTGCAGGTTCTATATTTTATATATATATATATATGAATTGATGAACATGCATAATTACATGACAATGATCAAGGTTTAAACTGTATAAGATAAGTGCAATGATGTAAAAGAAAGCATGTTGATTGATGTTTAGATTACTGCAATAGATATGATATGTCTGTTTCATGTGAAAATTGTGAGCTTTTCTCAATATTAAACCATGTTAGTTAGTTGATTTAATAGAGTTAATTTCATGAAAAATAGTTACAGAAATCAGAAAATTATGAAAATTGGCATGTGTATTGAAATTACTGATTTCGAATTTCTGTTAAAATTTCAGAATTTTCAGACATGTGTACGTTCTGTTATGAATTTCTGAACAATATATTACACATAGAATTGAATAAAAATGCATGAAAATGCAAGAATGAATATTAATAGCCTGATAGAAATCTGTTGTACAGTAAATAGGATTTCAGAACTGAAAGTGTTGTATTTTGAAATATTGCATTGACTCATGTTAAATAGTATGAAATGAAATGTCACTATCTATTATATATGTTAGTGTATGCATTATAACAATGATGCCAATAAGACATTGCTATCTTAGAGATTCCTACAAGGAACTACACCGTAGATGCCCCTATGGTAATGGTTCACCTACATGTAAAGAAATGAATCCGTGGGCAACGGATTGAAATCCTGGAGGTAGACTTGTTCTACTGGTCAAGGTGGGAAGGACTTTCCCCGGTTTTGCGCAAATACTATGACTTCATCACCGCATTGCCTAGGTGATAAGTGAATGATAAATGACTACTGATCTCTAATTTAGTGTGGGCTATGTCTTGGCAACTATATGAAAATGACTACATGTTACATGCTACAAGTTACATGTCTACCTGTTCTACATGCTACATACTACATGTTATATGCTTACATTCCTACATGTGAACTTGTTCAAAGGATTTCATGTTACATGTCGATGTTTTAATATTACTACATGAAAATTGTTATGTAAAAGAATAGTACATGCATAAATGAGAAATTGATACACGAAAATTGTTGTAGGTCACATAACTTAGAATAGATTCCATGAATAAGTAATTCCATACTACATGAGAAACAGTTTTATTTCCTTAATAGTTAGAATCACTATGAAATGAATGATTGTCAATGGACTTAGAACTATATTAAGAAAAGTATATGATATCAATGAATGGAATGCTAATGTACTACCATGTTTTAAAACTAATATAATGTTAATATCTTGAACTGTCTTTCATGTGATTTGCTGGGTCTTGTAGACTCATACTTGCTTAACATTTCAGGAGAGCCAGAGGATACGGAGGAGTTAGTGCAAACTGACTCAGAGCGGGAGGACGTGGAGACTTAGCTTGATATAGAGAGTTTTTGAGTGAATTTTGTATGTGAGAATCTTATGTAATTTCCTTTATGCAACTGATCTTTGGATTGTAATAAACTTTGGACTATTGTTGTCTTTTATGCATTAGATTTGCTTTTGAATAAATGTTGATTGCAAGTGTTTAATTCCAAGTTCTGTTAATTATCATTGGAATTGAATAGTTATTTGTGTATATTTCAACCTGTATTGGAAATTGTTGGATTCATTCCACTGTAATACCTCTACTAGATCCAATGTGAGTTGGTGTAACTGTACTGGGTCTAAGAGGGGCGTTACAATATAGATTAACAGCCAGGTTAGGGAAACCCACCCAGATGGGGATGAGCATAGGATCAGCAGAGAAGTCGAAATCTAAGGCCTAATGAAGGAACCTAAAGAGATATCCTTTGATGTAAAGGTTTTTCCTGACCAGCACCTTAAGGAAATCTTTTTCCTCAAAGAAACGAAGTAGCAAATGCCTTGGGTTTAAAACGCTAACAATGCAATCTCCTTTAAGAGCAAGCCTCTGAGATAAACAGCTCTTGATCTCCAGTATGGGTGGCCTCCCATAAGAGCATTTAGCAACAACAACAAACATAAGAGGTTGTTCAGATCTACGTACCTCATCTTTTGTGAAGTAAATAGCTGGGTGTCCATCATCAGTAAAAGCAAGAGATTTCAATGTAAGATCAATCTTAGGTGGACGCAAAGAAGCCGCCAAGGCACTAGCAAAGCTGAGACCAACCTCCCCCAAAGACTGGTTCGCTTCCATACCCCGGAGAAAACTTGCCGGCAACCCGCAGGTCACCGGCAGCCCAGCCACTACCGCCTAGGAAACCCTCCCTAACCGGAGCAAATCATAGAGGAACCTTGGGCAGGTCTCTCTCTTTTCACATGCTATCACATTGTCCAATAATAATACATAAAATGTCCACAACAATACATAAAATGTCCATAACAATGAAAATAAAATCATGGATCCTCTGCATCCTCCTCGTCCTCCTCTCCTCCGACGCCACTCGATGAAGGAACCTACAATTGATACATAGGAATAATAAATTAAAATTAAATACTATAAGAAATCAATTATTTAAAGTTTTAGAATTTATTTTTCTCTATAATTCACTTACTTTAAAACTAAACTAATTTGATGAATATAAATTTAAACTCAAAAATAAAGCAGGGAGTCTGATTTGAACTCCGTTATTTTTCACAAGTCACACTGATCTCCCTGACTGTGCTAGAACTAACCGGAGGCCGATTGGATTAGTATACTAATTTTCGACCGACAAACCTAAGTTTTTTTTTAACTTAACTAACTTACTTAATGTGAATTTAAGCGTCGATCTCCAACTTGGAGTCCGATTTGAACTCCATCAGTTTTCACGAGTCACACTCATTGCCCCGACCGTGTTGGAACAAACTAAATGCCGATCGAATTAGTATTTCTAATTTTGTACCCCTAAACCCAAGTTCAAATTGTTTCTAACTAATTAATTTGATAATTGTGTATTTGAGCGTCAAGTGCAAACCATAAGTCCGATTTGATCCCCATCAGTTTCCACAAGTCATGCTCATCGACCCGGGCGTATTGGAACAAATCTGACGCCGATCTGATAGGTATTCTTAATTTTGGACCCCAAAACCTATGTTCCGATGTTTTAAACTTAGTGATTAAAAAATTGATTATTAGAAAAGAGAAATTAAAATAAAATCAATTTACTCACATGAGGGGCCCATGCTGATGTCGATGGCGCTGCCTGAGGAGGAATGCTGGCCTAGAAGAGGGCTTGGGATAGAGTCTGGGAGAGCTGGGCCTGGAAAGCGTCGGACACCTATGTTTGCATCTTGTGGACCAGACAAGACTCCAAACCAGAGATCTCATCTCGAATGAAGCCCATCACCTCACTAGGAGTAGTACCTGGAGCACCAGGTGTGGCGAATGCACTAGTCTCCTGTGAGCCTGAACTCGAGGCGCCAGATAACACCCTGCTCGTGTCCATACTCTGCCCAAAACCATACACATGGCCTTTCTTTGGGGCACCAAATGCCGCAACCCATACCTCAGGATCTAACTGTGGTTGCTCCTCCTCCCCGGCGTACTTTTCTATCATCTACTGGCTATTTGACTCTAGAAAAAAATTAAAATTGTCAATTTAACATTAATCTGTAATGAGATAAATTAAATAGTGAATAGACTATAAATACTTACCGCAACCTCCCAGGCTCTGTCGCTAATGTACTGATCCATCCCCTTCTTCTTATGCGTCTTACCAAACACCTACTGAAATGTCGGAGGCCGTTTTAGATCTTTTTCCTACTTTACAGAAAAAAAAACATTGCATAAATGTACCTATATAAATAAAATATACTACAAATGGACATATGACTTACCAATCTGGACTAATGGGTCGCAAAGGAGACAAACCCACTTGTATGCTTTTTGGCCTCTGGATTGGCAGCTCGATTCACTTTTATTATTGTGGAGGCTTCTTACCATCTCTCCTCGGCCCATATGTTGCACAAACCTTGCCAATAGTCTCTCCTCATCCATGTCGGTGGACTCTGACAAACTCTCTGTGCATTTTTCCTCACATTATACAACAGATGTTTAAAATTTGACCAGGAGGTGGCTGTCCATACTAATCGTGACTGCGCCTCTCTGAGGGACACGTGAATTGATGATTGCTCTGTACAGATAAGAGTTAGTTTACTAAATGTAGGAGTATGAAAATAAATAGATTATAATAAGAAATTACATACCATGAACATCTGATACAACAATTCCAGGACTCCATCAAGAAATCGTTGAATCTATGAATAGGCCCAAGAAAGTTTCCCTGAATTGATCATGTGATGAATTGAGACGTCTGGGCAGGCTCTATTTTATCTAATGAATTCATGAACTAAATAACTGCCCATAGTATAAGATACATATAAATTTATTATGTACCCATTTATCCACAGCTCTCGCAGAGTGCCATCATAAAACCTACCTCCCCCCTCCGGCAGATTGACAACATCCTCTATCTGTGGCACCGTAGATGAACCTGCCACAAAAACTGGAGGTGTGGAAGCACTCGGTCCTACACAAAATTTTGACAAACAAAATCAATGTATATATATATATATGATTTACATTTATATATACCAGTAGATCCGAGGAAGTCACGAGAGGAGGAGGCACAATAGGATATATATACTTTAACCTCCATGATTTACATTTATATATACCATAGAAGGACCGGAGGAAGTCACGAGAGGAGGAGGCATAGTAGGCGTAGAAGGACTCAGTCCTGTTACAATATAAAATGTTAAAATATATAAATAATGACTATACAAATACTTACAAATTCAAATATACATACTTGCTACCCTAGGAGGAGGAGGTGCAAACGGACCCGAGGCTGTAAGAATTTTAATGGCAAAAATAATACAAGTGAATCAATGTACAAATAAACTACAACTTTAAATATACATACCTGTCGCAAGGGTGGGAAGTGTAGGAGGACTCGATCTTGTTAGAATGAGAAATAAATAACAAAATATATTAGCAATATACAATTACTTACAACTTCAAAAAAAGGCTTACCTACTGCCAGAGGAGGAGGCACATAAGGACCCAAAGCTATAACAATTTAAATGACATATATAATATGTATAAATAATGCACAAAGAAAAATACAACTTTAAATATACATACCTGAGGCCATAGAAGCCCTCCCACTACTCAACCTCCTCGCAAAACTAGAGCCCGATCGTGCTCCACGCACCATATCTTCATAGGGAACATCAAACATCATGTTCATTAGTCAATTGCTTTTATTGAAAGTGGACAACTTTAAATATACTGAACTGATGTGAAAACATTCTACCATTTTTAATTGATATCCATTTCCTCCTCAGATGATGATGATATATCTAATCCAGCCCCATCTTCATCATCATCTTCACATTCATCGATGGTATGTTCCTCCTCCTCATCAGAATCTTCACCAGACACCTGACCCACATCAATATTTGTTCACCTTCCACCACTCCCTTTTATCTCATGTGGATCAACTTCTTCGACCTCATTTCCTTTAAACAAGAAATTTGGCTCTTTAGATTCGTCTACTCCAGTATGAGTTGTCAACTCTACATGATCAACCAAGTCTGCTTGAAAGAATTCAGCATTGACCTCTTTAGGTGTCTAATCAGTCATGTCCAATTCATAATCAGATAATAGTCTTGACCTAACTCTGCAAACTATCCACCAATCATTTCGTTCTTTGTTTGTAGATGATGGATAGCTTGTATAGTACATTTGCTGGGCTTGTGTGGCTAAAATGAACGGCTCATAAGTATTCAATTTGGACTTATGTTTAAGCTTGACAATCCCATGTGTTGTGTCATTTCGAATAGAATTCGAATCAAACCAAGGACACTTGAACAAGAATATATGATTGTCTTGTCCTAGATATTGTAACTGTAAGATCTCCTCTACAATACTATAGTAGTCATATTCATTTTCATTGTACGTACTTCCTTTAACACATATGCTGCTATTCATGGCAGACTTACTTTGCCAATAGTCTCTTGTGTGAAATCTATACCCATTCACAATAAATCCAAGGTAGTTATATGCAATTTTTGATAGGCCATATGCTATCTAACGAACTCTTTCATTAGCAATTAAACCTTGTTCAACCGACGTATAGAGAAAACTAATTAAAAAGTGAACATAACTTATCTTTTGTACTCTTTGAGCATGTACACTTATGTGTTTTCTTAGCCATAAGGTTAATGACTTCTCTCATTCTTTTTCAACCTCATAATCACTGAGATGTGGATTTCTTAGAATTATTTCTGAATCAAATTATCTGCAATATGAATGGAAGACCACCTTCAATAGCTAGAAGAAGGGCAAAGAAGTTATATACGCAATAAATTGTGAGTTCAAGACTTACTCAACATAACATGCAAGCTCAACACAATTTAAAAGAATATATATCTCTACGGCGCATAACTCTGTGTCATCGAGCATGCGAGTTGAAGAACGTCCGAACGCATGTCCATGATGATTAAATATGCAGAGTCGATCTGAACACACAGATTCCCCCCCATCATCATTACGTGGAGGTTGAGTACAATGAGTTTGTATGCCTGCTTCAAAGTACATCAAACAAAAGTTCAAGATTTCTTCCATAATGTATACCTCAGCAATAGAACCCTCCACTTTTGCTTTCTTTCAGACTTTCATTTTGAGGTCATGCATACACCTACATCAACAACGTACAAGATAAATGGCAAACATATCATACATAGGAAGCAATTCTAGGAAGAAAAAAGTTAATATTTAGATATACCTCTCAAATGGATGCATCCATCTATATTGTACTAGCCCTCCGACTTTAGCTTCGTATGGTAGATGTATGAGCAAATGTTCCATCAAATCGAAGAATGCAGGAGAAAATATCTTATCCAACTTGTATAAGATGGTGACCACATTGTGTTCGATGGTTTGCACATCCTCAAGCCTGAGTTCTGATGCATGCAGAATCATGAAAAATCGACTCAACTCAGACAATGCTCCACATAGAGGCTTCGGCAACATGTCACGAAATGCAATGGGTAGCAACCTTTGCATGAACACATGGTAGTCATGACTCTTCATTCCATATATTTTTCCCTTAGTGACGTTGACAAAATGAGCATTATTATACACATAGCCGTTAGGAAATCTCAACTGTTTTTGCCACTGACACACTTCCTTTACTTGTCCACCTCCAAGCACATAAACTGCTTTTGATTTAATTGATTTCCCATTTACTTCAACAAGTTCTAACTCTGGACATTTACAAATCATGGACAAGTCCAAACGTGCATTCTCGTTGTCCTTCAATTTACCTTTCATGCCCATAACGGTGTTGAACACATTATCAAAGACATTCTTATCGATATGCATCACGTCTAGATTATGCCACACAAGAAGAGTTGACCAATAAGGTAGCTCCCAGAAAATGCTTCTCTTCACCCAGTTGTGCTCCTTCCCAAAACCTGAAAGGTGTCGTGCACTATCCTTCAGTTGTGTGATACCTGGCAAATTTTCTACGCGTGCTGCCATATGATGACCAGAAAACCTCTCGAATATACCTTCATCTCATTCCATTATGTACTTTAGAAATGCATCTTTTTGTCTTCTGAAAGGGTGATCAGCTGCTAAAAACTGTCGATGACAATTAAATCAGCATGACTTCCCACCATGTTTAAGTACAAATGATTAGGTATTATCTATACAGTAAGGACATGCTAGCCTCCCATGCGTGCTTCAACAAGATATCATTCCATATGCAGAAAAATCACTTATCGTCCACATCAATGCTACCCTCATGGTGAAATTTTGCTTTCTAGATGCATCATAAGTGTTGACCCCCTCAGTCCATAATAATTTTAATTCATCAATCAGTGGTCTGAAATAGATGTCTATATTTTTTGTAGGACTTTTAGGACCAGGAATCAATGAAGATAGGAACAAATTCTCTCACTTCATGCACATGCTCGGAGGAAGGTTATGGTGTCACGTACAATAGCCAACTGGAGTAGGAAGCCACTGAATCTCTAAATGGATTGAATACGTCAGTACATGAACCAAGCCTCACATTACGCGACTTTGTTGAGAAGATAGGATGAGCATGGTTGAAATGAGTCCAAGCTTCGCCATTTACAGGATGACTCATAATATCCTCATCATGGCGTACTCTTTCTGTGTGCCACCTCATATGTCAAGTTGTCTTTGAGGGCATATACATCTGTTGTAGTCTGGGTGTGAGGGGAAAATACCACAATGATGTATAAGGTATATCCTTTCCCTTAGAATTGACCGCTCTTTTAGGTTTAAACCTATCATGATGACAAATAAAACACGATACCTTATCTGCATCCTCTTTGTGATACATCATACAATGATTAAGACATGCATCTATTTTCACATATCCAAGTCCTAACTCATTGCTCATCTTGAGGTAACATACTCTTGATGATGACGAGGAGACGATCAAAACAACTCTCACTTATGTGAAATTCAGATTTCAAGTTCAGCAACTGTGACACTACTGACAACCGAGTGTGTTTTTGACAACCATCCCACAATGGCTCATAAGCATCCTTAAGTAACTGATAAAATCTATCGGCTCCCTTGTTCGACACTTCTTTCGGCTCTTCCTGTACATTGAATGTGGGACCAACGACATCTACAACCATATCCACGTACGTACTTGTGCCTTCCACATTACTAGGCTTGTGTGACCAAAGCTCCTCACCATGACATGTCCAATTCATAAAACCTTCAACAAACCATTTTTTTGTATAAATGACATTCAACCTCCCATAGTGAAATTCACTTCAAATTTTTTACAAATCATATAAGGACATTGGATGCAACCTTCGTTGTCTACTTCTACACTTGGATTCCCCAATACAAACTGAATGAATGTCATAACTCCGGCCCTAAATTCCATAGACACCACATGATCAACTATTCTACGATGCATCCATGAACGATCTGTAGCCATTCTTTTCCTGTGCTCAACCAATATTAAAACACAAATAACTTTAAAATTCAAAATCCAATTCAATAAATCTGACCATTTTCACACATCATTCGACGCAACCGAAATGAATAGGAAGGATATATTATTTAGATTATCACTTTTTACCCATCTATGAATATTTGATCGCACTCACATGGCCATTTACTATGTGTTTGTACAATTTGCTGAAAATTTCGGCAACATCTCCCCACACCTCTCTAATATACCAAAAATATTTATTGATTAAGATATTTTCTTAAACACCTACTAATAAGTGGTTAAGAAAATATTCTAAATCAATAAAGGTATATCATAGAAGAGTGAGTAGACGCAACCAAAATTTTCAACAAACAGTACAAACACATGGTAAATGACCACCTAACTGCGATCAAACTTTCACACATTGTCTAAAACTAGACAATTCAAGACTTTGAGTTAGATATACACGTTCTCATCATTCAAAATGAGAACGTGAACATCAATCCCAAAGTCTTGAATGAAAAGGTTCATTGACATGGGCTTAACACAATTTCATGAGGTGTGTGTAGTGTTAAATTGCTATGCATGCATAGATCAAATTTAAATGTCACATAAATGTGAAAGGAAAATGAAAACAAAATCATACATGTGAACAAGTTGCAATACTCAATCAAATTCACACATACATGTAAATGAATTGCATTAAAGTAAGAAGTGCAATAGTAATCACTAAACTGAAAGTAAACAATTAAAAGGAATCCATATAATAGTGTTTTATTGAATTAAGTTTGAATCAAAAATCTAATATTTACAAGGAAGAGTTTGGACTCAATTTTTTATTCCTAAATTGAGATGTATACATCATTGGTATTTCCATATGGCTTCTTTACATCCCATGTTTCAATATGTAAGCATATGTGATTTCTGTTTATAAGAGTTGTTTGGGGTTAAAGCCCCATTTCCATTGTTGTGTCTTGGAGGGCACATATCCCATTTGAATTGAGATGCACAATTCATTGAAGTTTGCATTGGAGAAGATTGCTCAATGTAAGACAAAGTGGTGGGGAGTCATTTCCACAAATAGGTGGTCTTCACGATGTTTGTGGCCGTGGACAAGTATTGTGAGGAAGATGTACAACAAGATCTTGTACTATATTGTACTATTTGGGAGGGTTTTTTTTTTATTGTAGGGCACATATCCCATTTCAATTGAGATGCACATTTCATTGAAATTTGCATTGGAGAAGATTGCTCAACGTAAGACAAAGTGGTGGGGAGTCATTTCCACAATCAGGTGGTCTTCACGATGTTTGTGGTCGTGGATGTGAACGTGTTTCTTTTTTCAAAAACCCACAAAGAGTAATTAAAAAAAGAAAAAAAGTATTATGTCTAAATGGAAAGAAGAAGGAGAAAAAGAAGGTGAAGAAAAAAACAATGCGTGTGTGCACTATGGAGGAGGTGTAATCCCCAGGTACGCGAGGGTACCGAAGGAGAGAGTGAGAGGTGGAGTTATTTACCTTCATCCAAAGATCGTGGGATTATGGTAGTGGGTTGACTCTTACTTCTCCAATCGGCCAGCCGGTGAAGAAGACTTTACTTTGTGGTTACCTTGTAAAAAGAGAGAAAATAAGAAAACAAGTGAAAGAAACAATTAGTCTAAGTTGTGTAGTGTGAAATTCAAAGAAAGATGAGGAAAATGTGATTGCATGGGTGTGAACACACCTTGTGGAGGTGGTGTAAAACCCCTAAAGTAACTAGGTGTGAGATGAATGAAATGATGAGTGTGTGAAATTAACTAGAGTGAGTGATGAATGCACTAAAAAAATGAAGTAAAGTTAAGGATGAAAGGGGAAAAAGAAAAGTCTGATGGGATGGCTTGGTGTTGCAGTGCTTGAGGTGAAAGAAGACTCCTCCTTCTTGCTCCAAAGGACTTGAGAGGTTGGAGAACAAACTCCACTTGATGAAGACTTGAAGTAGTGCTTGAGAGGAGGGTTCTTCTCTTCAAAGCTCGGGGTTCAGCTCTTCAATGCAGCAGGGCTTCGCCACAATATTTTTTGATATATCTAAAACAATAGCCTCGGTGGTCTTTTTATCGGGGAAAAATTGGAAAATCGCGACGGACACAGTGGTCGCCTATTAATATGAATGGCGACCATCCAAAGCGTCACGTTTAATAAGGCTTCCTTAATTTGATTAAGCCTTTCCAAACATCGATTATAGCAAGTTTCAAAATCACGACGACATAGTAGGACGCGTTTATAACACTTCCAATATCGATTGATTCTTTCCAAACTTAATAAATGGAAACTTTGAATCGCGATGATATTAGTGGTCGCGCATTTGAAAGAGTCGATCTTCTAATGGGAATCGATCTTCAAACAATGGAAGGTTAGAAACGCGACGAACTATGTGGACACGATTCTAATGAGCAAAAACATCTTTCTAAAAATAATTTTGGAAATTGCCATAAATCGAAATTGGAAACTCTTAAACACGACGACTCGAACAGACGCGATTATAAAACATAGTAAGCGTCAGAATAGGAAGACAATACGCGATGGTTTAACCCAACACAGATCAAATTCATGAAACTGACCACTGTGTCTGTCGCGAATTACCTGTGCACAGAGGCTAAATGCCCTAGAAAAATTTCTAAAAATCCAAGAAAAATCTAGAAAAATAGGAAAATCACTCAAATGGTTAATTGAAGAGAGCCACTTTCAGGCTTTATAGTATAACATGAAATGTGCTCGATATATTGTCAAAATTGATGTGTCTACAGTTGCCTCGCCTTGGTGTCTGTTTTGCAAGGAAATGAAGCGTAAAGACAGGAAATGGAAGCAATGAAATGAAGGGAATTGAGTGGAATGAAGTAGAGTGACTGAAAAAGGTAGACGCCAATGTGTGATGAGGCATGCCTTCAACAATATGCAACAGGAGATGTTCTTCAATTCAAAATGAAGTGGCTTGTAGAAAGTCTCAAGAGATAACTCAAATGTTTGGACGAAGGGAAGGGGTGTGCACGTGGGCACGAAGGGGAGAATGATCAACTTCCAGCATCGAGGAAGTACCTACAGACACAATTCGGCAGGTGTCACCATTGGGGAGCGTTTACCAGCTTGTGGACGTGCTACAGCCAAGGTGGATCTATGGGAAAAATAGAAGAACTAATATAGGAATCCAAAACAAGGAGTTTCTCAAAAGTCAATCTTCAAACATCAACAAGATGAACTGAGTACTAGACTCAGAACGGAATATTTCATGTTAATTAGAATTAAGATAAGTTGCTCTCTTCAGTTAAGCACGAGAATAATGTTCCATCAATAAACTCTTAGTCTTACATGATACATGTTGGGATAAAAGATAAGCTTAAAACAAAAAATAAAATAAAATAAAATAATCAAGTATAATATTGCTATGATGTTGAGTTAAGTCAGGACACCAGGATTTTCAGGCATGGGTTCGTCATTCTCTTTGCAAAGCGTAACAACCTATGCTCGAGTCATAAGAATTCTCTGAAATTATCTCTATTTTTGGTGATGGGGGAACTCAAATTTCAGATTCATCAGAGCCTCAAGGTCCTTGATATACTCTAATAAATTATACTATATAGTAAAATGCAATGGTACTAGAGATTGCCGAAGATGGACGTGAAGCTTACGGCGAGAGACGCGTATCCCAAGACCTGTGCTCAAAGACTAATTAGCAATGACAAGCAACAAATATAAAGCATAAATTTTGAAATAATGATGCTTGTAAATCGTGACAGGGTATATGGATGCATTTTACGTACCGGAATCACGACCACTTGGCTAGTTGTGTTTTACCTTCACCAGTCGAACTGGAAGTCAGAGTGAAGCGCATGAATCGCGACGTATGTGTTTGTCACGATTTTGAATGTTTTGCTCGAGACCATATTTCCTTGCATGTTTTACACTTCTGGTGGGCTTGGGACTTGCCTTGCAGGCTTGTGCGGCCATGGGGCTTTAAAACCTTCCTCCTGTTGCTCTCTTCATGCTCTTTACTCTCTCCAAAGTGCAAGAATCAAACTATTAGCAAGGGAGAAGAAGAAGAGAAGGAGAGAAGCTATGGAGCATGGTGGTGCTCCTCCCTCCAAGAGGCAAAGAACCAGTGAATTCCAGAGATTAAGCAAGGTGGAGGGACACATCTGCAAGTTGATCCAAGCTAAATTGGTAAGTTTATGTGATTTTTGCATTGAATTTAACTTGTTCTTCATGTTCTTGCTGGAGGATGGACGACATGAAGTCCATCCTCTATAGGTGGGGAATCAATAACCTTGTCGTCCATGCCAAACACTATTACGAAATCCATCTTTATTGGGTGGCTATGGGTGCACTTGTAGAACTATGGCATCTTCAAACCAACACCTTCCTCTTCAAGGTCTTCGAACCCACTATTCTATTGGAGGAAGTTGAACTATTACTAGGCTTGAAGCGGATGAGGAGAGGCAACGAGTACGAGATGGCGATAATGCCGAGGAGCATTACAAGCAAAGAGGTACTCAAGAGCTTCATGGGGAGCGGGAGAGCGGCCTAGGATGTCCAAGCTGGAAAGGGAGTGAACCTGTAAAAACTAGCAGCTTGGACTATGAAGGAAATACCAAAGGTGGAAGACGACACAAAGCTGGAGAAAGTGATGAAGGGGTTCGCCATATGCCTGGCGGATGTGCTTCTCTTCCCGTCTGTGGACAACATACTTGAAGAGGAGCAGTTGAGTGTGGTCTACGGCATATGGGAAGGAGAGAGGTTGGGACCAGTGGTGCTAGCCTTCCTCTACAGTGGACTCACGGTGGCGAGCTTGGGTAAGCCTCCCTACAGATCTATGCTTTTATTCACTTGTTGGACTGATCTGCAGTTCAAGTTTGATGTGAACAACAAGGCAATGAGCTCATCCCAAATATTCTTCAAGAGCCCGCTCTGACATATGGATGGCTTAGTTGGGCGCATTGCAAATCGCGTGCCTCAGCTGAAGACACGAATGGACTAGCGCAATCATCTCTGAAGTATGCCAAGAAACGCATTCACGTGTACTCCGGCGCCACTTCTAGCCAAGGACCTACGAACACGGCTAGCACCCGGCATGGAACTGCGGCTGATCGGGGTGACCGAGTTTGTGCTCTACAGCGCACACTACTGCCTTTCCCAACTTGGGCTTCAAAGACGCAACTTCAAAGGGCCATCTCATCTACCGCCGCTCAAGAGAAGGGAGCTCGGTACCAATGACAATGGAGAAGAGGCAGACACCATCAAAGCACTTTGGAAGACTTGCTCTTTCAGGTGGCCGGTCCTAAATGTTGAGGAGGTGGAAGAGGAGTGGATGAAATATGTAAGGGAATTGATGAAATTGTGGCCCAAGGTGGCCATTTGTAAACTCCAAGATCATACCCTTAATAGGAAATAAATCGCATCCTTTACACGGAAAAAATACACTATGTTGCATGATTGTATCATCAAAAACACTGTGATTCTTCCACAAAAAATGACCCTCGAGTGGGCTTCTTGAATCGTGATGGACACAGGCGTCGTGCTTTACTTGTTGATCCACGACCATCTAGGCCATTGTGCTTTCCCTAAATTGCAACCACTAACCCCGTCACATTCAAAGTGTACGCCAAAATTTTAAATCGCGCTCCTTAAACTCAGCATCGGGGTAATGATGGATTTCTGAATCGCGATGATGGCCTCTGTCGCATTTCAAATAGGGATTCCAAAATCGCGACGACTGTGTCCATCGCATTTCAAGCATCTCCGAAAACCTCTACAAACCACTCGAGAGCCCCTCCGGCTCTCTCTTTCGACTTTCTGCACTCTCGACCCTCTTTTCTCCTCTCTTGAACTTCTCTGAACTCTCTCTTCTCTAGCTCTCTCAAACCCTTTTCGACAATGACCAAACTCGCCGCCTCTAAGCATCGGCGAGGCGAAGGTGCGACGGAGGAAGAACAAGCGACGCCGGCGATAGAGGCGATGGAGGTGGTGGAGACACTGGGCACAGCCCCCCGAGCGATGATGAAAGAATTGCTGGCTGTGGGGGAGGAGATGCCAATGGCAATGGAGGAGGAAGCTCCGACAATGGCTATGGAGGAGGAAGTGGTACCGGAGGAAGAGGAGGCCAACACACCGGCGAGGAGGCTTCGGTGAGGGAGGGGAGGCCATGAAGCACCCCCTCAGGGGGATACAGTAAGTACCCTCAAGCCCTAATTCATGATTTATGGGAGGACATGAGGTGGGGATGGTGGTCGGGGCCGGAGAAGGAGGGGCCTGAATAGTGACGAGTTCAGTCGTCGCGGTTTAGCCTGAACTACGAAGGGCTAAACCATAACGATTCAGGTTGAATCGTGAGCTTGAACTGGTCGCGATTCAAAAGGCTACCTGAGGGTTGATTTTTGGGCCAGTTTTGTAGTGTTTTGACTGTTTTAGCTGTATTTGCCTTATGCTGACTTGTGCAATTGGTTCCCTTCTCTGCAGGGGATCATGAGGCCCCGGATCCATTGGCCGCTGGTGATAGCGGCGTACCAGGGGCTCCCTGACATCTAGTGGGAGAGGGTGAGGGCGATGGGGTTCGGGTCGATCTTGGAGATCGAGCCCATCTGTGTAGTCAGCCTCTTGGTCCAGGCTCTGGTGGAGCGCTGGGACTAGACCAGCAAGGCCTTCCTGATGCCCTGGGGGCATATGGTGCCCAGCTTGGAGGACGTGATGAGGATCACTGGCCTCCGAGTGGATGGGGAGGCAGTGACGGGGGTGACCTATGCGGACTACACCAAGTTCATATGGGACCTGCTGGGGTTGGAGCCAGTAGAGGTAGACGATCTCGGCGACTAGAGGATGGTCGACCGAGTGGAGCTTTTGGAGAGCTTGGGTCTGTGGGGTGTTAGGTAGACTGGAGAGGAACTCATGCAGCGAGCAGTGGGGCTGGCGATGGTGGTGTATGGCCAGGACCCCGAGGACGAGGAGAGGGCAGACTGGGACCTGATGAGGTTCTTGGTTCTATTCTTGGGGAAGATGCTCCTGGGCACGAAGCGAGACAACATCCATTGCTGATATCTAAAGATCCTCGAGGACCATGAGAGGGTTGACTAGACGTGAGACCACCGTGGGTGGGTTCACCCCTTTCCTCCAAGTACGAGATATCACTTTAAGGTTTATTAAATTTCTTGCATTAAACTTGTTAGTCAAAATAAACATTGTGTTCATGCATGAAGGTTTGGAGTTATTATTACTTTCCCCTAGGGAGGGCTACTGAGGTGCGGCTAGATGCGCTTCCTCTAGCACAGAGGTGGCTGCCGGCGGTGATGGCAGCGGAGTTCTCCCTCCAGCTTGACACTCTTCGCCGTTATATCTGGGATTTCCCAGCTCTCCTAGTACGTGTTCTTCCTTACTCCTCACATGCATTTGTTTATGGTATATGATGTGTGACATTGTCTGTGCATGGATGCAGGTGGTCAGGCAGCCCTGCATGGGTATGACCGACGATGGCTAGCCCTGGGTGGAGAGTGGGCGACCTTGTTTCGGGCAGAACCTTTGGGTCCATTGCCTGAATGAGATTGAGCCTCTTCGCCTGAGGCTTGCCATGAGGACTTTAGGGCTACACCAGGTGTGGCTGGAGGAGGTAGAGCCAAGGGGGGTTAGCCGGAGGACACGGGGGAAGGCTAAGAGGGTAGACTAGCACCTTCACTTCCCTAACCAGTACGCCGACTGATGGCGTGGAGGGGTCCTGGTGGAGTCCGATGAGGCTGACAACTTCGCATACCTACAGCATTACTAGGAGGTGTATGGAGATCGGGACTTCATTAGGCCCACTAGGGTATGCACTTTTAAACTTTACTTACTCATTACGATATGCATGGTTGATCTAACAAATGTGTGCATGTGCAGGATGCGCGGGATGGCCTGATCGAGACCCTCCGCGCCCAGTTGGTGGGTACAGAGGCCCAGCTAGCCGAGGCACATGACGCCCTGGTGACTCTGGTAAGTTTAGATGATTTACCTCAATTTTTCTTACCTTAGCACGTGCTGACCTAATTTTTGATGTGTAGCATGCCGAGCAGGCCACTCTGGAGCACACCGACCCTGCAGGTGCCTCCACGAGCACGAGTGCACCAGATCTGGAGGTAGCCTCTCTCCGGAAGCAGTTGGAGGTGGTCGTGACGCGTGCGGAGATGGCGGAGCACGACCTTACTGTACGGGTAAGTCTATCAATTACATATATGAAAGTGAATTACTTTATACTTACACGTGTTGCTTTGTTCGCAGGCTGGCGAGCTCCAGAGCACCATCACCCAAGTGACGCTAGCGGGGGCCGAGGTGGCGGAGTTGACGGAGCAGCTGTCCGAGCTGCGGAGCCAGGCTTCGCAGCATGATGCCGACCTCTGTCGTGAGGCTGTGGAGCTGCGGGTGATGCTTGCTGTGAAGCGGCGGGAGCGGGAGAGCAGCTACACCGAGCTGGAGCGCGAGTGCAGTCGGTGGGTAGAGGAGCGAGAGCGCCTGTCCCAGCAGGTGCTACACACACGGATGAGCCTTGGCGTCACGGAGAGGCTATTGTGGGAGGCTGAGGATCGTTACCGGCACGACAGGGAACACGCCGTGAGGGAGGGACGAGCCAGCATGTACTCTGCCAGCTATCTAGTGACTTCCTCTGAGTACCATAGGAATGTCCAGGAGGGACGAGCTGCCCAGAGGACCACCGACTCTCGCACGTCCATGAGGCTACCACCTCGTCGCTAGACTGTGGACCCCGGCGAGGTGGAGAGCAGTCGACACCCCCGACTAGTTGAGAGTGGTGGCTAGAGCTATGCCATCTGTATGACTTGTACTTTTGCTTTTTATTCATGATGATGTGTACCCAGTGGGGTACCTTTGTATGATGTACATGATCAGCCCTCTTTGGCCATGATATATATATATATATATATATATAACATATGCACGCTTTCTTTTGCCCGTGCCTAAAAACAACTTGGACAAACAGGTTAAATAATTGTTCTGGCTCAGCCCCTTGCACATTAGCTTCTTTGGTAATGGGTTGGGTTAAAATTAACTTTAACCTAGAACTAAAGTTAGCCCACTTTTAACTCACTTTTACTTTGTTTGCAACTGAGTTAACTCATTTGACTATAGTGAGCTAACTTATTTTTCTCAAATGTACTTTGGTAAAAAAAAAAAGAGTTAACCTACATTGGGAAAAGAAAAAGTAACAATTAATGTTGTGTACTGTGAGGGCAAAAAGATAGTTAACTCAGTGGATTAACTCCAACCCACCTCTAGAGGTGGGTTGGAAAATTGTGAGTTAACTCACATTTGACCCATCTTTAATCTAACTCACTTGAGCTAACTTTGTAATCTTTCCAAACTACTTTTTGAGTTAGTTTTGAGTTAACTCTAAGTTAACTTTAATCTAACCCATTACCAAAGAGGTGAACTGGACTTCATGATCTTGTCAAGGGGTTGAGCCTTTGTTCAAATAAGGCGTAAATAAAGAAATGACATGATTAAAATGCAACAAGCGAGCAGGCAGATGCTAACTAGAAATTAAAAGATGAGCATGCGTTCAATGCATTCATACAAACGAGGGGAGAATCAATTCATCAATATTTTTTTGTGTTTTCTACATATTCAAATATTTTGGGATTTCAGAATATTCAATTTTTCTTGGGTTTTGAAAGTATGCAAATTTTTTATAATTTTGAAAATATTTGATGTTTTTTGGAGATTTTGAAATATTCAAATTTTTAGAATTTTGAAATATTAATTTTTTTAGGATTTTGAAATATTCATTTATTTTGGGATTTTAAAATATTCAATTTTTGGGGGATTTTGAAATATTTGATTTTTTTTGGCTTTTGAAGATATTCAATTTTTTTTTAGGGTTTGAAAATGTGCCGCAACCCGGCATAGTCCCTCCTTAAAAAGACACGCAAAATGAAGGGGATCTGCTCTAAGTGGAAAAACATGGTACTTGGATCCTTCAATTACTCGATCATCATTAAAAGTTCATTAATGATTATTAGGTGTGTTAGATAGGGGTTAGATGTGCTTAAGCGGTGCCTTCACCCAAGGTGGCTTTCGGCGACGTCCTCTTTAGTTGGTCATTGCCTAGCCTTGAACCTGGGACAGATCGATAAGGAAGATGGGAACACTACAGGAAAATTAGGCTTTGCTTACGTCCAAACACCGTAAGTAGAGAACTGAAAATCGTAAGCATAGCCTATGCTTACTATGTTACCCTACGATAGGGTTTCGTCAGCTAAGGTCCGATGGCAAAGGCCTTGGGCTATGGTGTTTTAAACTCCGTAAGTATAGAACTATAGTGACGGTGTTGGTAGTCGTAAGTAACACCATAAGGATATCCTCTTTTCGCTACGGCGATGTTAACCGTAGTCATATTTTTTGTAAGGATAGACTCAGTTACGACTACGTACATCCCTACGGCTATGTAAACCATAAGCATGTTTCCCTACAGCCACCCACACCATAAGCATTTTTGTTTCAGCAAAAAAAAAAGTAATATATTCAAATGGATCCACATTCACCTACATTTAGAGATCCACATTCACAAGCAATTGGATCAACACATACACATCCACATTTAGATCCACACATTCACATTTGGATCCACACATTCACATTTGGATCAACACATACACATCCACATTTAGTTCCACACATACACATCCACATTTAGATCCACACACACATTCACACCCACTCATTCACAATGCACAACACATTAATAATATAAAACACATTAAAGTTTAACAAACAAAAATGTTAATGAAAGTAAATCATTACATCAAACATCATTGTTCACATTCACATACTGGTGCTAAAGTCTGTTTAGAAGAGGAAGTTAATTGTTAGTAAATGAAATTGTTCACATGTGGTGTGAGGAGATTTGTGATTTGTCCAAATCAGCTTGCTTTCTCCTTGGACCAAGATAGGTTGTAGCAGACAAACTGCAAGAGCAACACTAAATGAGGTAAGAAAATTGAATTAAGGGACATTGAGAAACAATATGCCTTATGTGGTCAATAAGTATTGTGTGAGGATATGTATAACAAAAGAAACAATATGCTTAATAAATAAGTTAAGCTCTATCACAGTAAAGCATGGCTCAATTAAAAGAGAACAAACAGAATAATATGAAGACAGGGGCTAAGTGGTTGCACATGTCTCTTTTTTTATTTAAGGTAAACCTTGTGAAACTTCAGACTGTGATATTTCTCATTTGGACCTTCAGACTGTGATATCTCTCTTGGCTCATCATTGCCATTACTTATCATCTGCCATTACTTATAATGGGGGAATTAGTCTTGATATAAAGAGGCAAAGCAAATATCCTCACAGCTTCATAACTTGTTACTATTCATTCTCCTTGTATAAATAAGGGTGTGAATTTCAATGGGTAGCCTCTCCATGGAGTCTGTCCAGACAATTGGATACAAAACCAAGTTGTTTTCTGGTGGAGAGGACTGCTGGAAAAATAACAGAGTCGAATTCGTTGTGGTTCTAAGATCCACAAATCTGAACGACAACTAGGCAAGGCAAATTGCTTTGTAAGCCCTAAATACCTAGTTTTAATGTAAGTCATGTATCTTGTTGGGGAATCGTCCCCCCCCCGGATCGGCAGCCCTCTCTTGCACAACTCACACGTAGAGTTTGGAGAAGAGATTGAAGAAGGGAGAAGAAGAACACAAGAACACCAGATTTTTTACGTGGTTCGGAGGCAAGGCCTTCCTACGTCCACGGCCACAGCAGCAGTTCCAATACTATACGTCAGGAACAATCATCCAACCAGTACAAGGAGAGACCGCCCTACTATATATGCTAGGAGGTTAAGGCGCCATAATCGAGATTGACAAGGACAAAACTACCCCTCACTCATATTTACGCAAGTCGCCTGTCCTAGGGTTGAGAAGTCGACTGCCTTGAGAAATCCGACTGCTAAAGTCGAATGCCAAATTTGACTGCTGACTCCCACTGCTGAAGTCGACTGCTGACTCCCACTGCTGAAGTCGAATGCTGAAGTCGACTATTGACTCCCACTGCTGAAGTCGAATTCTGAAGTCGACTGCGGAAGTCGACTTCCTTGAAGACTTCGACTCATTCACTTCTGTAAGCCCCCCTTGACCCCCCGCAGGGGGCGCTACCCCCAGACCCCCGCGACCTGACCGCGCAGGTCGATCCGCGACCCAGGCCCCCTGTATTGATCCACATTGTTAATGTTCTGACTCCACACTCTAACAATCTCCCACTTGGAGTCTGAACTCCAAACAATAGCAGGCATCTCAAAGTCTTGATCCTCCTTAATGTAGCAAAAGAAAAGCTGGTTGTGGCATCCCTCCATCAATCATTCATGGATACCAACTGAAGCTTGGCATAGATTCAGTTTATCTCTTGTGACAACCTTGGTCAACATGTCTGCAAGATTTTCTATCCCTTGTATCTTCTCAAGCAAAAAAGTACCATCTTCAATCAACCCACGAATAAAGTGATACTTCAGCTGTATGTGCTTCATCCTTGCATGGAGGACAGGGTTCTTGGCAAGGTAAATTGCACTATGACTGTCACAAAACAGCACACTGTTGTTTTGTTTCTTGCCCAACTCCTTCAGAAAAAATTTTAGCCACACCATCTCCTTGCTAGCTTCGGAGACAGCAACATACTCTACTTCTGTGGTTGAAAGAGCAACAACCTTTTGAAGTTGTGAAACCCAGCTCACTGCAGTCCCACCGAAGGTGTACACATAACCAGTGGTGCTTCTTCTTGTGTCCAGATCACCACCAAGATCTGCATCAACAAAGCCTTGTAAAACGACATCACTTTTTCTGAAACAAAGACATTTACCTGAAGTACCTTTCAGGTATCTCAAAATCCATTTTACTGCCTCCTAGTGTTGTTTACCCGGATCTGCCATATACCTGCACACAACTCCCACTGCATGTGCTATATCCAGTCTGGTACAAACCATTACATCCATCAGGCTTCCCACAGCTGATGCATAAGGAATTTTCTCCATAGACTCACACTCTTCAACGGTCTTTGGTGACTGCTCTTTAGACAGCTTGAAGTGACTTGCTAGAGGAGTGTTGACTGGTTTTGCATCTTGCATCTTAAACCTGCCCAACACTTTCTGAATGTAGCCTTCCTGAGATAGCTTCAGAATACCATTTGTTCTATCTCTCACAATTCTCATTCCAAGAATTTGTTTTGCTGCTCCCAAGTCCTTCATAGCAAATTCCTTTGACAATTACTTCTTCAACTTATTGATCTCTGCCATATTTGATCCTGCAATGAGCATATCATCCACGTACAACAGCAATATGATATAACAATTGTCAAACTTCTTAAAGTAACAACAATGGTCCATGTTGCATCTAATGAACCCATTGCTACATATGAATCCATCAAACTTCTTGTACCACTGCCTGGGGGCTTGTTTCAGACCATACAAGCTTTTGTTCAATTTGCAAACAAGGTTTTCTTTACGATGTTCATGAAAACCTTCTGGTTGCACCATATAAATGTCCTCCTCCAAATCACCATGAGGAAAAGCTATTTTTACGTCAAGTTGTTCTAGGTGCAAGTTTTCAACAGCAACAATACTTAGCACTAATCTAATAGTGGTTAACTTGACAACTGGAGAGAAAATTTCAGTGTAATCGATGCCTTCCTTCTGTTGGAAGCCTTTCACAACCAGCCTTGCTTTGTACATCTTGCTGCCATCATGTTCTTCCTTTAACCAAAAAACCCATTTATTTTGCAGTGCCCTCTTGCCGGGTGGTAGTTCAGTCAACACCAAAGTTTCATTTTTGTATAGGGAGTTTATTTCATCTTTCATTGCCAACTCCCACTTGACTGAATCTTCCACCCGTATAGCTTCATTAAAGCTCTCAGGTTCATCTGCCTCAGTCAACAACAAGTAGTACATAGCAGAAGAAAACCGTTCAATTGGCTTGCGCAATCTGCTTGATCTTCTCAGTTGAACCTTTGGTTGCACTGTACTCTTCTCAGGATCTTCTTGAGATCTTCTCAGCACATCCTCTTCTGAAATTTCCTCTAGCTCAACCTGTGCACTTTTCTGACTTTCTTGACCTGCATCTTTAGATTCCACATCAGATCTATGGTTATAAAGCAATTTTTCATTGAATATAACATTCCTTTGTCTAATGATTTTCCTACTTTCATCATCCCAGAAGCGGTATCCAAAATCATTAGAACCATATGCAATGAAAAAAACATCTCCATGACTTAGGATCTAACTTGTCTCTGTCATTGGAATCAACATGCACATATGAGACACAACCAAATACTCTCAAGTGTGAGAGAGTTACCTCCTTACCGGTCCAAGCCTCTTCTGGTAGCTCACCATTTAGAGGAACGCTGGGTCCTCTATTAATCAGATAAGTTGCTGTGTTAATTGCATCTACCCAGAAGGTCTTTGGTAGGCCAGCATGTAGCCTCATGCTCCTAGCTCTCTCATTCAGAGTTCTATTCATGCGTTCAGCAACCCCATTCTGTTGTGGAGTATTTGGAATTGTTTTCTCCATCAGAATGCCATGTACTGCATAGAAATCTTTGAATTCCTTGCTGCTATATTCTCCTCCATTGTCTGACCTCAAACACTTGATCTTTGTAGCAGTTTGATTTTCCACTTCAGCCTTCCACTTCACAAAAGTAGAGAACACATTAGATTTTTTTTTGAGAAAATAAACCCATATCTTCCTAGTGGAGTAATCAATAAAGGTGACATAATAGAGTGAGCCTCCAAGGGATCGAACAGGGGCTGGTCCCCACACATCAGTGTGCACAAGTTCTAACTTTTCTAGCTTAGAACTTCTTCCAACTTTAGAGAAGGTGACCTTTCTATGCTTTCCCAGAATGCAATCTTCACATAGTCCAATATCTGTGGACTTTAGATTACCTAACTTCCCTTTTGCAGCCATCATCTTCATTCCCTTCTCACTCATGTGCCCAAGTCTGCAGTGCCAGATCTTGGAGTCCTCTTCTGAATTTGTCACTGCCACTAAGTCTTTGTCATTTGCAGTCATATAAAGAGTTCCCATCTTGCTGCCTCGTGCTATAACCATGGCACCCTTGGTTATCTTCTAGCACCCATTAACAAAGGTAGTGACATATCCTTCATCATCAAGCTGACCAATAGAGATCAGATTTCTCTTCAAGCCAGGAACATGTCTAACATTCCTAAGCTTCCATACAGTCCCGTTTGTTGTTTTCAACTGAACATCACCCTTCCCACAATATCTAGGGGCTCATCATTAGTAAGATAAACCTTCCAAAAATTACCAGCAACATAATTTTGTAATGTTTCTTTGCGTGAGGTAGAGTGAAAAGATGCTCCAAAATCTAGAATCCAAGATTCGATGGGACTATTAACACTCAAGATTAGAGCATCTTGGACTTGCTCTGTCATGACATTGGCAGAGTCTTCTTCCTGTTTCTGCCCCTTATCCTTTTTCTTTGGAAGCCTACAATCCTTCTTAAAGTGCCCTTCTTACCACAATTCCAGCAACCATCACCATGGGGTTTGGACTGACTTCCTTTCTTGGACTTGGATCTATTCCAATTTTGTCCACGCTGATTTGTTCTTCCCCTACCTTCAGTGTTTAAGGCAGAACCTGAAACTTCACCAGATTCCCTTATGCGAACATCCTCGCTCAGAATCAAGTCTCGAATCTCTGTAAGTTTCAGTTTGCTTGAACCTGAAGAACTGCTAACACCCGTCACAGTAGCACCCCAACTTTCAGATAAGGAGGACAAAAGGATCAGGGCTTTAATCTCATCATCAAAATCTATTGCCACAGAACTCAACTGTGTTGTAACCACGTTGAATTCATTTATATGATCTGCGACTGAGGAACCTTCGGCCATCTTCAGATTAAACAAACGACGCATCAAATGTACCTTGTTAAAAGCAGATGGTTTCTCGTACATGTTTGATAACGCCTTCATCAGACCTGCTGTGGTCTTCTCGTTCACGATGTTGAATGCGACGTTTCTGGCCAATGTCAGACGAACAACTTATTTTTTTTTATATATAAAAAAGGTCCTCAGGGTCAGCGACCAGGAGAGTGCACCCTATTCCCAGGAATAGAATGAAACCCACTCCACCAGTGCGATCACCTGGGCCTAGGATATAAATAAAAAGGAGACCTTACAAAAGGAGCAGGAGGGGGACGACCCCTTAATGAACAAGTCTAATGGAGGGCAACCTTGACCGGTCCAAAATTAGGGGCCCTTTACAAGTATAAGGTAAAGAAGAAGCAAAAGAGAAAGTAACATTTGTTGCAGAGTCGCATGCAAAATTGGCCAAAGCGTCTGCTAGTTGATTAGCCTGCCTGTAAGTATGACTGAAAGGGATGTTATAGCGATGCATAAGAGAAAGCGCCTCCCTCCACCAGTGCAAGCACTCCCACGATGGACACTTCTTGCTATTAAGAGAAGCAATGAGAGTGGCCGAATCAGATCTGATTTCTGAGATAAGCATCCCCTGCTGAAAAGCCAACCGGATACCATCACAGAAAGCTCGGACTTCAGCAACCAAACTCGAACTGAAACCATAGAAATTGGCAAAAGTGATCAACAAAGCACCATTTTTATTCCTAACACAGCCGCCGCCTCCACAAAGACCAGGATTTCCTTTACTAGCACCATCCACATTGAGGACCAGCCCCTCAATAGGTGGGATCCATCTGAGCAGCTTAAAAGCGATAGGCTTAATCCTTGGCGCGAAACCAAAGGAGATCACATTCTTCAGGTACTGGTCACATGAGCCTGCCTTAAAAATATATGACTCCAGAGGAAGAGACACCATATAGCGGATATTAGATATTATTCTTTGAATAGAGTACATCTTGCCTTCGAACCGACTCAAACATCTGGCACGCCAAATTTCCCATAAGAGGAGCAGGGAGACGTAGAGAGAGATGAAGCCATGGGGATTGGTGGGATTGCAACTACTCAAGATTCTCCAAAGCCGATTGGTAATATTGTCATGAGGATTCATGTTGATATTAAGAAGAGGCGCAGCCCAAGACCAAAGCTGAGAAGCCAACTCACTGTAAATGAACAGGTGATTCAGATCCTCACACGAGGGAGCACTACAACAAGAACACTTGGAGGCAATAGAAATTCCCTGGTCAGAAATCCGGGAATCCACAGAAACAACTCTATATAAAATCCTCCAGTAGAAAATAGCTGCACGCCTATGGAAAGCAGGATGCCACAACTGCATGACAACCGTTCTCCTAACTCCATGAATAGTTAATAAATTATACGCAGAGGAAGTGGTAAAACTGCCATCATACGAGGCAGTCCAAATACAAGTATCATCATAGTTGAGCAGGCGGATATCATTGAAGAAACTTGTACTGGGGAGGAGCCTGCGAATGGGGTGGTCAAAGTTGTTAATAACATCACTGACAGAAGCTTTGGTGCCGACGTATGGACTAGTCAGGAGGTTTGTAAGATAAGTTTGCCCAAGCCAGAGATCCTTAAGAAAATCCACCTTCTTCCCATCACCAAGAATCCACCGAGAGTTGTTTAAAACAGTTTCATGAGCAATTCTGAAGACAGCTTTAGGCATACCGTGAGGAATGGAAAATTGAAAAGGAGCAAGAAGGTCAATCGTGAACCTGTTCCTGGCATAAGAGGCCCACATAGAGGACCCATGGTAGATGTTCCAAAGCTTCTTAGTGGCCAAAGCTAATTGAAGGAGCCAGACACTCTTGATGTTCAGACCACCTTCAGCAAGAGGACGATGGATGGTATCCCACGAAACCTAGTGTCTCCGATTAACACCATCCGTGCCACTCTAGAAGAAGTTTGCACAAGCTCTTTCAATGTAATTAATGACAGCCTTAGGAATGCAAGTAACAGCAGCGGTATAAACAGGAATAGAATTAAGAACCGAATTAATGAGGGTCACCCTTCCTACTTAAGATAAAAATTTGGATTTCTAAGAGGTCAACTTCATGTTAATCTTATCGATGAGGTACTTGTAATATGCAACTTTAGACCTGCCCACAGAGATGGGGAGACCAAGATAGCGGATAGGACCCAGCTGATGCTTGAAACCTGTAGCTTTGGAGATTCTGCGAGCTAAAGAAGGGGGGGCCTTCCCAGAGATTATAAAAGCACTTTTCCTGACATTGATCTTTTGGCCCAAACTAGATTCATAGGCCTGTAAGAAACTCAAGAGCTTGCTGATGTTGGTAATTTGACCATTAAGAAACACAAGAGTGTCATCAGCAAAAAGTAAATGTCAAACCTGGGGACATTGCCTGGGCCCAGAAAAAGGCAGAATAGACCTGGCATGCAGTAAGTTTTTTAACCCCCTGCTAAGAGCTTCCTCCATGATAATAAAGAGAGCAGGAGCTAATGGGTCCCCCTGGCGGAGACCTCTGGAGGATTTGAAAAAACCCATAGAAGCGCCATTAAAGAGAATAGAGAACCAGCAATTGGAAACCAACATACCAATGTAAGAGATAAACCTGTTTGCAAAGCCAAATCTACGGAGCACATCAAACAAGAAATCCCACTCAACTCTGTCATAGGCCTTCATCATGTCCAATTTAAAAATGACGTTATGACCCCGAACTTTCCTGCCAAGATCCTGGAACAACTGAGTAGATAAAGAGATGTTGTCCACGATGTTCCTACCCATCACAAACGCCCCTTGCTCCTCAGTGATGATCGCAGGAAAGATATCAGAGAGACGGTTACATATGATCTTAGAGACAACCTTGTAACAAAATTGCAAAGACTAATTGGCCTGAAATCAGCATAGGACGAGGGATGAGGAACCTTTGGAATGAGTGCAATAAGCGAAGAACAGATTCCCCTGGGGAGAGGGAATCCAAAGAAGAAGCCTTGGACAGCAGCAATAACATCGTATGAAACAATATTCCAGCAAGTCCTGAAGAAACAACCTGTGAAACCATCAGGTCCAGGAGCGCCATCCTCATTCAGGCCCCACACCCCCAACTTGATTTCCTCACTAGAGGGGGAGACGATCAGTGCTGCGTTCTGCTCATCATTAACCAACATCGGGATGTTTTGAAGAATGGATGGGTCGCTAACATGCTCTTCAGAGCTAAGAATGTTTTGAAAGTAATTCACAGCCTCAACAGAAAGCAAGTTCTGATCATCACACCAATCTCCCTTAATTTGCAGGCGATGAATGTAGTTTTTCCTCCTATTGCCAAGCACCACAGCATGGTAGAAAGCAGTGTTTCTATCCCATTCGTTTAGCCACTGAACTCTAGCCTTTTGAGCCCAGAAAACCTCCTGGCGATGCATAGCCCGACGTAAATCAGCATCAGCGCTATGAAGGTTTATTCTATTCTCACCAGAAGGGTCAGCATCAAAGATACGTTGCATGTCATCCACCTGGTCTTCAGCCTGGCACACGGAGACCTCGACATTCCCAAAAACATTTTTGTTCCAATCTCTCAACATAACTTTCACTGCCTTTAACTTAGCTTGCAGGGTAACAAAAGGATTATGTGAGGTAGCATTCACACTAAGCCAAAAGTCAGTGACTTGTTGGAGAAAATTCTCGTGGGACACCCACATCTTCTGAAAGATAAACCTGGCAGGGATGGTAGACTAGTGAACAATTTTCATCAAGAGTGGGGCTTGATCAGAGGGTACTCTGGGGAGATGCTTAACACAATAACCAGGAAAAGACAAATTCCAACTGGGAGTAATGAGAACTCGGTCCAGTCTTGCCTTAATTGCAGCATGACCAACTCTGTTGTTAGACCAAGTGAACCTCTGACCATTAAAACCAGCGTCAAGGAGACCCGCAGCCGAAGTAAAGGAGTTAAAATCAATCATGGATAAGTGGTTAGGAGTAGAGCCACCTTCCTTCTCAGATGGGCTAGAAACACAATTGAAGTCACCCCCTACCATCCAAGGTAGCTAGTTAATATTGGAGCTCAGTAGATCATCATAGAGAAGACGGCGAGAACTCATATCGCAGGCAGCGTAAACGGCAGTGATCATGCATAAGAGGGCGTCATCTTTGAGGATATTAGCTGAGATAAACTGATCAGATCTACTCGACACCTGCAGGGAAACATCTTTGGACCAGAAAAGCCAAATCTTAGAGTCTTCGCCAGCGTTACCCGCATAGTCATGCAAGTTTAGGTAACGACACACACTATCAGCTCTCGAGAGCTTGATCTTGGGCTCAAAAATGGCAACGATGTGCAAATTATACTTCCTTATAAGGTGTTTCAGAGATCTTTTAGAGGCCAGATTTGAGAGGCCCCTGATGTTCCAGAACAAGGTTGTATAATTCATGAGGAAGAGTAACCTGAGGTACCCACCCTGGCTTTCGCTCTGGACCTGGTGCAAGCACCCATGATCGGGCCAATGTTGCCATCTTTAGAAATGTGAGTAGAAGGCAAAAGAATATTCTCAGAAGAGGCAAGGGCAGTCGCGGAGATCTGTGGGAAATCAGGAATACGATCTAGCATCAGATCCACGTTACACTCACTATCCAAAGACTTACCTTGGGCCACTTGCTAAAATTTTTTTTCTAAAGATGGAGATTTACTGCCATGTATTACACAATCCAGCCTAAGTTGCGCTGGTGGATTGGACGGCAGCGACGCCGCCTGGGGAAGAGACGTACTAGGACACAGTGCAGTAAGCTCTTTACCAGGGTGTGCTTGCAGCTGGTCGCCATGCACGACGATAGAAGACGCGTCATGCACGTCCACAGGGGGCTCCTTGATAATTACAAAAATTTTTATGTTAAATTTCATACATTTAGTTAAATTTAGACATCAGTTGTCTGTAAATAGCGTACATTTGGATGTTAACTTTCATTTCATCCATGTATAAATTTTCAAGCATTTTAGTTAAATTTTGGGTTAGAATATAAATGATAGATTTTCATTTAATAAGTCATTGATTTCGTGTCAAGTTGACTAATCAAGTTTATTTTCTACACTTTGAAAATTTAAAAAAATATTTGTAAATAAATACATTCTTGTTACAATAAATTTTTGTAAATATTTTTAAAGTTTGTAAGCACATAAAATTTGTAGATAGATAAATACCCTACCCAATGTTATCAAAACATACACCCCATCTAATCTCATTAAATCATTTTTAATAAATATCCCACCCCACCCACACATTACATTTAACCAATTTCTTTTCCACCAGGTCATCTGAAGCTTCGCGAAGAAGCCTGAAGCAGCTGGAAGCTGCTCTGGCGATTTAGGTCTTGTGGGCGGCCAAGGCTGAAGCCCCTGTTGGGCTGCTGGCGCGATGGTGAAGGCGGATGGAGCAGGCCTGGCGTGATGGGGCTTGGGCATGGCGGCTGGGCGGGAACCAGGAAGCAGGCCTGCTGCGGAGGTCTGCTGGGCTGGAGGCGCGGCGATGGCTGGGAGGCCCGAGCGGGCTGTTGGCTGTGACCAGGGCGCCCAGGGCAGATGGCGCTGGCGATGTGCAGCCGGCTGGGCTGTGCTGGCGCGATGGGTGATGGAAAGAAGCTGAAGGCGGGGTGTGCTGGACCTGCGCGGCGGGTCTGCTGGTGTGGAGCGGGCTGGGTCCGGTGCGAAGCAGGAAGGGGGCGCGCCGCTGGAAACATCTGTGCGGTGCTGAGGTGGCCAGATGAAGCGGCCAACTGGGCTTGAGCCCAGGCGGTCCTGTGAAGCGCGGCTGGCTCGGATGTGCAGAGCAGATGGTGCTGGGCGGCTGTTGGATCCGGCGTGGTTGCGATGGGCACGGGGCTGTGAAGGCCAGGGCAGGCGGTGCAACGCAGGGGCTAGCAGCTGGAGGCGGTCAGGGCCTGGTGTGTGCATGCGGCTGGTGGAATCCGAGCTGAGGTGGCACGTGAGGCTGGCGATGGCGCTGAGGAGATGCTGACATGGCTATCCTGGTGAGGTGTGAAGGCGGCATCCAGGAAGCGGGAAGGAGCTGTGCGATGGAGCCCGAGCATCTATAAAAGGACCCGAGGTCCTCATCTCCGGGGACGCGGGTTGGAATTTTTTAGAATTTTCAGTTTCCCTGTTTTTTTTCTGTTCTTCCAGACTTTGCAGAGCAGTGAGGGATGGGGATACCAGGGGGTTCTCCGGTGGGGAATTTCATAGGATTTTAATTTCAGTTTTTCTTGTATCTTCTGTTGAGCAGTTTGAGCAGAGCAGAGTGGGGATGGTTGGGAGTTCGGATGTTAATTGGGATTTTCTGTGCTCATGTTCTTTCTTGTTCCTCGGGAGAGCAGAGTTTTATGGAGATGTTTTTTTTTAGATAATTTTCTGCCATTTCTTATGTGCTCTTTTCCTTTCAATCCAGTGGTGTTCATCTAGTTCTTCCATTTTTCTTCTTAACTGCTGTGAGGAGTCGTGCAATTCTTAATTTTTTTTATGTTCAACTGTTGGTTGGGTTCTCTTTTTGTTCCTCTTCTGTGTTCAATTTGTTGGGGAATTCCTTCTTTGCTAGAGATCAGACTGGAGGGGTTGAGCTATTGGAGATCGATTCAGAGCAATTCTTGTGTTTCTTCTGTATCTTCTGGTTTGATTGGAAGAGAGCTGCTGAGTGGAAGAAATCCGAGGTGTTTCTGTTCTTGGTTGGATGGTTGAGCAGTGGAAGATAGTTCGGTTCAAGAGGTTCAGATGTTCTTCTGCAGTTTGTTAGGGGGTTCGATTGCAAGGGAAGCTATGGTGATTCTGGAGTTTCTTCTTCCTCTAGAGGTATGTACTGTCTAGATGGCACAGAGCAACCAAGAAGACCCCATTTCTTGGTCTGTTCTGAGGTTGTCCAGCATCCAGGAAGCCTCCGGAGAGTGGAGTTTGTGAGTTCAGATTTTTGTTGCTGCAGAAGTAGTTTTGAATTCTCGAGGAAGTCCGGAGCTTAATTTTGTTTTTTATTTCTGTTCTTCATAGCAATTCCAATTTAGCCACAGTAAATTTTTGTTTCTAATTTTCTGTTTGATCTTTAAGTTCTGGAGATAGTGAGTGTTAGTGCAGAGTCGAGGTTGTTGATTCCCTGAGCTATAGGGGTACTTTAGTTTGGTAATTTCCTGTTGAGAGATTGTTCTGCTATTCGCTTTTGAGGTTCAGATTGTTTGGAATGAGAGTTTGCTTCTGTGCATAATTTTCTATTTTGGATTGAGCATTCGGAGAGGTGGCTTGCTTTGATTGAATCTGTTTATCTAGTCATATGAGAATGTCTATTTCAGATTTCTGTTGATCTACTTGATCCCTCAATTGAGAGGGTATAGTGTTACCATTTTTTTTTATTATTTTCCACTTAGCTTGTTCTTTTCTTTTATTTGACTTGTTAAGATTGTGCGGGATTTGATTAGTGTTGTTTACACATTAACTTTAATACATTGTCGTTAGAATGATTTCAAGTTAAAGTAGTTTAAATCAAGTTCTATTCGGCCTCTCTGTGGATATGACCTGTTCTCACCATTGTGTTAGTTCCTTTTTGCTATTTTAATTCTGTGAGACAGTTTAGAGGAGGTGAGCTTGTTGATATGTGCAAGGAACTCTGGACAACGGAATTGCACAATCAACAATGCGCGCGTATCACTCCTCATGCCCGAACACTGACCCATCGCCTTGAAAGACGACGGGAGAATCCAGGGCACCATTCACGACCACGGGGATAGGGGCCTTCTTATGCTCCTGCACTGACTGTTGCGGGGCCACAAGCTCACATGAAATGTGTGCATCCGAAGCCACCGTCGTATCATGAACACGAACATCACTACCAAACCGCTCAAAAACATTGCTAACAGGGATGGGCACGTTCACAGTTTTAGTAGGAAGAGACTTTGGAAGGGAACCTCTTCGTTGCACCACACGCCACTCTTGATCCTGAACTGGGCCTTTATCCGGAAAGGTAACGGCAGAAGGTTGTATGCGAGCAGGAGGCGGAGCCGATTCTTTGGACTTCTTTTTACACACATCATGAGTGTGACCCAGCTTCTGGCAAACGCTATAGATTGAAGGAACTCTGTGGAAATTTACAGGCTGCCAGAAACCCATATCCCCCTGAGCAATCCATATTCGGTTCACAAGAGGCTTTGCTATATCGATATCAACACAGACCAGGGCTTCAGCCGTTTGTGTCCATGCAAGAGTGGAATCGTGGATCCTCAGGACGTCACCAAAGTTACCCGCAATACACCATAGATAGTCTTCATTATAGAGATTTACTGGAAGGTTAGGGAACCCAACCCATATAGGTATGAGCGTGGGATCCACTGAGAAGTCAAAATTAGAAGCCCAACGGAAGAACCGAAACAAATAACCTTTTAGATACAAGTTCTTCCTAACCAAAACCTTAAGGAAATCCTCCTCATCAAAGAATCGAAATAGAAGATGCCTGGGGTTCAAAACACTAATACTACATTCACCCTTGAGCGCCAGCCGCTGGGACAAGCAACTCTTTACTTCTGGGATGGAAGGTCGCCCATAGGAGCACTTAGCAACGATGGCAAGCTTGAGCGGCTGTTCAGACTTACGAACCTCCTCTTTGGAGAAATAAACCGCAGGAAGGCCTTCATCGGTGAAAGCGGGAGGCTTCAACAGCAAGTCCACCTTGGGAGGACGGAGAGAGGCTGCCAGAGCCCGCGCGAAGTTGAGGCCCTCCGTCTCGTTGGAAGGAGACGCCATAGAGAGGACAACCTGCCGGCTACCCAAGGGCAGCCGGCAGACGAAGAGAGAGATCTCAGAGAGAAACCTCACAGAAATGCAGAGTTTCTCTCTCTAGAAACTAGAGAGAGAAGCGTAAGATCAAACAAACAAGATCAGACGAACAACTTCGAGAGCTTGTCTATCCAGAAGATCCCAGTCTTCTTTCTTCATAACATCTGGCATCGTTCCAAGAAGCGGCTGGTGCAACTTCTTTTGATACAAGTAGTCTTCGATCTGCATCTTCCAGAAACCGAAGTCCTTGCCATCAAACTTCTCGATCCTCACCTTTCCTTCATCCGCTGCCATTGCTCCCACTGTTTCCCTCGAACCAGTGCTCTGATACCAATTGTTAGGGAATCGTCCCCCCTGATCGGCAGCCCTCTCTCGCACAACTCACACGTAGTGTTTGGAGAAGAGATTGAAGAAGGGAGAAGAAGAACACAAGAACACCAGCTTTTTTACGTGGTTCGGAAGCAAGGCCTTCCTACGTCCACGACCACAACAATAGTTCCAATACTATACGTCAGGAATAATCATCCAACCAATACAAGGAGAGACCGCCCTACTATATATACTGGGAGGTTAGGGCACCATAATCGAGATTTACAAGGACAAAACTGTCCCTCACTTAGATTCACGCAAGTTGCCTGTCCTGGGGTTGAGAAGTCGACTGCCTTGAGAAATTCGACTGCTAAAGTCAAATGCCAAATTCGAATGCTGACTTCCACTGCTGAAGTTGAATGCTGCAGTCGAATGCTGAAGTTGACTGCGGAAGTCAACTTCCTTGAAGACTTCGACTCATTCACTTCTGTAAGCCCCCCTTGACCCCCCGCAGGGGGTGCTGCCCCCAGACCCCCGCGACCTGACCGCGCAGGTCGATCCGCGACCCAGACCCCCTGTATTGATCCACATTGTTAAAGTTCTGACTCCACACTCTAATCGTATCTATGACCCAGAATTGAGGCAGCAACAACATCACAGATTGAGGCAGAGGAAGCAACCAAAGCAAGAAAAAGAAAGTCTATTATGGTTGCAAAAATTAAAGAGAAGAAGATATCGCCGCCTCAACCAAATAAACCTCCTTAGCAACCACTAGTTGAGATGCTCTCCATAGATATGCATCTGAAGATGCTCATGTTTCCCCTTATCTCTTTGGAAGAATTTATCACTGTTGGGTTGAGTGTGAAGACAATTCATTTCCCCTCATATTTTGATGATGACAAGGTGTGATTATAATGCAAAATAATTGGAACATGTTAGATGCACCACACATGTTATGACCACATTTAAAAAGCATGTTTCCAAACATATTTATCATTTATATTCATGATAAATCAATGGACTAATGATTTATATGTTTATTTCTCAGGGACACACAATTCTTCAAGGGTAGTGTCGACACACCCATACTGGTGTCGACACAAGGCTCCAAGCCCTAAGCCAAAAGATGAAGAAATGGTCCAGTAGTGTCGACACAAGATCAAGTCAGGTCGACACTAGACCCAGTTCCCAGTGAGCCCTCTCAACAGGCCTGTATAGTGTGTCGATACTAAACCAGATGGTGTCGACACTAGAGACCTCTCCCAGAAGGCCTGTTTTACAGTACTCTCCAGTGTGTCGACACGAGATGAAGTGGTGTCGACACTAGAGACCTCTCCCAGGGAAGTCAGTCTACCAGTCTGGGATAGTGTGTTGACACTAGATCAAGTCAGGTCGACACACTCTGGAAACTATGTGACTTAAAGTCTCTACTGGACACGTGGCACCCTAGGGAATGGGGGGATCGGCCTTGGATCATGTGCCCACAACCCCCAAGGGTACGTTTGGACATTTTAGGTATAAATACTCTCCTAATTGGCCATCCAATCAAGAGAGAGCCTCCAAGAGCCTTCCAGAAATCCTTTTGGCGGCAGTAAGAGCTCTCCTCCCTGTTCTTGCTACTCTTGTGCTTCTTCAACCCAATTTCCACATCTCCAAACACAAGAAGTGAAGATTGATCTAAGATGAAGCCATGTGATGAACTTTCAAGGATGTAGATTGAGTAGAAGCAGACCATTGTGAAGAATAAAAGGAAGATCCCAAAGACCAAGTTGCAGAGCATCGGCCTGGGACTTCAAGTGATCGAGCCTCTTCTGAATTCAGCCTCTACAAGGGAGTTTTCGTGAAGAACAAGGACTTTTCACCCCATTCCTCATTTCCCCTTGTTTCTTCTTGGTCATTCTAGAGATTGTGCATGAACTGTTGCATCAATCCTCTTGAATGAACCTCCTTAGATCAAATCATTGCTAGAAGATCTGAATCTTTGTGTTTGTGATCTAGCAAGTGGTTGTGAGCCTGTGTGCTAAGTATTGAGTCGTCGTACTCAGTTGTGGTTGAGCAATTGTGCTTAGGTTCTAGAGTAGTCTTGCTCTAGAGGTTGTGTGAGTTGTAAAACTCTGTGTTGGAGTCGTCAGGCTCCTATGTGTGTGGTGTATCCAAGTTGATAGTGGATCCTCACTGTGTGAGGGGTGGATGTAGGAATCACATGCTGTGATTTCCGAACCACCTAAAAATCTTTGTGCAGTGGTCTGATTGTGGTTTGAATTTACCTTGCATTAGATGCATGCATAGGATATTTCGAATTCACATCTAATTAACTTGTCACACACTCCTATAGCACAACTCACTTAAATTTCTTTTCAGATCTATGAAATTCGTTTTCAAATTGTCTCTGATTCAAAGAGTTTTTCAAAATTGACTCAGCTTCCGCAATAGTTGGCCCAGATCTATTCAACCCTCCCTTCTAGATCTTGTCCACATCGTTTCTCGATCCTACAATTGGTATCAGAGCGGGTTTTCACTTGATCTGATCTGATCTGAGTGCTTTCTGATTGTTCTGTGTGTCTTGATTGTTTGCTTGTTTGTTTGCTGAGTATCTCTTCTTTGCACCATTTAAATTGCTTCAATGGATTCAAGAGGGTTCATGGTTGAGGGTCACTCTATTAATAGGCCACCCTTTTTCAATGGGACTGACTACACTTATTGGAAGAATATAATGCAGGTCTTCCTAAGAGCCCAAAACTATAAGATATGGTAGGTAGTCGAAGTAGGTCCGTATGAGAATCAGGGGGAGGAAGAGACCTGGACTAAGGAACAGATTAGGAGGGCCACTTTGAATTATAGTGCCATGAACATGATCCAATGTGCAGTCCACCCTAAGGAGTGCTCAAGAATCTCAATGTGCAAATCTGCCAAAGAGATGTGGGATAAACTTGAGTTACTCTATGCGGGAACATCCCATGTGAAAGAAACCAAAGCTAACATTCTTGTCTCTGAGTATGAATTGTTTATGATGAAACCTAATGAGAAAATTTTGAAATGTTTGCCAGGTTTATGATCATTGTCAATGGACTGAAGGCCTTAGGTAAGGATTATACAGATGCTGACTTGGTAAGGAAAATTCTATGCTCTCTCTCTTCAATTTGGCACACAAAGGCCACAGTCATTGAAGATTCTAAAGATTTGTCCAAAATCTCTTTGGATGAATTGATAGGATCCTTGATGACTTATGAAATTAATCTAAAAAGAAATGAAGATCACATAATTAAGACCAAGCCAGTAGCATTAAAGGCCTCTTCTAGTAACAAAGACAAAAAATAGGAGAAAACAAGTTCTGATGAGTCTGAGTCCAATGAGGATGAGCTTGCCCTCATGACCAGGAAATTAAGAAAATTCTTAAAATACAGGAAAGGAAAATTTTTTGGGAAAAAGAAATTCCCATCAGGAAAAAGAAACACTTCCTTTTCTAATGCCAATTCTAATAGGAATCAGAAATCTGATGAAACTGTCATTTGTTACAAGTGCAACAAGCCAGGACATATAAAGGGAGAATGTCCTGAAAACAAGAAGGAAAAACTCGAAAAGATTCACAAGTTCAAGAAGCCAAAGGCCATGGTAGCCACTTGGTCTGATGAAGACTCAAGTGAAAAGGAAGAAGAAGAAAAATCCTCAAGCTCTGAAAGTGAGGAAATTTGCTTCATGGCGAATAGTTCAGATGGAAAGGTAAGTACATCCTTCGAAGACTATTCAATTGAGGACTGGCAAGATGCATATGCTGAGCTTGTTGAAAAATACTCTGTATTAAGGAAAGAAAACAAGCATCTCAAAAAGAAAATGGAAAACATCATGAATAACTATTCCTCAAACAAAAGAATTTGTGAATTAGAAAATGAGGTAGCTGAACTTAATGAAGAAAAGGAAAATTTCCTGAACTTAATTGATGAGCTTAAGCTTGCCTCTCAAAAGGCCACCCATGAATTTAAAGAACTGTCTGAAAAGCTGGAAATGGAAAACAAAGATAAACAACAAAAGATTGAAGAAATCAAAACCTTAGAAAACTAGCTAAAAGAAAAGATGAAGTCATTGAAACCTTCACAAAAGGTAAAGACAATTTGGAGGCCTTGCTGGGAGCTAAAATGAAATCAATTTCTCATGGACTAGGATTCAATAAACAAAACCTAAGAAAGACAAATCTGATGAGAAAAGAGATAGAGCACCATTGATTAAATTTGTCAAAGGTCCTAGTCTTGAGAACACTGAAATCAAGCAAACATCAAGCAAAACAACAAAAATTTCAAAAACTCAGAACCAAAAGAAGTCAACCAGGTCGACACAATTACCTGACAGGTCGACACCAGTCCACAAGAAGAAGGATTCTGTGACTGTTGTGTCAACACCAGTCAAGGAAAGGTCGACCTGCTCAACATCAACAAACACAAACCACAAAACCAAATATTCAAATAAAAATTTGAAAAATAAGAAAAATTCAAAGGAAGTCATTCATAAAAAACTTTGGACCTCCAAGACAGCATATCAAGCTGAATGGACCAATTCTTGGAACCAATGGTATAACAACCTATGTTGGTATCATCCCCAATTCTTCTATCCAAATCTTTTGATGTACCAAGAAAACCCTTGGATTCCACCTCCTCATCTAAACTCTCATGTTCAAATGAAAAACTCCCCTCCTACTGAAAACAAGAACACTGGTGTTTTCATTCCTAAGGGAAAGAATAAATTGAAAAAGGCAAAGAACACCACTGAAACAACTCAAAAATCAAAAACAAATCAGATTTGGGTGAGAAAAGATTTGATGACTATGTTCAAACATTCTGATGGTCCCAACACTGTTTGGGTACCAAAATCTTCTCTCCACTGATTGATTTTGTAGGAAGGTCGTGCACCCAATTCAAATGTATGGTTTCTTGATAGCTGGTGTTCACGACACATGACTGGAGACAAAGCCAAATTTTAATTCCTGATTGAGAAGGAGGGAGGTTCAGTAACTTTTGGAGGTAAAAATAAAGGAAAGATCATTGGATCTCGAAAGGTTGGTCAATCTTCCTCAAACTCTGTTGATAATGTTTTGTTAGTTGATGGGTTAAATTACAATTTGCTGAGTATTAGCCAACTATGTGACAAAGGTCACAAAGTTGTGTTTGAATCTGATTTCTGTAAGATAATTGATTCATCAACTGATAAAATAAAAAATTTTTGAAAAAGGGAAAACAATGTTTATATGATCAACCTCAATAAAAACTTTTTGAAAATCTTTACTTTGTTGCCAATAAAGATAAATTGCATGGACTTGGCACAAAAGACTTGGCCATGCAAGTTTCAGGACAATGAATAAATTGTTAAGGCTGAATTTGGTTAAGGGTCTTCCTGAATCTTTCTCTAACATTGAAAATCAAGTTTGTGGGATTTGTGCCCAAGGAAAACAAACCAGGAAATCTTTTAAAACCTTCAATGAGGTACTCACATCTAGGCCACTAGAATTACTTCACATGGACCTCTTTGGCCCAACAAGAATTCTAAGTCTAAGTGGCAAGAGATATGGGTTTGTGATCATTGATGATTTCACCAGATTTACATGGGTTATCTACTTGTCCCACAAAAGTGATACTTGCCTTGAGTTCAGGAATTTCTGTACCACTGCCTTAACAAATTTTCCATATAAAATCAAAAACATTTTGACTGATCATGGGGGTGAGTTTGAAAACAAATCCTATTTTTATTTATGTGCTGAACTTCACATATTTCACAAGTTTTCTTCACCAAGAACTCTAGAACAAAATGGAGTTGTGGAAAGAAAGAATAGAACTCTTGTGGAAATGTCTAGATCCATACTCCTTGAAAGCAATTTGCCCAAATCCTTCTGGGCTGAAGCTGTAAATACAACAAACTACATTCTCAATAGAGCATTGGTCAGACCAAAAATCAGGAAAACCCCTTATGAATTGCTGAAAGATAAAAAGCCAATTGTGTCTTACTTCAAAATCTTTGGGTGTAAATGTTTTGTACACAACAATAATAAAGAAAATCTTGACAAGTTTGATGCTAAAAGTCAGGAAGCCATCTTTCTTGGCTATTCATAAGTGTCAAGAGGTTTTAGAGTGTACATTCTCAAAAACAAAACTGTTGAAGAATCTCCACATGTCATCTTTGATGAAAATTCCTTTTCAACTAATAGTTCTAAATCTTGCAGGGAAAGTCAAGACAGTGAAGCGGATGATTTCATTGTGGACTCTTCACCAACTGTTGAGGAACTTGAAGACATTGGTGAGAACTTGAACATCCAGTCACCATCTTCAAGTGGATCAGGTAATGTTGTTCCAGAATTAAGTACCCTCAACAGGTAATTTCTGAGCATAGATTTTGAGAGATCACCCATTGGAAAATGTCGTTGGCAATTTGAATGATAGAGTTAGGACTAGATCATCATTCCTGCATGTTATTGATGAAGACCCACTAGCTCTAATTTCCCAAATTGAACCAAAGTCAATTGATGAAGCTTTATTAAGTTCTGATAGGATCAATGCAATGCATGATGAACTTCATCAATTTGAAGGAAATCAAGTATGAGAATTAGTACCTAGACCTAGTGACCAAACAGTCATTGGCACTAGATGGGTTTTCAGAAATAAATTGAATGAAAATGGTCAAGTCATTAGAAATAAAGCTAGACTAGTTGCAAAGGGTACAATCAAGAATTTGGAATTGATTTGAAGAATCATATGCCCCTGTAGCTAGACTAGAAGCTGTTAGAATTTTCCTTGCTTTTGCATCCTCCATGAAATTTAAAGTTTATCAAATGGATGTCAAAAGTTTTCTAAATGGATACATAAAGGAAAAAGTTTTTGTTGAACAACCTCCAGGATTTGAAAATGAAAAACATCCTAATCATGTTTTCAAGCTTCATAAGGCTCTCTATGGTCTTAACCAAGCTCCAAGAGCTTGGTATGACGTTTGAGTTCCTTTTTGCTTGAAAAAGGATATTGTAGAGGAAATGTTGATCAAACATTGTTCACAAAAATAGTTAATAAACAAATAATTGCAGTCCAAATTTATGTTGATGACATAATATTTGGATCAACCAACCAAAAGCCTGTGTACTGAATTTTCAAATCAAATGAAAACTAAATTTGAAATGAGCTTAATGGGAGACTTACAGTTTTTCTTGGGATTGCAGGTTAACCAAACAAATGAGGGGATCTTCATAAGCCAAACCAAGTTGTCAAAGAACTTCTGAAAAGGTTTGACTTCAGAACCTCAAGCATTCAAGCACACCCATTGCAATTAATGCTAAGCTAGAAGAAGACTCACTTGGTAAGTCAGTAGACCCAAAGACATACAGAGGTATGATTGGCTCTCTACTCTATCTTACAACTTCTAGACCTGATATTCAGTTTAGTGTGTGTTTGTATGCTCGATTTCAATCAAACCCTAAGGAAAGTCACATGTTAGCTGTTACAAGAATTTTCAAGTATCTTGTTGGAACATGTGATATTGGAATTTGGTATCCTGTTGGTTGCAAGTTAGATTTGATTGCCTATTGTGATGCTGATCATGCTGAATGTAAATTAGATAGAAAAAACACAAGTGGCTTGTGTTTATACTTAGGTGGGTGCCAAATCTCTTGTGCTTCTAAGAAGCAACACTCAGTTGCTCTATCAACTGCAGAGGCTGAGTATGTTGCAGCAGGTAGATGTGGAACTCAAATTCTTTGGGTGAAACATCAACTTCTTGATTATAACCAAGAGTTAGATTGTGTTCCTATTCTATGTGATAACACAAGTGCCATAAATCTGTCTAAAAACCCAATTCAGCATTCAAGAACAAAACATATTGAAATTAGGCATCATTTCTTAAGGGATGAAGTAGCAAAGAAATCCTTTGAACTCCACTTCATAGAAACTGAAAAACAAATTGCTGACATCTTCACCAAACCTCTTCCTGACAGTAGATTCTCATCTTTGAGGAGAGAGCTTGGCCTTTGTAAATGTCCATTTTCTTGATCTCTCTCATTGGGTTTGGGTTGAGTGTTAGGCATTTTCTGAGGGGGAGTTCTTTGCATCATCATTATTCTTTGCTCTCTTGATTCATATTGTTCATATCTCTCTCAATTTCACTTCCATTTCTTTTTGACAATGGATTCTTCAACTCACATTGTGTTGAATTTCTTGGTATATCAAATGGTGACTTAGAGAAGGACAAGTTATGCTTGTCTGGACACTTTCACTATGCAAGAGTATATGTCTCCACCAAGTACCAAGAAATGAAAATGCAATTGTTGAGGGGGAGCTTTTTGTTGTTCAAAGAGAATCATTTCTGATGTCAAAATACTTGCATATCTTTAGTTTGATGAAAAGTTGTTGGAATCATCATCTCAGGGGAAGCTAGAGAATTCACAAGTCATTTCTTTTGAAAATTTTAACACTCTTCTTGAATAACATCAATTTTCTTGCATGATGTCCTCATTTAGGTGTGTAGAGTCTCAAAATGATTCTTTGAGTGATCTACTATATTTTTTTTGTCAACTCTCATCTATATTCTTCAAAACTACAGAAATTCAAATCTCTTTCAAAGACTGAAAGATAATGTGTACCTTGAATTTAAACATTTCTTTGTTTGCAACTAATGTTGGATATAAATGATTTCAATCTTACAAAACTCTCCAAAAACTCATAATTCAACAGAGCAATGGCACATATGCTAAGAAACTACACACCTTCACAATGAATGAAGTGCCATGTATGTCATGAGGCATTACTGCTATCTCTGTTCAAAGGGGTTCTAAATCAAAATACATAAAAAAAAAATTACTTTTTGATGATGACTGAGTAACTGGAAATATTGGCGTTTGATAAACGTATATTTTCATGTCAAAAGGTCATCATTTACCCCTTGAGACATGATAATAGGTAAATCTTTAGTATCTAGGGACTATAGTGTGTAAAAAGTATTAGTTCTTGAGTGAACAAGATTTATCACATTTGATAGTTTGAATCAAAAACAAAAATGTCTATCAAAGGAGAATTGTTTAAAAGAATCATCCCTATCCATCATTAATTTGTTTTTACAAAAATTTGTTTACTTTCAACACACTTGATTTCACTCTAAAAGATTTTTTATTTCTTTGGATTTGAAGAATATAGTAGTTTGTAGTTGATTGTTGGATGTATTATATATATCCCTCAAATTATCATTTTAATGGCTCAAGTCTCTGAATGATCATATCCTATTGGATGTTGTGTAAAACATGAATTGTGTTGAATTTTTGCAAAATATGACAAATGAATTTTATTTAGCCTCTTAAAATTCCTTGAAATGTTAATTCCACCCATTGTTTATCATTTTAAAGGTGTCCCCAAGCTCACCAATTTTTCCCATTTTCACATCTCAACTTTTCATCAGGCCAGGTCGACACTACCTCTTCTAGTGTCGACACATACCCCTCCCAGGGTGATTCAAGGAGTGGGCGCCGGTTAAGGGTATTCTTGTTCCTGTGGGACATTGCACCTTCGAAACCCTTTTTCTAAGCAAGGTCGACCCCATGGCCGCCTTCCACCTTTGAGTACGACAACCATTCCACCTTCTTCCCTCCTCCAACCCATCCTTGTCTTCTTCCTTTCATTCCTTCCTCTCCATCCTCTGCTCTTCCACTCTCTATTGCTTCCATGGCACCCAAGCAAGCCCCTCGGCGTGGAGCAAGGTCCAGGGCCACAGCTAGGCCCATTCCGGTGGAAGAAGCACCTCCTACTGAGAGGAGAAGCAAGAGGCGCCATGACCCTGCAGAGCAGCCAGGGCCTTCCTCTGCATCTCCTTCCTCTGCCAAGAGAGGTAGGACATACTCTGTGACGGCCCTCATTATATCGGTACGGTTATACCAACCCACGTCGGTATAGCAAGCGTCATCACAGTGGGACATTTACCCAACGATACATTCAGCTGAGATACACGTGAATATAAGAACAGAGTAGCGGAAGTAAAAAGAACTACTGTCTTCATTCATTCATCATCCACATTTAACATACATGAAGTTGCAATAACATTAAAGAACTTAAAAGTTCACATAATTTAAATTGCTGAAAATTTAATACATAAATGTCCACCATTATACATTCTTTCCATGATAATGCTAATACAACGTTCAATTTACATACTATGAACGCAAAAGTCACAAGTACTCCAAAGACTAATCTCCGCGCTCGGAGTCCGTCTCCTCCAATGGTGCCACGTCACCAACTACACCTGTACGCCGAAGCAAGTAGTGAGTCTAAAGACTCAGCAAGTAACACCACTCATACGATACACGTACATGTCATAGTAGGCTTACACACACCATTGCAAAAACTCAACATGTATCATTGCTTAACGTTTGAAATGAAAACCAACCATGATAATTCTATAAGTAAACACATGATGCATGCTTTCAGATTTCCTTAGCAAGATAAATTCCTAACACATGTTCTCTAATCATTCCCACTCATGAAATTCTACTTTGCATTTTAACTAAAACATGACAGCACTTAGCATGATTATCCGACGTACATGAAACAAAACACACCTAGCATGGAATCTACACATTCTTGTTCATGTACACAAACATTTTACACACTTTAACTTGCTGGTTTTCACATGATTTAGCAACCATAACCCTACACATGAGAGCTACAATGTTATTTAAAATACAACATGTGAACAACCAAACATGAAATTTTGTGCACATACTTGTTAATTGTCCCTAGCATGGATTCTAGACATTTTACACATATAAACATGTTCCTAACATAATGAAGCTACTGATTTAACATGGTTTCAGATTTGTCACAACATGGATTACAATATTATATCCTCACATTTTGGTCTCACATTTTCTTTACACAATTTCCAATTCACATAAATTGCACTTTACACATATACATGACACATTGTTCACTTTCACATTAACACATGAACACATGCACATTTACACATTTACACTTTCACATTTAGTGCCGTGACACATAGTCCAAACTACCAAAGAAGGACACAACACATCACATCACATAGACACCATCTAGGCAATACAATGGCGACTCTTGGACTGCGCAGACCGGGAGAACAAGTCTCCACCCTAACCAGTGGTACTTGTCCACCTCCAAGATTTCCCCCCAATGCCCTTAGGGTCACTTACACATTGAATCTTCTTAGGGGGACTTTTCCCTGATACGGTTCCACTGCCCTCTGTGGAAGCAATGTCACACTTGGCACAATTTACACATTACACGTTTTTACCGTTTTTAACACATGAGTTTACACATATCACTCTCATTCTATTCACTTTCTCTCTCACATTCACATTTCTCTATTTTTCTATCATGACACTACAAATTTCAGAATCTACATTCAGGTAAATATCACCGATCAGGTCGGATTACACCTAAATTGAATTGTTTCACATTGGCATGCATAAGTACACATTTACATGGAAAAATTCATATTACATTAAATACTGGTCCAAATGACCTGAAATGTTAACCACATGTTAATTTCGGGTTTAGGATTCCTCATGCTAATTTTCAGATTTTTCTGAACTAAAACGGAATTACAAAAAATCTAATATTAATTTCACGTGCTATCCGAAATTCGATTTAACATGGAGTTAAACACAATCACAGTTTTAACCACTCACTGTCTGAACCCGTAACAGGCATGGAACCACAGAATTTATTGGACAATCCATTATTTTTGGAAGATTTATCATGACCTAGCATGACCTCTATTTTTCCTAAACAAATTTTACAATCATTCACACAAGCATGGGAATAATCTCAGAAATTTAGAACAGGGACTGAACCTCACATGCATAATCCTCACAAATTAGGGTATTTAGACTTGTCCTAAATCATGCAAACATGGTTTAACAAGATCAAAGCTCATCACACATGTATTTTCATGAAATAATTAAGCTCTCTCATTCATGATAATCCATCCACACACCACATTCATCACATCAACAATATACATAGCATATAAATGATTTACAATATATCCTCATCGTGAAACATATCGAAAATAGTCGTATAGAAGGGCAGAACAGGTCACTGTTCTGTCTAGATGAACTTGGCGGCGGTCTCTGGCCCTAATTCAAGGTCAACGGCATAGTCGATGGACGCTAAGCATAATCTTAGCGGCAAGGGACATTGCCGTCAATGCCAGGTCTGTGCAGAACACAGACCCGAGCTCCAAAGATGGGGTGAATTTGGGGGTCTAGGATACGACGGAAAATATACAAAAATAGTAAAACCATCCTAGACACATACAGAGACGTTATGAATGGGGTACTTGCCTCTAGAAAAACTCCAAGGGATCTAAATGGGTCGGAGAAGCTCTCCTTGGGCAGTCCCAAGAAGCCTCCAAAAGAGCTCTTCTCTGGGTTCTAGGTCGATGCAGGTGCTGCTGCAGTGGTGGGGAAGCCTTCCTCGATGATCCAGCAAGCTCCTTGTTGCAGCAGAACCCCGGAACAAGCTTCAGGTTGTTGGATTTTGGGTTCCAAAGTGGGGGTTTTCCTTCGTTCAGAAAGTAGGGTTTCTTCTCCTCTCTTGCAAAAGGGTAAAGAGAAGGGTTGGGGAACAAATTCGGGTTTAGATATATGGGAGAGGCTTCTCTCCCACGCACAGGGTGACATGATGGCTCTCAGACCATTGGGAGACAGCTTCCCAATGGGTGAGTTGCCTTGGTTCCAGAATTTCTGGCTCTGCAACGCATGCAGATCAGAGAAGTTGGCGTCCACATCGTTAGACGCTGGGATTAGTGTTGGCGTTCATGGTGTTGACGCTGACACCGCATCAACGTCATGATATTGACGCCAATATGGCCTTCGGCCAGAAATCTAAAACATGCAGAAACCCATGCACATCATGTATATTTACATGTAATATCTATATAGTTTTGTGTACACACTACCATCAAGTAATACATACATTATTTATACCTAAGCTATACACACACACACATAAGTATACCACTAATACATACGTAGATACATACATACGTACATATACGACACGAATTATTTACATGCAATAATCCAGAAAAATTCGAGGGCCTTACACCCTCTCCCCCTTAAAAGAAACATCGTCCTCGAAGTTAGAACGACACTACTCAAACAAAAGGGGATACTACTTCTTCATCGCATCCTCAAGCTCCCAAGTAGCCTCCTCTCGTGAGAAGTTCCGCCATAGGAGCTTCACCAACGCAATACTCTTGTTCAGGAGATGCTGAACCTTCCGGTCAAGAATAGCTACTGGTTGCTCGACATATGAAAGATCTGGCTGGATCTCCACTGGCTCATGACTAATCATATGAGACGGATCTCGGACATACTTCCTGAGCATAGATACGTGGAATACAGGGTGAACGCTAGCCAAAGCTGGGGGTAATGCTAGCTCATATGCCATGCTGCCCAAACGTCTGAGAATCTCATATGGGCCAATGAACCTAGGGCTCAACTTACTATGCCTGCCAAATCTGACAACACCTCGAGTAGGCGATATCTTCAAGAAGACATGATCGCCAACCTCGAACTCCAAATCCTTCCTCCTGTTGTCGGCATAGCTTCTTCCTATCGTGTGCCGCAACAAGCCTCTTCCTGATAAGCTGGATCTTATCCGAAGTTTCCTGAACTAACTCCGGTCTGATTAATTGCCTATCACTAGTCTCCTCCCAACATAACGGAGATCTGCAGGGCCTACCATTCAAAGCCTCGAATGGAGTCATACCAATACTCGCATGAAAGCTGTTGTTGTATGCGAACTCCACAAGAGGTAAATGACGCTCCCAATCATCCTTCCAATCCAGAACACACGCTCTCAACATATCCTCGAGCGTCTGGATAGTCCTCTCGGACTGTCCATCGGTTTGGGGATGAAACGCCGAACTAAGCTTCAGCTCCGAACCTAAAGCATCCTGAAGACCCTTCCACAATCTCGAAGTAAATCTCGTATCTCGATCCGAAATGATCGACTTCGGTACACCATGCAATCTAATGATACCGCTAACATACAATCTAGCTAAACTCTCTACTGACTGCTTCTTCTTCATAGGCAAGAAATGAGCAGTCTTCGAGAATCTATCTACAACTACCCAAATCGAGTCATTGCCCCTTATAGATCGAGGCAAACCCGAAACGAAGTCCATAATGACAGCTTCCCACTTCCACACTGGGATATCCATCCTCTGCATAAGGCTGGATGGTCGCTGTCGCTCGGCCTTCACTTGATGACATACTAGACATCTAGACACATAATCCGCAACATCCTTCTTCATGCCGGACCACCAAAATGTTCTCTTCAGGTCTTGATACATCTTAGTGTTATCTGGGTGAATAGAGAATCGCGACCTATGAGCCTCCGCTAACACATGCTCACAAACATCTACCAAATCAGGGACACAAACACGGTGCTGAATTCTAATCACACCGTCCTCATCACGAGCGATGCCCGCCTTACCCACTAACTCTAAGAGTCTAGGGTCGGCTCCCTGTCGCTCGATCACCTCATCCAAAACAGAGGATCTAAGGGATAGCTGAGCTACAAAAGCCTGACACAGCGATGGCTCTAACTCGGTCATAGAGTACGCCGCATCCTCCAACATCTTCCAATCCTGCTGGAGCGAAGACCTCTTTCTACTAAGCGCATCCGCTACGACATTCGCCTTCCCAGGGTGATACTGAAGGTCGAAGTCATAGTCCTTCAAGAACTCAATCCATCTCCTCTGCCTCAGGTTTAATTCTTTTTGGGAGAAAAGATACTTTAAGCTCTTGTGGTCGGTAAACACCTCAAATCTGACACCATAAAGATAGTGCCTCCAGATCTTTAGTGCATGAACCACTGCTGCGAGCTCCAAGTCATGAGTCAGATAGTTCCTCTCATGCTCCTTCAACTGACGAGAAGCATAAGCCACTATCCTTTCTTGCTGCATGAGCACACAGCCTAAACCAATCCGAGACGCATCCGTGTAGATAGCAAAGCCCTCTACACCGCTCGGTAAAACTAACACCGGGGCTGACGTGAGCTTAGTCTTCAATAATTGAAAAATACTCTCACACTTCTCAGACCAAATAAACTTCACTCCCTTTCTGGTAAGCTGAGTCAAAGGGGCAGCGATGGATGAAAATCCCTCAATGAATCGTTGATAGTAACCAGCTAAACCAATAAAACTACGAATCTTCGAAGGGGACTTGGGAACCTCCTAATCCATAACTGCCTGGACCTTCGCTGGATCAATTGCAACACCAGCGCCGGAGATAACATGCCCAAGGAAATGAACCTTGCGCAACCAAAAATCACACTTGCTGAATTTTGCATACAGCTTGTGCTCACGAAGAACCTCTAACACTAACCTCAGATGCTGACGGTGCGCGGCCTCATCCGGAGAGTAGACCAACACGTCATCAATAAACACTACGACAAAGCTATCTAAATAAGGCCTAAACACCCTGTTCATGAGATCCATGAACGTTGCAGGGGCATTGGTCAATCCGAAAGGAAGGACCAAGAACTCATAATGTCCATAACGGGTTCTAAACGCCATCTTGGACACATCCTCACTCCGAATCCTCAACTGATGATAACCAGATCGCAAGTCAATCTTAGAAAAGACTGATGCATCTCGCAACTGGTCAAACAAGTCATCAATACGAGGTAAGGGATACCTGTTCTTCACGGTCACTTGGTTCAGCTTTCTGTAGTCAATGCACAACCTAAGCGACCCGTCTTTCTTCTTGACGAATAATACAGGTGCGCCCCAAGGGGAAACACTAGGGCGAATAAATCCCTTATCAAGCAACTCTTGCAACTGCCTCCTCAACTCGGCTAACTCCGCAGGTGCCATCCGATATGGAGCCTTAGAGATAGGAGAGGTGCCCGGAAGCAACTCTATGGTAAACTCTATCTCTCTATCCAGTGGCAATCCAGACAAATCATCAGGAAAGACATCTGGAAAATCCTGCACTACCTCGATCTCTGCAAGAGTAAGTGACTCATCAGCCTCTGGCACTAACACAACGCTGGCAAGAAAAGCGTCACAACCCTTGTTTACCATGCGCATCGCCTTCATGGCGGAGATGACCATCTTTCCCGCCCAGTTCCTTGGCAAGGGGTGAGAGAACTCATCCTCACCAGGAATGCGGAAAACGATCCTCTTCCGACGACAATCCACCAATGCATAGGGCTCCTCTAGCCAATCCAGACCAAGAATAGCATCATAGTCCTTCATCTTTAGCAAGAAGAAACACCCATCTAGGATTCTATCCTCAATGCACACAGGTAACGACGGAATACACTTCCTAGTCGATACCGTACCCGCAGGGGTGTGCACAGACAAAGGGACCTCTAACTCCTCAGACTCTATGCCTGACTCTAGGGCTAATTGCCTAGCGAACTGCTCGGAATTGAACGAGTGAGTAGCACCCGTATCAAACAAAACCCGAGCGTGCACACATAAAAGCAAAACCGTACCTTCGGTGACATGCTCCGCCTGCTCGGCGTCCTCACGAGCTAAAGCAAACACTCGAGCTGGGGCTCGAGGCCTTCCTGGTCTTCCCGTAGCTGGCGCGGCTGCCGCTACTGCTGGGGCTGGCGCTCCACGCTGAGCTCCCTGCTGAAGTCTTGGGCAATCTTTGATCTTGTGGTCGCTGCTCCCACACTTCAAGCATCTACCCGCTACCAACCAACACTCGGAACCACCGTGTGTCTTCCCGCAATGGGGACACTCTTTCTTCACACCAGGGGAACGTACAGAAGGTACCTGTGAACTGTCGACTGTCATGGTTCGCTGCGGTGTCTGGCACCATTTTCTTCTTGTCTTGCCGCTGGAAAGTCGCTGCTGGCCTCTTCTGCGAAGCCTTCTTTTCCTCCCGATATTGCTCCATCTCTCCCTCCTGCCTGTAGGCAGCACTGAGGGCCTCGTCCAACGTGCGGTGGTCAAATGCCACGAGTCTCGTCTGCAGTGATGGCTTGAGTCCCATCACAAACTTCTTTGTCTTCCTCCGCTCGTCTGCCACGATATGAGGTGCATATTTAGAAAGTTCAAAAATCTTGCCTCATATTCCAGCACGGTCATGGAGCCTTGAGCCAAAGATAGGAATTCTTGCTCCATCCGATCTTGCACATGCTCGGGGACGAACTTGGCCCGAAAGAGCCTCGCGAACTCGTCCCAAGCAACGTCGATAGCTCCGTCCTCAAATCGAGTACGCAGCAAAGAGGCCCACCATACATCAGCTCTTTCCTACAATACACCGTTCATAAGTACCGTCTAAATAAATCTAACTTAATAGAACATACAAACATAAACTAAGGCATACCTGTAGCATATAGGTGGCTAACGTAACCTTATCGTCATCTGCACACCTGATGGCTCGGAAGATCTTCCCTATCTCCCTCATCCAGCTTTCTGCCATTAAAGGATCGCTCTCCCCCTAAAAGAGGGTGGTAGCATCCTCTTGAATCTCTCCATGGTAGAAGGTCCACCATGGTCCTGAGCTGGTCCTTGAGCCTGCTACATCACAGCAACAATATACAATCAACACAATATCACATAAGCAATTAAAACAGACTATTAATCATTTCATTAGCCTAACCTGAGCCTCCAACTGTGCCTAGAGTGCTGCCTGGGTATGAGCCTGCGTCTGCATGGCCTGCACCAGACCTTGCATGAACACTCCATAATCCACAGGCGACGGTGGGGGAAGTACAGGACCTGGCGGTACCGGGGCCTGCTGCTCCGCCCGCTTGTCTCGTCTCGGCTCGTCCTCACGGGCCGACGCTCCACCACGCCTACCTCTCGAAGCCATGGCTGAAATAAATTTCAGCCACCATTAGAGCTAGGTTACTAAGTCTTCTAACCATTTTCTTATCTACTTTTCACTTCTCATTAGTGTTTTCTACACATGTGGACATACTTAGCATGCAATAGGGATGATGACTTACGTATATTCATGTGCAATGTCAACCGGTTGCTCTGATACCAATCTCTGTGACGGCCCTCATTATACCGGTACGGTTATACCAACCCACGTCGGTATAGCAAGCGTCATCACAGTGGGCCATTTACCCAATGATACATTCAGCTGAGATACACGTGAATAAAAGAACAGTGTAGCGGAAATAAAAAGAACTACTGTCTTCATTCATTCATCATCCACATTTAACATACATTAAGTTGCAATAACATTAAAGAACTTAAAAGTTCACATAATTTAAATTACTAAAAATTTAATACATAAATGTCCACCATTATACATTCTTTCCATGATAACGCTAATACAACGTTCAATTTACATACTATGAACGCAAAAGTCACAAGTACTCCAAAGACTAATCTCCGCGCTCGGAGTCCGTCTCCACCGTCTCCTCCAATGGTGCCACATCACCAACTACACCTGTACGCCGAAGCAAGTAGTGAGTCTAAAGACTCAGCAAGTAACACCACTCATACCATACACGTACATGTCATAGTAGGCTCTACACACACCATTGCAAAAACTCAACATGTATCATTGCTTAACGTTTGAAATGAATAACCAACCATGATAATTCTATAAGTAAACACATGATGCATGCTTTCAGATTTCCTTAGCAAGATAAATTCCTAACACATGTTCTCTAATCATTCCCACTCATGAAATTCTACTTTGCATTTTAACTAAAACATGAAGCACTTAGCATGATTATCCGACGTACATGAAACAAAACACACCTAGCATGGAATCTACAAATTCTGGTGCATGTACACAAACATTTTACACACTTTAACTTGCTGGTTTTCCCATGATTTAGCAACCATAACCCTACACATGACAGCTACAATGCTATTTAAAATACAACATGTGAACAACCAAACATGAAATTTTGTGCACATACTTGTTAATTGTCCCTAGCATGGATTCTAGACATTTTACACATATAAACATGTTCCTAACATATTGAAGCTACTGATTTAACATGGTTTCAGATTTGTCACAACATGGATTACAATATCATATCCTCACATTTTGGTCTCACATTTTCTTTACACAATTTCCAATTCACATAAATTGCACTTCACACATACACATTACACATTGTTCACTTTCACATTAACACATGAACACATGCACATTTACACATTTACACTTTCACATTTAGTGCCGTGACACATAGTCCAAACCACCAAAGAAGGACACAACACATCACATCACGTAGACGCCATCTAGGCAATACAATGGCGACTCTTGGACTGCGCAGACCGGGAGAACAAGTCTCCATCCTAACCAGTGGTACTTGTCCACCTCCAGGATTCCCCCTAATGCCCTTAGGGTCACTTACACATTCAACCTTCTCAGGGGGACTTTTCCCTGATACGGTTCCACTACCCTCTGTGGAAGCAATGTCACACTTGGCACAATTTACACATTACACGTTTTTACCGTTTTTAACACATGAGTTTACACATATCACTCTCATTCTATTCACTTTCTCTCTCACATTCACATTTCTCTATTTTTCTATCATGACACTACAGATTTCAGAATCTACATTCAGGTAAATATCACCGATCAGGTCGGATTACACCTAAATCGAATTGTTTCACATTGGCATGCATAAATACACATTTACATTGAAAAATTCATATTACATTAAATATTGGTCCAAATGACCTGAAATTTTAACCACATGTTAATTTCGGGTTTAGGATTCCTCATGCAAATTTTCAATTTTTTCTAAACTAAAACGGAATTACAAAAAATCTAATATTAATTTCACGTGCTATCCGAAATTCGATTTAACATGGAGTTAAACACAAGCACAATTTTAACCACTCACTTTCTGAACCCTAACAGGCATGGAACCACAGAATTTATTCCTAAATTTATTAGACAATCCATTAATTTATGGAAGATTTATCATGACCTAGCATGACCTCTATTTTTCCTAAACAAATTTTACAATAATTCACACAAGCATGGGAATAATCTCAGAAATTTAGAACATGGACTGAACCTCACATGCATAATCCTCACAAATTAGGGCATTTAGACTTGTCCTAAATCATGCAAACATGGTTTAACAAGATCCAAGCTCATCACACATGTATTTTCATGAAATAATTAAGCTCTATCATTCATGATAATCCATCCACACACCACATTCATCACATCAACAATATACATAGCATAAAAATGATTTACAGTATATCCTCATCGTGAAACATATCGAAAATAGTCGTATAGAAGGGCAGAACAGGACACTGTTCTGTCCAGATGAACTTGGCGGCGGTCTCTGGCCGCTAATTCAAGGTCAACAGCATAGTCGATGGATGCTAAGCATAATCTTAGCGGCAAGGGACATTGCCGTCAATGCCAGGTCTGTGCAGAACACAGACCCGAGCTCCAAAGATGGGGTGAATTTGGGGGTCTAGGACACGAGGGAAAATATACAAAAATAGTAAAACCATCCTAGACACATACAGGGACGTTATGAATGGGGTACTTGCCTCTAGAAAAACTCCAAGGGATCTAAATGGGTCGGAGAAGCTCTCCTTGGGCAGTCCCAAGAAGCCTCCAAAAGGGCTCTCCTCCGGGTTCTAGGTCGATGCAAGTGCTGTAGCAGTGGTGGGGAAGCCTTCCTCGATGATCGAGCAAGCTCCTTGTTGCAGCAGAACCCCGGAACAAGCTTCAGGTTGTTGGATTTTGGGTTCCAAAGTGGGGGTTTTCCTTAGTTCAGAAAGTAGGGTTTCTTCTCCTCTCTTGCAAAAGGGTAAAGAGAAGGGTTGGGGAACAAATTCAGGTTTAGATATATGGGAGAGGCTTCTCTCCCACGCACAGGGTGACATGATGGCTCTCAGACCGTTCGGAGACAGCTCCCCAATGGGTGAGTTGCCTTGGTTCCAGAATTTCTGGCTCTGCAACGCATGTAGGTCAGAGAAGTTGGCGTCCACATCGTTAGATGCTGGGATTAGTGTTGGTGTCCATGGTGTTGACGCTGACACCGCATCAACATCATGATATTGACGCATTCGGCCAGAAATCTAAAACATGCAGAAACCCATGCACATCATGTATATTTACATGTAATATCTATATAGTTTTGTGTACACACTACCATCAAGTAATACATACATTATTTATACCTAATCTATACACATACACACATAAGTATACCACTAATACATATGTAGATACATACATACGTACATATACGACACGAATTATTTACATGCAATAATCCAGAAAAATTCGAGGGCCTTACATCCTCTGTTCGAGATAGGTGGTCTGCAAACCCTAGACGAAGGATTTTGGTTTCTTCTCCTGACGCTTCTGAGGAATCATCCTCTTCATCTTTTGAGGCCACCCCTTCCAAGTCGGTTAGTGAAGGGAAGATGATTTTGAAACCTAGGGCCGTTGATTTGGCGGATACTCAATTAGCAACTGCATTTCCAGAAATTCAAAGTTTCTTCTCATTCCAGACTTGGTTACCTTTTATCTCTGAATTTCAGATCATTTATCCTCATCTTGTTCAAGAATTCTACATGAATTTGGAATGCACTGATGACGGTTATAAGTCTGAGGTCAAAGGTGTTGTGATTGATATGCCCACAGCATTTGCAGCCACCCTATTTAAAATTCCAGATGAAGGAGCCGATTACCATAGTTTTGAGTTTGATCTTCATGAAGCTTACACTATCTTGACTGTATTGCAAGCTGATGAGTCTGATCCCAGGCAGACACATGTCACCAAGTTCAACACAAACACCTTTCCACCTGTGTTTAGACTTATCCATCACATTCTCACCACTATCATCACACCTCAAGGTGGTGGCAGGGATAGACTCACAGATATTCAGCGGTTTGTCATTTATTGCATGAAAAAGAACATCAAGGTCAATCTCCATGTCATAATGTACCAAATCATTTCTGAGACAACCAGGAAAGATCTCCATAGATCTCATCCTTATGCAGCTCACTTGACTCCAGTCTTTAAGCATTTCGGTGTGTCTCTAGTTAATGAGAAATCTCAGTCAATTCCCAAATCCAACATCTACTGTTTCAAGCATGTTCAAAAGTTTATGGGATTCAGGCTTGAGGGTGACCAAGTGAGGAGAGGACCAGTAGTTGTTGAGGCCCCCGTTCCTGAGGCTTCAGAGGCAGTGATACCACTTCTTGAGGACCAGCCTCCAACTAATGAGGACCAGCCTCAAGCTCATGAGGACCAGCATCACATTCTAGAGGAACAACCTCTAGCTCCTGAGGATCAGCCTCACATTGAACCTGAACTTCAACTACCCCAGGATGCACCTCTCACTCCATTTCACAACTCTTCACCCACACATCTTGCCAAGGATACTCCTTCTTTCACTCCCCAACCTCAAGTTCAAACCTCCTATGCTTTTGGTGGACCTTCTGTATCACCAGAATTATACTCATTTCTGAATGAAAAATTTGATGCCTTCAACACCTCAATTCAGCACATGACAAAGAATTTTGAATTGAAGGTACAGAGGTTGGAGAATACAATGTCTGCAAAATTCATTGAGCAAAAAGCAGCCTCAGACCATGCAGTCCAAAGGTTTAATAGGTTGATTGGAACCCTGGAAGATGCTTCTATTGAGCTGAAAGAACATCAAGATAAGTTGGAAATGGTCCTTCAGGGAATTTTGGCAAATTCCCAGGCTGATGTATTCAACACTAAGGAAACACTGACCCAGATTTCCAAGACAAGATTATCATTTGCTCATTTGGTTGATGACTTGGAAAGCATGAAAAATCTGTCAGCTCACATTGACAGTGAAATGACTGACCTCAAGAAGGAGCTGAAGAACATCAACAAGTATGGACTTGGAAGTTCATCTTCTAGTGCACAACCCTCTTCAGTTGACTTGTCATCTCTTCAGTATACCTTGTCTGATATTAGTCAACGGCTGGAAGAGATTGTCTACACTAGACTATCCACCATGCAGAAGCAACATCATACAAGTCTTCATGCTATGGACTCTAGACTAAAGTCCATCGAAGCCATTCTACTTCCTATTCCTCCTCCTCCTCCTGCCTAATGTATCTTATTTTGATGATGTCAAAGGGGGAGAAAGATAGAAAGCAAGAAAGTTTCTTTTGGAATGATGTTTTTCTATTTGGATGATTGTAAAGCTTTTATGAAATGTCTCCTTTTGAATGATTGTAATGCACATATCTTTTTGAATGAAATGACTTTTGTTGGATGAAATGAAAAGAAACATCTTCTTCTTGAATGTGATTGAATTTTGAATGAGTGTCATGAATGAATGGAGGCTTGTCAAGCTGCTTGACCTTTTGTGACAATAGTTCATTAGTAACATTGTGTCTCTAATATGTGCAAATTTCAAATGTTACTAAAATATTTTCAAAGGTCTTTAACAAGTGTGAATAAAAAGGAAATGAAACATAGCTCATGTCTAACAATGGTTTTCTAATTGAGTGATTGAGTAACTAAAAAGCTTAAAATTACATTTCATTGAAACTTTGAATTTTCATATGAACTTAATGTTCCCATCATCAAAAAGGGGGAGATTGTTGGGTTGAGTGTGAAGACAATTCATTTCCCCTCATATTTTGTTGATGACAAGGTGTGATTTTAATGAAAATAATTGGAACATGTTAGATGCACCACACATGTTATGACCACATTTAAAAAGCATGTTTCCAAACATATTTATCATTTATATTCATGATAAATCAATGAACTAATGATTTATATGTTTATTTCTCAGGGACACACAATTTCTTCAAGGGTAGTGTCGACACACCCCATACTGGTGTCGACACAATGCTCCAAGCCCTAAGCCAAAAGATGAAGAAATGGTCCAGTAGTGTCGACACAAGATCAAGTCAGGTCGACACTAGACCCAGTTCCCAGTGAGCCCTCTCAACAGGACTGGATAGTGTGTCGACACTAAACTAGATGGTGTCGACACTAGAGACCTCTCCCAGAAGGCCTGTTTTGCAGTACTCTCCAGTGTGTCGACACGAGATGAAGTGGTGTCGACACTAGAGACCTCTCCCAGGGAAGTCAGTCTGCCAGTCTGGTATAGTGTGTCGACACTAGATCAAGTCAGGTCAACACACTCCGGAAACTATGTGACTTAAAGTCTCTCCTGGACACGTGGCACCCTAGGGAATGGGTGGATCGGCCTTGGATCATGTGCCCACGACCCCCAAGGGTACGTTTGGACATTTTAGGTATAAATACTCTCCTAATTGGCCATCCAACCAAGAGAGAGCCTCCAAGAGCTTTCTAGAAATCCGTTTGGTGGCAATAAGAGCTCTCCTCCCTGTTCTTGCTCCTCTTGTGCTTCTTCAAGCCAATTTCCACATCTCCGAGCACAAGAAGTGAAGATTGATCTAAGATGAAGCCATGTGATCAACTTCCAAGGATGCAGATCGAGTAGAAGCGGACCATTGTGAAGAATAAAGGAAGATCCCAAAGACCAAGTTGCAGAGCATCGGCCTGGGACTTCTAGTGATCGAGCCTCTTCTCAATTCAGTCTCTACAAGGGAGTTTTCATGAAGAACAAGGACTTTTCACCCCATTCCTCATTTCCCCTTGTTTCTTCTAGGTCATTCTAGAGATTGTGCATGAACTGTTGCATCAATCCTCTTGAATGAACCTCCTTAGATCAGATCATTGCTAGAAGATCTGAATCTTTGTGTTTGTGATCTAGCAAGTGGTTGTGAGCCTGTGTGCTCAGTATTGAGTCGTCGTACTCGGTTGTGGTTGAGCAATTGTGCTCAGGTTCTAGAGTAGTCTTGCTCTAGAGGTTGTGTGAGTTGTAAAACTCTGTGTTGGAGTTGTCAGGCTCCTGTGTATGTGGTGTATCCAAGTTGATAGTTGATCCTCACTGTGTGAGGGGTGGATGTAGGAATCACATGGTGTGATTTTCGAACCACCTAAAAATCTCTGTGAAGTGGTCTGATTGTGGTTTGAATTTACCTTACATTAGATGCATGCATAGGATATTTCGAATTCACATCTAATTAACTTGTCACACACTCCTATAGCACAACTCACTTAAATTTCTCTTCAGATATGTGAAATTCGTTTTCAAATTGTCTCTGATTCAAAGAGTTTTTCAAAATTGACTCAGCTTCCGCAATAGTTGGCCCAGATCTATTCAACCCCCCTTCTAGATCTTGTCCACATCATTTCTCGATCCTACAATCACTCCATTTTTTAGAAGGCAAATGGAAGCAGGCTTAGTATGAGAAAGCAGGCTAAGTATGAGCAAACACCCCAGACTTCTTAGCATATGAGAATGTGTGCAAGGCCTGACAGTTAGGTGAATGACCACCACCATCCCTACTTGAGTGGCATCTGATGAACCATAACAGAAACAGAAGAGGAGATAAAGAAAATTTGAAGCAAAAGTGCCTTGGCTACTTGGAGTTCAATGAGAGGAGGAGAGTCAAGAGAGAAGGTAGGCTGACATAAAATGGGTACATGCTCCATCTTTCATCAGCAAGAGGTATCAAAGCCTATCCTTATCCATCACTTTATAGAATGCTTGATAAGCACTAAAGGTGTGCAAGGCTAAGTTGCCCAGTACAAAGGAAAAGAAGAAGCATTTTTCTGATGCGCAAGTTAATTTATTTGACTTTCTGCTACATGGTGTGGAGAAGAAATAGTTAGAAGGAAAGCAAGTTGTTGAGTATTTAAGCAGAATTGAAATATTTATAAAGTAGCAATGGGCAGTTAGAGCCAAGTATTTGCAAGATGAATATGTAATCAAAAAGCCCAAAAAATTGGAGCACAACTAGTACACAAGTCTTCCTCAACATGAGAGAAAACCAACTGAATACAACCAATCTTTCTGTCCACAGAGAGAAAACATTTAGACTCCACCAGTCTTCCTCCCAATTGAGGGAACAACACCCTATGGTCCTAACTCATAGGTCTTCCTCACCATGGAGGGAAACATAAGGCACATAGGCCCAAGCCACATAAGCATCTTCTAAGTAAAATAGATATGGTGATTGAAAGAATAAGCCAAAATTACACAGAAATTTAAACAAGTCAAGAATATGATCCAGTGCAACTCAGATGTTAAAAATTTTGGATACTTACCAAAAAGGGTGGAGGTGAAGATCAATTATCCTCAAGCTCAACCTATTACATGTAAAAATGTAAATAACATCAGAGTTGACAATTAGAAACATATAAATAAGAATGAGATAAATATAAATAAATTTACATATTCTCTGAACCATATTATGAAACTCCCAATAGCATCGTTCATATTTTTTCTATCTGCATCTTTAATAAACAAAGACGCAGTCGAGTCATGGGCTATGAGTATAGAAACCTCATAGTACTCACCACCTAACTTCTTCCCCATGACCACATTATCATTATCATTAGACATTAGAATGCCACTGGCAACTACTTGTCCAGAGAAATTTAGGATCCTGCCTCATCCTCGCCAATGAATCCTGTTAAAAATTTTGGATATAGATGTCAGATATACATGCATTCCAACATATTAAATCAGTTAGATTTCTTTTACCTTTTTCCTTTGAGCATGACACACACTAGTAGAACTCTGCAGAAGTATATGTAGATTGTCAACATTAAGCAATTTTAATATTGAAGTATGTCAACAGAATCTCATTACCTCATTATTGCCGCGAGACTCAATTTTTTTCATTCTTTCTTCGAGAGCATCAATTTGTTGTTTTAGGCTTTCATTGTCCTGACGTAGCTTTTGTTCACTTCTTGAACCCCACAAGCTCTTTGGGGTAGGACCCGTGCCTATGCCATAGACTCTTCTAGTTCTGTACCTTCCCAAAACTTGCTCATAAGCGTCCCCCACGCTTGCAATTGAGCTTGATGTACTAGATTGCTGCGTCAGCTTAATGTCTCAAATTTTATACTACAATTTGAATGAAAAAACTATCATTGCAGCACTATCATAAAGAGAATTATGTCAACATTAGAATATCCATACATAATGAGAATTATGTGTACATTAGACAATTAACAAAGCTAATTAGTTATACAATCATTGCAACACTCTCTTCATTAACTGGACCGCTAGCTTTCTTCATACATGTCCTTATGAATAAGTCCCCACGATCAAGAGTGGCACCAGTTTTTAGAAACTACAACATTATGCAGAAGTTAACTCAGACATAAACAAAATTATTTTGAATAGATGAACTGAGATGCTATGATGAGTATATATGTTACCTCCTCGTGGTATATGTCAGCAAAACATTTACTACCAGCGCAGTGAAAAAATGTGTGTTTGAACTTATTTTGCTTGTTTATTTCACTGCGTTTCTACAAATCAAAATGACAACTGTTAGAATAATTATGGAGTATCACTATATTTAGACTAATTGCAATCCATTCCAATTACCTTGAATTCTTTCGAAGACCATATCTGAACAAGATTTTTCCATTGATCTTCAACTACTCTTGTGTCTCAACATGCAAAGTGTTGTTGGGCTTTTTGATGTGGCGTTAAGAACTTCGTCCTCAAGTCATACTTCCAAGACCTCTATTTATGATCTAGATCCTTCATTACAAAACCACGCAAGCTGATGGGAACATCAAATTTTCTCTGCATTTTTAAATAAAAAGTTAGATGTAATCAAGTGGAATAGAAAATTAAACAAATACATGTATTACATCACCTGGATAAAATCCAAAACATTGTCCTTGTTAGACGATGGCATTAGCCTCCAAGAAATGCAATCGATCGGCAGTTTATCCCCCATCCTTACCACAGTGTTGAAGAATTGTTTTAGTAGCTTCTCTCCTAGTGG